>JACTAT010000059.1:3930672-4423262 GCA_014526335.1 Chrysaora quinquecirrha | reverse complement strand
TATAATTTCACCAGCCGCCCCATTCTCAAATGCCAGACGCGTTTCGCTCTTATTGGAGCTCATCAGTGACATGTGTGAGAATCGAACCGGGGTTTATTGCGTGAGAAGCACAAGTGCTAATCACACGACCACCGGGGCTGGGCTGACTGGTGAGTAACTGCGTGAGTTTTAGACTCGTATCACACGAGTACAGAAGTCTTGCATATTACTATGTAAGGTTGGTACCTGGCCTAAGGTACCGAAACGCATGCAGTTAGGCTCATATCGCATGAGCATAAATTCGTATTCAGCCTATATGAATAATTTCACCAGCCGCCCCATTCTCAAATGTCAGACGCGTTTCGCTCTCATTGGAACTCATCAGTGACATGTGTGAGAATCGAACCGGGGTTTATTGCGTGAGAACCGCAAGTGCTAATCACACGACCACCGGAGTTGGCTAACTGGTGAGTAACTGCGTGAGTTTTAGACTCGTATCACACGAGTACAGAAGTCTTGCATATTACTATGTAAGGTTGGTACCTGGCCTAAGGTACCGAAACGCATGCAGTTAGGCTCATATCGCATGAGCACAAATTCGTATTCGGCCTATATGAATAATTTCACCAGCCGCCCCATTCTCAAATG
The DNA here is from genome assembly GCA_014526335.1 of Chrysaora quinquecirrha. Classification (NCBI taxonomy): domain Eukaryota; kingdom Metazoa; phylum Cnidaria; class Scyphozoa; order Semaeostomeae; family Pelagiidae; genus Chrysaora; species Chrysaora quinquecirrha. Next base: position 4,422,635 of record JACTAT010000059.1, on the reverse strand, counting down.
CCAGACGCGTTTCGCTCTTATTGGAGCTCATCAGTGACATGTGTGAGAATCGAACCGGGGTTTATTGCGTGAGAAGCACAAGTGCTAATCACACGACCACCGGAGCTGGGCTGACTGGTGAGTAACTGCGTGAGTTTTAGACTCGTATCACACGAGTACAGAAGTCTTGCATATTACTATGTAAGGTTGGTACCTGGCCTAAGGTACCGAAACGCATGCAGTTAGGCTCATATCGCATGAGCACAAATTCGTATTCGGCCTATATGAATAATTTCACCAGCGACCACCAGAGCTGGGCTGACTAGTGAGTAACTGGGTGAGTTTTAGACTCGTATCACACGAGTACAGAAGTCTTGCATGTTACTATTTAAGGTTGGTACCTGGCCTAAGGTACCGAAACGCATGCAGTTAGGCTCATATCGCATGAGCACAAATTCGTATTCGGCCTATATGAATAATTTCATCAGCCGCCCCATTCTCAAATGTCAGACGCGTTTCGCTCTTATTGGAGCTCATCAGTGACATGTGTGAGAATCGAACCGGGGTTTATTGCGTGAGAAGCACAAGTGCTAATCACAAACGCCTACATAACTACCAACCTTACATAATTATAACTATGCTTGTCACCCTTGTACCAAGATTTTGTTTTCTTTTTAGACTGAGGATAATACTGTTAATCAAGTTCCAATGTTATTTGATCCATCAACCGATCTTTTTTGGAGAATGATCAAAGCTGAAGGCTATCTTCTCTTGATTTTGTCGATTTTTGGGCTTTGTTGGTCGTTCTACCTGACAGCGAAGAAAAGAAAAGCAAGGATCGTTTCCTGTGAAAGTAAAAGCCTTACAAAATATACACTTTTTCTAAGTAACTTGACTTTCGTTCAGCCCTCAAAGTTGCTTAAAATTTTAGACATTTCAGCCCTCAAAGTTGCTTAAACGTTGCTTAGCATTTTTTGTACCTACTAACCACCCCTGACTTCGCGGGTCAAAATCGTCATCTGTTAGGCCTACAACATGCTTTTGGGAGACAGTAAGTGGAAAAATGGTAGCAAACGAACTTCAACATGCAAACCATAAGAACGAAGAACAATTTCCTAACAAAAGAAAGAGAATAAGCTTCGTTGTTTGACCTCTTAGTTGCTTACAGTAATTCAATTGAGCCCTCAAGTTGCTTGATGTTAAGGTCAGTTCAGCCCTAGTTGCTTATTGAGCAGTTGCTTATTTAAAAAAAAGTGTAGCTCGGAGATTTTTATAACTTATAACTTAAAGATATTTTCCAGTGTAAGATGTTTATTATCTTGTTTAGCTATGTACATAAAAACACAATATCAACTAAGGGCCACGTTTTTAAAAAATTTGAAAATTCTGTCACTGAAACATCTCGACGTCAGATTCGAATTCAGCATCTTCGTTTTAGTGTTTGGGCAAATGTTTACGAAGGTTAGGGACTTGGGACAAGTCTAACCATAAATGATGAAGATCACTCTACATTTGACCAAATTGAAATTTGTGTTTTGGTTTTTTTTTGCAGTTGTACATTTGAGAGAGCTAGAATCTCTCGATGGGGAAGTTTCAGCGTTTCAAGATGCAGTAACAAACCGAGTAGATGTGATTGGAGAAAAACATCAAAAGGAAGTTGGCGAGTTATTACGCTTGAAGAAAAGCTACAAAAGATATTCAAAGAGAAAGAGGTTAGGCTTCAATTCTGTACAAGAAACCTCGCCCAGATATAATGACTTCAAAATGTCTACTGGAAGGAATATGGACAAGTATTATGTGAAAGATCAGACTATAGGACATTCTGAGACATAATTGGGATTCTCTTATTTAAGTACTACTTAAGACTTTTATACTTTACAAGACACATTATGTACCTTGTGTATCTAAATTGTGTTCCTTAGGGAAGTTTCGCAACTTGAAAGAAAAGCAGGAAATTTGTAGCTAACAGGTTTCGCGACTGAGGCAAAATGGGACATTTCTTGGGAATGGGAACAAACCTTCGCGTTTCCGAAGTTCAGCATAATTAGAGGGAATGTTCTCTAGTGAATTTGACTCTTTTTAGTGACACCTCCAATAATACGTTTTTGCAGATGTGGGTCAGAAAGGTAAAAAAAGCCAAAGTGACTCGCGAAAATTTCTTCCTTTTAGGCCCTGGCCAAACAATCTTTGGTCAAACATCTGTTAAATTTACGGGTCCAGCAAATGTTTAATCGATTGACCACATCTCAAAACATTGCTCATAAATTATGCTTGTCAAGAAATGTTTTGCGACGTGGAAAAACAGTCAAACATTGTTTGTAAAGGAAATCTCAAGTTTTTGACCAACAATATTTGATCGGTGGGTCACGGCCTTACAACAAAAAATTTTGCACATTTTATAAACGTTGACAGCTTTGTTCGCGTTATTTTAAGCACGACCTCTTTATGGTGAAATTCATGGGTGTAGCCAGGGGGAGATCATGAGGGACGAACGACCCCCTTAAATGCTGAGTGGTCCAACATTTTGACGTAAAAACCCTAAAGGCACAAAACATAGTTGGTTAAGGGCGGTGTTTTAGATAAAAAATTAACTAATCACGATCTTATAATCTTAATTTTCATTATGAAATAAACTTATTTATAGTATTCTTATTCCTATTTCTAACTTTGACGTTGATCTATATTTGAAATATATTTACTGGTTTTGGACTAGCGTACGAGAGTCCCTGTCAGAATCAGAATCTGACCATGTTCTGTAAATATAATAAAAAAAATATATAGTTAAATTTTTGCACAATGAACTTGACTTTGTACATAAGAGGCCACAGTATTAACAATAACTCAAAGAAACACTAGCAAGTTTATCAATTTTTGAAACTATATTGTGCACAGTAGAAGAATACTGCATTCGTATACTTACCTGAAAATTGGTTTCCGTTTTTGTGTCAAAGACCTCCAAAGAGCCCAAAGACGCGACGCAACCATACGGACAGGTAGCATATGACTATGTACTACTCTGGAAGGAATTGAATGTTCAAGAGACTATTTTTATTTTCTGGAGGGTTTAAACTCTGAGTAGCGTTTACAGGGTTTATGAAGTATTTATTTATCAGATTTGGATGAAACCATTCCCTCGAGAAATCGCTAAAAGGCGCCTTGCTAAATGGCCAAAAAAGCCATAATCAGGGGTTTTGAAAACTCCTTTTTTCTTCAAAATCAATATCAAAACCTAACTAATACCCAATGCATAGCCTCAAGGGGGTTTGTAAAGTATTTTTGGGTCATATTGGGTCGATTTAGGAAGAAAAAAATTCCCATCGTCAAAAACGCAAGTCTATAGCTTTACTAAACTGCCAAAAATAGGCGAGAATCAGGGGTTTTGAAAACTCCTTTTTTTCTTCAAAAATACCTACCAAATACCCCATGAATAGCTTTTAGGGTCTTTATGAGGTATTTTTGGATCATATTGGATCGATTTAGGAAGAAAAATTCCCCTCGAAAAATCACCAAAAAGGCAAGCCTATAGCCTTACTAAATGGCCAAAAATCGGCCATAGCTAGAGGTTTTGAAAACTAATTCTTCTCTTCAAAAATAACTACAAAAACCTACCAAAAAAACCCCTGAAAAGCATTTAGGGGGTATATAAGCTATTTTTGGATGATATTGGGTCAATTTAGGGAGAAAAAAATTCCCTCGATCAATCGAAAAAAAGGCAAGTCTGGAGCCTTGCTAAATGGCGAAAAATGGGCCAAAATCAGTGGTTTTTAAAACTCCTCTTTCTTGCAAAACAATACCTGAGCCTACCAAATACCCCCTGAATAGCCTTTAGAGGGTGTATAAGGTATTTTTGGATCATATTACGTTCATTTAGGAAGAAAAAATTTCCCTCAAAAAATCGCGAAAAAGGCAAGTCTATAACCTTCCTAAATGGCGAAAAATGGGCCAAAATCAGGGATCTTTAAAACTCTTCTTTTTATTGAAAAATAAATACCTGAGCCTACCAAATACCCCCTGAATAGCCTTTAGAGGGATTATAAGGTATTTTTGGATCATATTGGGTCGATTTGGGAAGAAAAACTTCCATTCCAAAAATGGCCAAAATGGCAAGTCTATATATAGCCTTACTAAATAACCATAAACCGGCCAAAATCAGGGGTTTTGAAGACTCCTTTTTTTCTTCAAAAACATATAGGAAAACCTACCAAATACCCCCTGAATAGCTTGTAGAGGGATTATAAGGTATTTGTGGATCAGTTTTGGTGGATTTGGGAAGAAAAAATTCCATTCCAAAAATCGCCAAAATGGCAAGTCTATAGCCTTACTAAATTGCCATAAGTCGGCCAAAATCAGGGGTTTTAAAAACTCCGTTTTTCCTTCAAACACATGTACGAAAACCTACCAAATACCCCCTGAATAGCCTTTAGAGGGATTATAAGGTATTTTTGAATCACATTGGGTCGATTTGGGAAGAAAAAATTCCCCTCCCAAAATCGCCGAAATGGCAAGTCTATAGCCTTACTAAATGGCCATAAATCGGCCAAAATCAGGGGTTTTGAAAACTCCTTTTTTTCTTAAAAAATAGACACGAAAATCTACCAACTACCCCCTGAATAGCCTTTGGAGGGTATATAAGGTATTTTTGGATCATATTGGGTCGATTTGGGAAGAAAAAATTCCCTTCGAAAAATCGCCAAAAAAGCAAGTCTATAGCCTTATTAAATGACCAAAAATCGGCCAAAATCAGGGGTCTTGAAAACTCTTTTTTTTCTTCAAAAATACACACCAAAATCTACCAATTATCCCGTGAATAGCCTTTAGAGGGTATATAAGGTATTTTTGGATCACATTGGGTCGATTTGGGAAGAAAAACTTCCCCTCCCAAAATCGCCGAAATTGCAAGTCTATAGCCTTACTAAATCGCCGAAAATCGGCCAAAATCAGGGGTTTTGAAAACTCCTTTTTTTCTTCAAAAACATATACGAAAACCTACCAAATTCCCCCTGATTGGCCTTTAGTGGATATATAAGGTATTTTTGGTTCATATTGGGTCGATTTGGGAGGAAAAAACTCCCTTCGAAAAATCGCCAATAAAGCAAGTCTATAGCCTTATTAAATGACCAAAAATCGGCCAAAATCAGGGGTCTTGAAAACTCTTTTTTTTCTTCAAAAATACACACCAAAATCTACCAATTATCCCGTGAATAGCCTTTAGAGGGTATATAAGGTATTTTTGGATCACATTGGGTCGATTTGGGAAGAAAAACTTCCCCTCCCAAAATCGCCGAAATTGCAAGTCTATAGCCTTACTAAATGGCCATAAATCGGCCAAAATCAGGGGTTTTGAAAACTCCTTTTTTTCTACAAAAACATATACGAAAACCTTCCAAATTCCCCCTGATTAGCCATTAGTGGATATATAAGGTTTTTGTGGTTCATATTCGGTCGATTTGGGAGGAAAAATTCCCTTCGAAAAATCGCCAATAAAGCAAGTCTATAGCCTTTCAAAATCGCCGAAAATCGGCCAAAGTGAGGTGTTTTAAAAACTGCAATCTTTCTTCAAAAATAGACACCAGAATCTACCAAATACCCACTGAATAGTCTTTAGAGGGATTATAAGGTATTTTTGGATCATATTGGGTCGATTTTGGAAGAAAAATTTCCCCTCGAAAAATTGCCAAAATGGCAAGTCTATAGCCTTATTAAATGGCCAAAAATCGGCCAAAATCAGGGGTTTTGAAAACTCCTTTTTTCTTCAAAAACATATACGAAAACCTACCAAATACCCCCTGAATAGTCTTTAGAGGGATTATAAGGTATTTTTGGATCATATTGGCTCGATTTGGGAAGAAAATATTCCTCTCAAAAAATTGCCAAAATAGCAACTCTATAGCCTTACTAAATGGCCATACATCGGCCAAAATCAGGGGTTTTGAAAACTCCTTTTTTTCTTCAAAAACATATACGAAAACTTACCTAATACCCCCTGAATAGTCTTTAGAGGGATTATAAGGTACTTTTGGATCATTATGGGTCGATTTGCGAACAAAAAATTACCTTCGAAAAATCGCCAAAAAAGCAAGTCTATAGCCTTATTAAATCGCCAAAAATCGGCGAAAATCAGGGGTTTTAAAAACTCCGTTTTTTCTTCAAAAATATATACGAAAACCTACCAAATACCCCCTGAACAGCCTTTAGAGGGATTATGAGGTATTTTTGGATCATATTTGGTGGATTTGGGAAGAAAAACCTCCATTCCAAAAATGGCCAAAATGGCAAGTCTATAGCCTTACTAAATGGCCATAAACCGGCCAAAATCAGGGATTTTAAAAACTCCGTTTTTTCTTCCAAAATATATACGAAAACCTACCAAATACCCCCTGAACAGCCTTTAGAGGGATTATGAGGTATTTTTGGATCATATTTGGTGGATTTGGGAAGAAAAAATTCCATTCCAAAAATGGCCAAAATGGCAAGTCTATAGCCTTACTAAATGGCCATAAACCGGCAAAAAGCAGGGGTTTTGAAAACTCCTTTTTTTCTTCAAAAACATATACGAAAACCTTCCAAATTCCCCCTGATTAGCCTTTAGTGGATATATAAGGTATTTTTGGTTCATATTGGGTCGATTTGGGAGGAAAAAATTCCCTTCGAAAAGTCGCCAATAAAGCAAGTCTATAGCCTTATTAAATCGCCAAAAATCGGCCAAAATCAGGGGCTTTAAAAACTCCGTTTTTTCTTTAAAAATATATACGAAAACCTACCAAATACCCCCTGAATAGCCTTTAAAGGGATTATAAGGTATTTTTGAATCATATTGGGTCGATTTGGGAAGAAAAAATTCCTCTCAAAAAATCGCCAAAATGGCAAGTCTATAGCCTTACTAAATGGCCAAAAATCGGCCAAAATCAGGGGTCTTGAAAACTCCTTTTTTCTTCAAAAACATATACGAAAATCTACCAGCTACCCCCTAAATAGCCTTTAGAGGGATTTTAATGTATTTTTGGATCATATTGGGTCGATTTTGAAAGAGAAAATTACCTTTGAAAAATCGCCACAAAAGCAAGTCTATAGCCTTACTAAATCGCCATAAATCGTCCAAAGTCAGGGGTTTGGAAAACTCCATTTTTTCTTCAAAAACATATACGAAAACCTACCAAATAACCCCTTGATAGCCTTTAGAGGGTATATAAGGTATTTTTGGATCATATTGTGTCGATTTTGAAAGAAAAAATTTCCTTCGAAAAATCGCCAAAAAAGCAAGTCTATAGCCTTATTAAATGGCCGTAAATCGGCCAAAATCAGGGGTTTAGAAAACTCCATTTTTTCTTCAGAAACATATACGAAAATCTACCAACTACCCCCTAAATAGCCTTTAGAGGGATTTTAATGTATTTTTGGATCATATTGGGTCGATTTTGAAAGAGAAAATTACCTTTGAAAAATCGCCACAAAAGCAAGTCTATAGCCTTACTAAATCGCCATAAATCGTCCAAAATCAGGGGTTTGGAAAACTCCATTTTTTCTTCAAAAACATATACGAAAACCTACCAAATAACCCCTGGATAGCCTTTAGAGGGTATATAAGGTATTTTTGGATCATATTGTGTCGATTTTGAAAGAAAAAATTTCCTTCGAAAAATCGCCAAAAAAGCAAGTCTATAGCCTTACTAAATCGCCAAAAATCGGCCAAAATCAGGGGTTTGAAAAACTCCGTTTTTTCTTCAAAAATATATACGAAAGCCTACCAAATAACCCCTCAATAGCCTTTAAAGGGATTATAAGGTACTTTTGGATCATATTGGGTAGATTTGTGAAGAAAAAATTCCCCTCCAAAACTTGCCAAAAAAGCAAGTCTATAGTCTTACTTAATGGCCAAAAATCGGCCAAAATCAGGGGTTTTGAAAACTCCTTTTTTCTTCAAAAACATATACGAAAACCTACCAAATACCCCCTGAATAGTCTTTAGAGGGATTATAAGGTATTTTTGGATCATATTGGGTCGATTTGGGAAGAAAAAATTCCCCTCCAAAAACTGCCAAAATGGCAAGTCTATAGCCTTACTAAATGGCCGAAAATCGGCCAAAATCAGGGGTTTTGAAAACTCCTTTTTTTCTTCAAAAACTTATGCGAAAACCTACCAATTACCCCCTGAATAGCCTTTAGAGTGATTATAAGTTATTTTTGGATCACATTGGGTCGATTTTCGAAGAAAATATTCCTCTCAAAAAATTGCCAAAATGGCAAGTCTATAGCCTTACTAAATGACCATACATCGGCCAAAATCAGGGGTTTTGAAAACTCCTTTTTTTCTTCAAAAACATATACGAAAACTTACCTAATACCCCCTGAATAGTCTTTAGAGGGATTATAAGGTATTTTTGGATCATTATGGGTCGATTTGCGAAGAAAAAATTCCCTTCGAAAAATCGCCAAAAAAGCAAGTCTATGGCCTTATTAAATCGCCAAAAATCGGCGAAAATCAGGGGTTTTAAAAACTCCGTTTTTTCTTCAAAAATATATACGAAAACCTACCAAATACCCCCTGAACAGCCTTTAGAGGGATTATGAGGTATTTTTGGATCATATTTGGTGGATTTGGGAAGAAAAACCTCCATTCCAAAAATGGCCGAAATGGCAAGTCTATAGCCTTACTAAATGGCCATAAACCGGCCAAAATCAGGGATTTTAAAAACTCCGTTTTTTCTTCAAAAATATATACGAAAACCTACCAAATACCCCCTGAACAGCCTTTAGAGGGATTATGAGGTATTTTTGGATCATATTTGGTGGATTTGGGAAGAAAAACTTCCATTCCAAAAATGGCCAAAATGGCAAGTCTATAGCCTTACTAAATGGCCATAAACCGGCCAAAATCAAGGATTTTAAAAACTCCGTTTTTTCTTCAAAAATATATACGAAAACCTACCAAATACCCCCTGAACACCCTTTAGAGGGATTATGAGGTATTTTTGGATCATATTTGGTGGATTTGGGAAGAAAAACTTCCATTCCAAAAATGGCCAAAATGGCAAGTCTATAGCCTTACTAAATGGCCATAAACCGGCCAAAATCAGGGATTTCAAAAACTCCGTTTTTTCTTCCAAAATATATACGAAAACCTACCAAATACCCCCTGAACAGCCTTTAGAGGGATTATGAGGTATTTTTGGATCATATTTGGTGGATTTGGGAAGAAAAAATTCCATTCCAAAAATGTCCAAAATGGCAAGTCTATAGCCTTACTAAATGGCCATAAACCGGCCAAAAGCAGGGGTTTTGAAAACTCCTTTTTTTTCTTCAAAAACATATACGAAAACCTTCCAAATTCCCCCTGATTAGCCTTTAGTGGATATATAAGGTATTTTTCGTTCATATTGGGTCGATTTGGGAGGAAAAAATTCCCTTCGAAAAGTCGCCAATAAAGCAAGTCTATAGCCTTATTAAATCGCCAAAAAATCGGTCAAAATCAGGGGCTTTAAAAACTCCGTTTTTTCTTTAAAAATATATACGAAAACCTACCAAATACCCCCTGAATAGCCTTTAAAGGGATTATAAGGTATTTTTGAATCATATTGGGTCGATTTGGGAAGAAAAAATTCCTCTCAAAAAATCGCCAAGATGGCAAGTCTATAGCCTTACTAAATGGCCATAAATCGGCCAAAATCAGGGGTTTAGAAAACTCCATTTTTTCTTCAGAAACATATACGAAAATCTACCAACTACCCCCTAAATAGCCTTTAGAGGGATTTTAATGTATTTTTGGATCATATTGGGTCGATTTTGAAAGAGAAAATTTCCTTCGAAAAATCGCCAAAAAAGCAAGTCTATAGCCTTACTAAATCGCCAATAATCGGCCTAAATCAGGGGTTTGAAAAACTCCGTTTTTTCTTCAAAAATATATACGAAAACCAACCAAATACCCCCTCAATAGCCTTTAAAGGGATTATAAGGTACTTTTGGATCATATTGGGTCGATTTGTGAAGAAAAAATTCCCCTCCAAAACTTGCCAAAAAAGCAAGTCTATAGTCTTACTTAATGGCCAAAAATCGGCCAAACTCAGGGGTTTTGAAAACTCCTTTTTTCTTCAAAAACATATACGAAAACCTACCAAATACCCCCTGAACAGCCTTTAGAGGGATTATAAGGTATTTTTGGATCATATTTGGTGGATTTGGGAAGAAAAAATTCCATTCCAAAGATGGCCAAAATGGCAAGTCTATAGCCTTACTAAATGGCCATAAACCGGCCAAAAGCAGGGGTTTTGAAAACTCCTTTTTTTCTTCAAAAACATATACAAAAACCTTCCAAATTCCCCCTGATTAGCCTTTAGTGGATATATAAGGTATTTTTGGTTCATATTGGGTCGATTTGGGAGGAAAAAATTCCCTTCGAAAAGTCGCCAATAAAGCAAGTCTATAGCCTTATTAAATCGCCAAAAATCGGCCAAAATCAGGGGCTTTAAAAACTCCGTTTTTTCTTTAAAAATATATACGAAAACCTACCAAATACCCCCTGAATAGCCTTTAAAGGGATTATAAGGTATTTTTGAATCATAATGGGTCGATTTGGGAAGAAAAAATTCCTCTCAAAAAATCGCCAAAATGGCAAGTCTATAGCCTTACTAAATGGCCATAAATCGGCCAAAATCAGGGGTTTAGAAAACTCCATTTTTTCTTCAGAAACATATACGAAAACCTACCAAATAACCCCTGGATAGCCTTTAGAGGGTATATAAGGTATTTTTGGTTCATATTGTGTCGATTTTGAAAGAAAAAATTTCCTTCGAAAAATCGCCAAAAAAGCAAGTCTATAGCCTTACTAAATCGCCAAAAATCGGCCAAAATCAGGGGTTTGAAAAACTCCGTTTTTTCTTCAAAAATATATACAAAAACCTACCAAATACCCCCTCAATAGCCTTTAAAGGGATTATAAGGTACTTTTGGATCATATTGGGTCGATTTGTGAAGAAAAAATTCCCCTCCAAAACTTGCCAAAAAAGCAAGTCTATAGTCTTACTTAATGGCCAAAAATCGGCCAAAATCAGGGGTTTTGAAAACTCCTTTTTTCTTCAAAAACATATACGAAAACCTACCAAATACCCCCTGAACAGCCTTTAGAGGGATTATGAGGTATTTTTGGATCATATTTGGTGGATTTGGGAAGAAAAATTCCATTCCAAAATGGCCAAAATGGCAAGTCTATAGCCTTACTAAATGGCCATAAACCGGCCAAAAGCAGGGTTTTGAAAACTCCTTTTTCTTCAAAAACATATACGAAAACCTTCCAAATTCCCCCTGATTAGCCCTTAGTGGATATATAAGGTATTTTTGGTTCATATTGGGTCGATTTGGGAGGAAAAAATTCCCTTCGAAAAGTCGCCAATAAAGCAAGTCTATAGCCTTATTAAATCGCCAAAAATCGGCCAAAATCAGGGGCTTTAAAAGCTCCGTTTTTTCTTTAAAAATATATACGAAAACCTACCAAATACCCCCTGAATAGCCTTTAAAGGGATTATAAGGTATTTTTGAATCATATTGGGTCGATTTGGGAAGAAAAAATTCCTCTCAAAAAATCGCCAAAATGGCAAGTCTATAGCCTTACTAAATGGCCATAAATCGGCCAAAATCAGGGGTTTAGAAAACTCCATTTTTTCTTCAGAAACATATACAAAAATCTACCAACTACCCCCTAAATAGCCTTTAGAGGGATTTTAATGTATTTTTGGATCATATTGGGTCGATTTTGAAAGAGAAAATTACCTTTGAAAAATCGCCAAAAAAGCAAGTCTATAGCCTTACTAAATCGCCATAAATCGTCCAAAATCAGGGGTTTGGAAAACTCCATTTTTTCTTCAAAAACATATACGAAAACCTACCAAATAACCCCTGGATAGCCTTTAGAGGGTATATAAGGTACTTTTGGATCATATTGTGTCGATTTTGAAAGAAAAAATTTCCTTCGAAAAATCGCCAAAAAAGCAAGTCTATAGCCTTACTAAATCGCCAAAAATCGGCCAAAATCAGGGGTTTGAAAAACTCCGTTTTTTCTTCAAAAATATATACGAAAACTACCTAATACCCCCTGAATAGTCTTTAGAGGGATTATAAGGTATTTTTGGATCATTATGGGTCGATTTGCGAAGAAAAAATTCCCTTCGAAAAATCGCCAAAAAAGCAAGTCTATAGCCTTATTAAATCGCCAAAAATCGGCGAAAATCAGGGTTTTAAAACTCCGTTTTTCTTCATCGGCGAAAATCAGGGGTTTTAAAAACTCCGTTTTTTCTTCAAAAATATATACGAAAACCTACCAAATACCCCCTGAATAGCTTGTAGAGGGATTATAAGGTATTTGTGGATCAGTTTTGGTGGATTTGGGAAGAAAAAATTCCATTCCAAAAATCGCCAAAATGGCAAGTCTATAGCCTTACTAAATTGCCATAAGTCGGCCAAAATCAGGGGTTTTAAAAACTCCGTTTTTTCTTCAAAAATATATACGAAAACCTACCAAATACCCCCTGAATAGCTTGTAGAGGGATTATAAGGTATTTGTGGATCAGTTTTGGTGGATTTGGGAAGAAAAAATTCCATTCAAAAATCGCCAAAATGGCAAGTCTATAGCCTTACTAAATTGCCATAAGTCGGCCAAAATCAGGGTTTTAAAAACTCCGTTTTTCTTCAAAATATATACGAAAACCTACCAAATACCCCTGAATAGCTTGTAGAGGGATTATAAGGTATTTGTGGATCAGTTTTGGTGGATTTGGGAAGAAAAAATTCCATTCCAAAAATCGCCAAAATGGCAAGTCTATAGCCTTACTAAATTGCCATAAGTCGGCCAAAATCAGGGGTTTTAAAAACTCCGTTTTTTCTTCAAAAATATATACGAAAACCTACCAAATACCCCCTGAATAGCCTTTAGAGGGATTATAAGGTATTTTTGAACCACATTGGGTCGATTTGGGAAGAAAAAATTCCCCTCCCAAAATCCCCGAAATGGCAAGTCTATAGCCTTACTAAATGGCCATAAATCGGCCAAAATCAGGGGTTTTGAAAACTCCTTTTTTTCTTAGAAAATAGACACCAAAATCTACCAACTACCCCCTGAATAGCCTTTGGATGGTATATAAGGTATTTTTGGATCATATTGGGTCGATTTGGGAAGAAAAAATTCCCTTCGAAAAATCGCCAAAAAAGCAAGTCTATAGCCTTACTAAATCGCCGAAAATCGGCCAAAATCAGGGGTTTTGAAAACTCCTTTTTTTCTTCAAAAACATATACGAAAACCTACCAAATTCCCCCTGATTGGCCCTTAGTGGATGTATAAGGTATTTTTGGTTCAAATTGGGTCGATTTGGGAGGAAAAAACTCCCTTCGAAAAATCGCCAATAAAGCAAGTCTATAGCCTTATTAAATGGCCAAAAATCGGCCAAAATCAGGGGTTTTGAAAACTCCTTTTTTCTTCAAAAACATATACGAAAACCTACCAAATTCCCCCTGATTGGCCTTTAGTGGATGTATAAGGTATTTTCGGTTCATATTGGGTCGATTTGGGAGGAAAAAACTCCCTTCGCAAAATCGCCAATAAAGCAAGTCTATAGCCTTATTAGATCGCCAAAAATCGGCGAAAATCAGGGGTTTTAAAAACTCCGTTTTTTCTTCAAAAATATATACGAAAACCTACCAAATACCCCCTGAACAGCCTTTAGAGGGATTATGAGGTATTTTTGGATCATATTTGGTGGATTTGGGAAGAAAAACTTCCATTCCAAAAATGGCCAAAATGGCAAGTCTATAGCCTTACTAAATGGCCATAAACCGGCCAAAATCAGGGGTTTTGAAAACTCCTTTTTTTCTTCAAAAACATATAGGAAAACCTACCAAATACCCCCTGAATAGCTTGTAGAGGGATTATAAGGTATTTGTGGATCAGTTTTGGTGGATTTGGGAAGAAAAAATTCCGTTCCAAAAATCGCCAAAATGGCAAGTCTATAGCCTTACTAAATTGCCATAAGTCGGCCAAAATCAGGGGTTTTAAAAACTCCGTTTTTCCTTAAAAAACATGTACGAAAACCTACCAAATACCCCCTGAATAGCCTTTAGAGGGATTATAAGGTATTTTTGAATCACATTGGGTCGATTTGGGAAGAAAAAATTCCCCTCCCAAAATCGCCGAAATGGCAAGTCTATAGCCTTACTAAATGGCCATAAATCGGCCAAAATCAGGGGTTTTGAAAACTCCTTTTTTTCTTAAAAAATAGACACTAAAATCTACCAACTACCCCCTGAATAGCCTTTGGAGGGTATATAAGGTATTTTTGGATCATATTGGGTCGATTTGGGAAGAAAAAATTCCCCTCGAAAAATCGCCAAAAAAGCAAGTCTATAGCCTTACTAAATCGCCGAAAATCGGCCAAAATCAGGGGTTTTGAAAACTCCTTTTTTTCTTCAAAAACATATACGAAAACCTACCAAATTCCCCCTGATTGGCCTTTAGTGGATGTATAAGGTATTTTTGGTTCATATTGGGTCGATTTGGGAGGAAAAAACTCCCTTCGAAAAATCGCCAATAAAGCAAGTCTATAGCCTTATTAAATGGCCAAAAATCGGCCAAAATCAGGGGTCTTGAAAACTCCTTTGTTCTTCAAAAACATATGCGAAAACCTACCAAATACCCCCTGAATAGTCTTTAGAGGGATTATAAGGTATTTTTGGATCATATTGGGTCGATTTGGGAAGAAAAAATTCCCCTCCAAAAACTGCCAAAATGGCAAGTCTATAGCCTTACTAAATGGCCATAAATCGGCCAAAATCAGGGGTTTTGAAAACTCCATTTTTTCTTCAGAAACATATACGAAAATCTACCAACTACCCCCTAAATTGCCTTTAGAGGGATTTTAATGTAGTTTTGGATCATATTGGGTCGATTTTGAAAGAGAAAATTATCTTTGAAAAATCGCCAAAAAAGCAAGTCTATAGCCTTACTAAATCGCCATAAATCGTCCAAAATCAGGGGTTTGGAAAACTCCATTTTTTCTTCAAAAACATATACGAAAACCTACCAAATAACCCCTGGATAGCCTTTAGAAGGTATATAAGGTATTTTTGGATCATATTGTGTCGATTTTGAAAGAAAAAATTTCCTTCGAAAAATCGCCAAAAAAGCAAGTCTATAGCCTTATTAAATCGCCAAAAGTCGGCCAAAATCAGGGGTTTTAAAAACTCCGTTTTTTCTTCAAAAATATATACGAAAACATACCAAATACCCCCTGAATAGCCTTTAAAGGGATTATAAGGTATTTTTGAATAATATTGGGTCGATTTGGGAAGAAAAAATTCCTCTCAAAAAATCGCCAAAATGGCAAGTCTATAGCCTTACTAAATGGCCAAAAATCGGCCAAAATCAGGGGTCTTGAAAACTCCTTTTTTCTTCAAAAACATATACGAAAACCTGCCAAATACCCCCTGAATAGTCTTTAGAGGGATTATTAGGTATTTTTGGATCATATTGGGTTGATTTGGGAAGAAAAAATTCCCCTCCAAAAGCTGCCAAAATGGCAAGTCTATAGCCTTACTAAATGGCCGAAAATCGGCCAAAATCAGGGGTTTTAAAAACACCGTTTCTTCTTCAAAAATATATACGAAAACCTACCAAATACCCCCTGAATAGCCTTTAGAGGGTATATATAGTATTTTTGGATCACATTGGGTCGATTTGGGAAGAAGAAATTCCCCTCCAAAAATCGCCGAAATGGCAAGTCTATAGCCTTACTAAATGGCCATAAATCGGCCAAAATCAGGGGTTTTGAAAACTCCTTTTTTTCTTCAAAAACATATACGAAAACCTACCAAATTCCTTCTCAATAGTTTTTAGAGGGATTAAAAGGTATTTTTGGATCATTATGGATCGATTTGGGAAGAAAAAATTCCCTTCGAAAAATCGCCAAAATGGCAAGTCTATAGCCTTACTAAATGGGCATAAGGCGGCCAAAAATCAGGGGTTTTAAAAACTCCTTTTTTTCTTCAAAAACATATACGAAAACCTACCAAATTCCCCCTGAGTAGCCTTTAGAGGGTATATAAGGTAATTTTTGATCATATTGTGTCGACTTGGGAAGAAAAAATTCCCTTCGAAAAATCGCCAACGAAGCAAGTCTATAGCGTTACTAAATGGCCAAAAATCGGCCAAAATCAGGGGATTTAAAAACTCCGTTTCTTCTTCAAAAATATATACGAAAACCTACCAAATACCCCCTGAATAGCCTTTAAAGAGATTATAAGGTATTTTTGGATCATATTGGGTCGATTTGGGAAGAAAAAATTCCTCTCAAAAAGTAGCCAAAGTGCCAAGTCTATAGCCTTACTAAATGGCCATAAATCGGCCAAAATCAGGGGTTTTGAAAACTCCTTTTTTTCTTCAAAGACATATACGAAAACCTACCAAATATCCCCTGAATAGCCTTTAGAGGGTATATAAGGTATTTTTGGATCATATTGGGTCGATTTTGAAAGAAAAAATTCCCTTCGAAAAATCGCCAAAAAAGCACGTCTATAGCCTTACTAAATGGCCATAAATCGGCCAATATCAGGGGTTTTGAAAACTCTTTTTTTTCTTCAAAAATAGACACCAAAATCTACCAATTACCTCCTGAATAGCCTTTAGAGGGTATATAAGGTATTTTTGGATCACATTGGGTCGATTTGGGAAGAAAAAATTCCCCTCCAAAAATCGCCAAAATGGCAAGTCTATAGCCTTACTAAATGGCCATAAATGGGCCAAAATCCGGGGTTTTAAAGACTCCTTTTTTTCTTCAAAAACATATACGAAAACCTACCAAATACCCCCTGAATAGCCTTTAGAGGATATATAAGGTATTTTTGGATCATATTGGGTCGATTTGGGAAGAACAAATTCCCCTCCAAAAATCGCCAAAATGGCAAGTCTATAGCCTTACTAAATGGCCATAAATCACCCAAAATCAAGGTTTTTAAAAACTCCGTTTTTTCTTCAAAAATATATACGAAAGCCTACCAAATACCCCCTGAATAGCCTTTAGAGGGTATGTAAGGTATTTTTGGATCATGTTGGGTCGATTTGGGAAGAAAAAATTCCCCTCCAAAAATTGCCAAACAAGCAAGCCTTACTTAAGGGCCAAAAATCGGCCAAAATCAGGGGTTTTGAAAACTCCTTTTTTTCTTAAATAATAGACACCAAAATCTACTAATTACCCCCTGAATAGCCATTAGAGGGTATATAAGGTATTTTTGGATCATATTGGGTCGATTTTGGAAGAAAAAATTTCCTTCGAAAAATCGCGAAAAAAGAAAGTCTATATATAGTCTTACTAAATGGCCAAAAATCAGCCAAAATTAGGGGTTTTGAAAACTCCTTTTTTCTTCACAAATTAACACCAAAATCTACCAAGTACCCCCCTGTATAGCCTTTAGAGAGATTATAAAGTATTTTTAGATCATATGGGTCGATTTTGGAAGAAAAATTCCCCTCCAAAAATTGCCAAAAAAGCAAGTCTATAGCCTTTCTAAATGGCCATAAAGCGGCCGAAATCAGGGGCTTTGAAAACTCCCCTTTTTCTTCAAAAATAAATACGGAAACCTACACTCAAACCTAACTGGCCCAACTTTGGAAGATTTTTCCTGGGCGTTCACTACAACAGACAAATAAGGCAGTAACAGACACATGGTTTGCAATATTTGAAAATCATAATCTTACAAATTCATTAGTTAAGTAAAAAGACCAGGAATGACATGTTTGTGTACGAATGCTTAAACGATTTATTCTTGGTGGCCAATGTCTTAATAAGTAATATCGATATAAATTTCTGATGGATGGGGCTCTGATAGGGGTATTTCTGGGCAAGGGAGCAGGACCTGAAACGGACAGGGGGCATTGTAATATCAGTTTGAGGCACGGGAGCTTGGAAGAAAAGGGACTTCTGGGGAATTATTTTGGAAGGACTTTAATCGGAGCACAACGTTTCGCTAGCGAATCTACACGCACTACTGTAGTGGATACGCACTTCTGTGGTGGTATATTTTGCGTACTATGGTTGTGTTTTTTGCGTTCTGTGGTGGGTAGGCAGTACTGTGGTGGGTTATTATACTTGATGTGGTGGGTTATTATGCTTGATGTGGTGGTGTTTTTGCGTACTGTGATGGATAAGAACTACTGTGGTGGGTTATTATGTTTTATGTGGTGAGTTATTAGCTATAAGAAAGCACTTGAGCTTTAGGGAAAATTGAGTTCTTGAATTAAAGAAATTACTCGGAGTTTAAGCCTAGTGTTTTCGGGAAGATGGGGGCATGGTTCTTTTAACAGGAGCTTTTCTTTTTAAGATGGGAGGAAGGGAGGAAATATCCCTCTACCTGAGCCTCATAGATACATTGCACCATAATCTTTGATTACACATTCGAGCTGAGGTATTAAAGTATGAATTGACTGCAATACTGTACAATCCTGGTTACAGAGTTCTACTGTCATCTTTTATTAGGCATACGTAATCATCTTCTAGCCGACGACTTCGACCTCGTGTTGATCTTCTGATACGGCTTTCAATTCTCCTTCAATACATGACATGACTTTGGAGTAACTGATCGTCTAACGTGGACGTCGGTCAACAGATTCGCACGCCTTTGAGCGCATACATACTGTACAGTATCTGTTCATCTACCAGCGCCATGGTTGAGGTGTCTCCAGAAGCAATAATATCTAAATTCAAACTAAAAAAAGAAAAATTGTTTTAGTATTTTATACAGTATCTCAACAAAAAGCCCAAAAACCTTAGGCCCTGGTCAAACGAGCAAACATTGTTGGTCAAAAAGTCGGCTATGTTTGACCGTTTGGCCACGTCAAAAAACATTGCTTGACAAGCAGAATTTATTAGCAATGTCTGAAAACTTTCAAAAATATTGTCTGCTCGTCACAATCCAATTTTTTTGATGTGTCTAAACGGTCAAACATAGCTATGAAGCAATATTCAATTTTTTGACCTACAATGTTTGACGAACAATGTTTCGCATGTGGCCAAACTGTAAACAATTTGTTTGGCAAGCAAATTGTTTGTGTGGTCATTGATCCGATCTTTTTTCTCGATGTTCCCTTGTTCCCTTTTAATTTTGGCCATGAATACTTACGCATGTTCCCGTGTTCCTCCCCTAAACCCCTAAACGGCCCTCATAACTGTTAAGTCTAGGTTTTCTTGACGCCTACCATAATAGGTGAATTTCGAAGGTCCTGGTTTCTTGGAATTTGTGGGAAATCAACGGGCAGCTGATGATTTTTTTGCTTTTTGATCTCTTATGACTCCTAAAAAAATCCGTTCCCTGAGACCCCGTCTTTCCAGCTCATTCCTCGACATTCCCGTCCATCCTGTCTGAATCCCCGTTCCTGCTTTTAGTAATTCTGTAAACTTGCACAAACCACGCGCAGGGCAAGACATTTTTCTTTCAATTTTCAATTTTATATTAATGACTTGAAACTTAAAGTTACGTCGTCATATAAAAAAAAACGTAGCAAAAAATACAATTTAAGAATAATTAAAAACAAAACAATAAGGAAATTTGCAAGACAATATGGAAAAGTCTGACACTTCATCGCCATGTAACCTTGACGACCATACTATATTTTCATTGACTTTCTTTGTCTGGTACAAAGATTATTTTATTGTTTGTCTTCTTGTCCTTAAGTTCATCTGATTGTCTTGGTTTATTGAAAAGTTCATATTTTCTACAGGTCTTTCTATGTATCCAAATATTTCAGCAAATTTGCAATAATTGTTTTAAGAAATTGCTTAAAGAAATCTAGCTAGAAAACCACAATTCAGATTGTTTAGAAACAGATAGAATTCTTCACTCAAGAAGACCAAACGACACCAAAAAACAGCATCAAATTTCAGCTTCTTTCTACTATATTTCAAACCGATTTCAAAAGTGTCCTCCTACTGTATATTTTATTTATTTTATACCAGCAAAACTATACTTTACATTGCAACTAAAAGGCTTATTACACGAAGAATCAAACTTTTAAACTTATATAAACAAATACAAGAGTTGTTTTAACAATATATACATAGTAACTGTTGAACTTCCTAACTAAAACATGTCCTTTACAACACATAAAAGAACAGTGGTCTAACTATAACAACCAGTTCCAAGGCATTATTGTTCTTGTACAAAAACATCTTAGGGCATCCTTCACAAGGGATAAAAATACAAAACCCCATCTTATTATGCAGTCGCTTCTGTGGCTTGTGGTTCGTTATCTTCAAGGGATTTTTCCTGTTCTTTCTCTTCGAGTTTGGCTCTTCGCCTCGTGGGGCTTGGAAGCTCGTCCTCCATGTCTTTGAATGCTGGAAGCTTCTCGCCTGTGCTTCGATTTCGTACCCGCGTGCTAACTCGTGCAGGTGACTTTATTTCCTTAGCTTTTTTGCTTGCAGGTCCTTCTCCGTTTTCTTTCGATTTTCTTCCTCTGCTCTTTGGTTTACTTTCATTTTGCGATTCAGTTTGATTCTCCTCAGGCTTTTCTTCTCCGCCATGTTCTTTCTGCGAGCCCTCTGCTGCTGCATCTTGTTTTGACTCTACCTGCCCTGAAGATTGCACATTTGCAGACTCCTTCGCCTCCTCCTTTGCTTCGACAACTTCTTGCCCGGGTTCTTCAACTTTTTCTGGCATTTTTAAAGTTTTTAGCTGTGTTTTTGCAAAGAAATGAACTTCTAGGACCTCTCACAAGTCAAATTTGCTATAATCCTACAACTGGCGCGAAAATCTGTCACACGATACCACGAGTTTCAACAAAGCAAATACCACGTGATCTATTGTAACCAACCACAGCCCTTTGTAATGTTCTTGATAAACCTGTTTTTTAGCCTGCCAGGCAAGTTTGTCTTTGATCATTAACAGCATGAAAATAATATTATTTACTGCTTTGCTCATATCACTAGGCTACGAAAAAATAAATGCTATGTAAAAATTCAAGGCTGCGATAGTGATTTCACTTTCTTTGGTTTCGAAAAAGCTGGGTAAAATAAAAGTAAAAGCCTAAAAGGTGAATACGAATTAAATGCCCGAATTAACGCGCCCTTCCGAAAAGTCACGTGATTGGTAACGCTGACAGTTTCTTTAAATTAAAAATTTTAAGACATTCTAGATTCGAAACCGTAACACTAAAATTGCGCGCCCCTCATATGTTTGCACCCCAAATTTTCGCGCAGCCTCCCTCCAAACTCCTATTCTTGCATTCACTGATTTTTTCGAAAAGACGCTAAAATAGTATACGGAGGTAGGCCTAAATCGTATCTTTTTTTCTTTTTCAACTCACTACTTGAAGACACATGGTCTAAAAAATTAAATATAATGTAACACAACAAAACAGCAAAACGCTAAGAATATCAAAAGTTAAACTACTTGGAAAATTCACCCATGCCTGGCTCTGGCAGATCACATTGGAACAAAATTTACCTCGTGCGCTTTAATTTTTCGCGAAAAATTGGCCTTTTCGTTTTTCTTTGGCGCGAAAATTAAAGGGCGCAACAGATAATGGCAGTAGAAGGAATGGATGGCGGTGTATACTGCGGAGAAAATCGAAACAGGAGAATACTGAAACAAACCCGTACCAAGACTTATTACATGAGTCGTTGAGTCTATGCTGGTCGCTTTTGTTGTTGTTGTTAACGAATAGTGAGATTCAAGTTAGACTACATGGTTCCCATGGCGAATCGGACCGTATTGTTTCCGTAAACACTGCATGGTCCATATTTGTCTGATCATAAAGATAGTCCGTATCTAGTCCGTGTATGTTGAGGGCTGACTGAGCTAACGACAACAACAACAGCTAAGCTACCCTTACGAAGGAAGTTCGGAAAGCACATTATTACCCTTTGAAACTAAACTTATTACCTGAGACTAGAATGATTACCTGAGTCCCAGTTATCGCTCACGAGACCGAGGCTAGCACTAAAAGGAGATCGCTCAAACTGGTAATTTGAGCGTCCAGCAATTGAATTCAATAGCGAAACTACGACTCGGGTAATCAGTCTAACCTGAGACCTGAATCCTTGAGCCTTGCGCCCAAGTTATCGCTCATGAAACCGAGACTAACATCTGATTGTGGCGGGGTGTCGGGGTGGGGAGGAGCAGAAACTAAATTCTGTGTCTCTGGAACCAATAAATCTGGAACCCTGGACACGAAATCTAAAGATTTTCTATTGCCATCAGAAAACAATAAACATATGACGTATTCAACCTCGTAAATAAAACGACAGGTGCGGGTGTATTGATGTATCTGAATTGACCAACTTTAATGTATACTTATAAATCAAGTTTGAAAGACGAATACACAAATTCACAGATTCAGCCTATCCACCAGATTTAGAAACCAAAAAAATCTATATCTCCTAATCCTTTAGCTTTAAAACTACAATTTCGATATTATGATAAAGTTAAGAGTCGATAATGATTGCAAAACCTTCTTTCCGAATCCGAAGCCTCATCATTAATATTCATATGTTAGTTATCAATAAATTATAACTTTATCACTATTATCATTCAAGAAAGCACCAGTTTCAAAAAGATTTTGAACATTTTGGGCTGCCAAGGACAACGAAGGAGTTTATTGAAATATAGTTAAGTGGGAACTGGTGAGAGTCTACGTTGATGATAGTTAGTTAAGTGCCCAGTCAGGGAACGAAGATATTTGATATGAAGAATAAAGTAGACCCTGAAATTCCACTAGTCAAAGTTTTGCCCAACAATACAGCTGAGAAAAATGGCGGTTCGAAGATGATTAAAACTAAAAACGAAGAACTTCAGGACAGTTTAGCGTCTCAAATAAAGCAAAGGAGAGAAGTCCACAAACTTTAGATAAGATTTCTAGAGATGCAGGTTTTGATTTGGTTTTGGGTATGAATTCAACGAGGGGTAAGGAAGGATTCAGTAAGAATTCCAGCACACAACAAGATGAAAACGACAACATTGATGGCAAACGTAGTCGACAGCAAAGCCTTATTGAAACGATTCAAGGAAACCCAGCAATAAAAGCTGTTTCAAAATGGAAGAACTTTGTATCAACAAGACGTTGCAGTTCAATGAAATTACAAAATTACGAAGTTGTGAATTTAAGAAAGCTTTGGGACAAGGAGTTTGATAACAAGCAAAACACGATGAAGGATGAATGTTTTGGCTTCTTAGAGGAATCAGAAGATGGGATGAAATATGAAAAAAATCAATCACTGCGGCGAAAGCAAAACAAGAAAAAAGCTTTGATAAGTTATTTTGTTACTTTAGCAGACCCTGAGGACGAGCAAACGAGTGTTGATTTTAATCTAGTTGATCAGCTACTGCAAGCAGGCGCTGATATTAATATTGGGGACAAATATGGACAAACAGTATTACATGAAGTAGCTAGGATCTGGCACCCTGATGTCGCTGAATTTCTGATTGAACGAGGTGAGATGACTTTCTCTAGACCCCGTTTACACAGGAACGGACTCCAAAACAGTCAAGATATTCTTATTGTTTACACGGGTATGCATAGATCTGTTCCGTTGTGGGAGCGGGATCGTATCTTTTGGGTAGGCCAGGAAAGCGGGTCAGTCCGGATACGTTCCTGTGTAGACGCAATGAAATTGTACGGATCTGTGTCCTTTTCGAGCCTTTGGACGGATCTTTGGACGGATCTGTTTCCTTTTCTCTCCTGTATACGGGGTCTAAACCAACTCTTGCTCGCGGAAGGTAATATTGGAAATACTAGCAAGAGGGGACCATAGGAAATATGAGGAATTGCAAGCAAAAAGCTCCCCAATTACCCTGACTAAGTAGTTGTTCCCAGTTTATTACTTGACACAGTAAGAATACATCCTTGCTGAACATCTGAAGAACGTAAGATAACAAACAGTAAAACCCGCCTATATGTACGTATTACCCTGGGTACCAGACTTTCAATTTCAACAAAAATGAGTTTCATTTTCTTGAAATTGAAAGTCTAGTAGCCAAGGTATGTACATATTAGAAACAGGAATATTTCAGAGCTCGGACTTGAGTACAGTTAGCAATCAAAGGGTTGGGGGAGAAGTACCGGAGTGCTGGCATTGAATTCTTAGCCCTTTAGAATAATCTTGCAGCTTTGATCTTTCAGCAGGCAATTTATACCTAACTTCCATTTCTAGGTTGAGATAGACTTGTCCCAAGATATTTTAATGTCCCCATTCCAGATTCCCGTTCCACTGGTCCAACATTCCGATAAAACTTGAGAAATCTCTCACTCTCCTTTCTTCTCTCTTGGAATGGTGAACCTCAGGATGTGAAATGGGAATGTTAAATGCGACTCTTTTTGGGAAATAGACCCAGAGTAAATTTAGAGAGTCTACGGAATATCAACATTAGAAGAAAAGTGGTCTAGGTTGGTGTTCTTATAGAACAGCGTGTAATTAAAAATTCCTTGCTGAATCTTCTAGGTGCAAAAGTTGACGCAGCAGACAGCTATGGTCGAACGCCTTTACACGTGGCAGCAGCTGTGGACTATGTTGAAATGGTGAATAACTTGTTGTCAAAAGAAGCGAATATCCATGCAAGAACACTTGGTGAATATCAAACGCCTCTTCATTACGCGGCTAAAAATGATGCATGCAATTCGTTGGCTGCATTAATCGACAAAGGTGCATCCATAGAAGATAGAGATTTCAAAGGCAGAACTCCGCTTCAAGTACGTTTAGATGATTTTGATGAAGTTTTGATAGAATTGTACTGAATCAGGTACCCCATTAGACTGGCTGCATCAGTCCCTCCCCCTCGCTGTAGTTGCTGTTGTTGTTGTTCAGGGCAGCTCTGTTATAAGCGGCCTATCAATTCTAAGGAGCATAACGCTTGTGTAGCAAGTCTATACCCCATGTCCTTCCGTTTCAAATCTTACCTGGGGTAGTGCTGCCAAGGCGCTCTTATCAACCAAATGGTCGAGGATGGGAACGCGAGTACGCAAAGGCGGCCTTGGCATCAAACATTGTAGGCCAAACATTGGAGATTTGTTTTACAAGCGATGTATATTCGTTATGCCATATCATAAAACATTGATTGAA
This sequence comes from Chrysaora quinquecirrha, assembly GCA_014526335.1. Classification (NCBI taxonomy): domain Eukaryota; kingdom Metazoa; phylum Cnidaria; class Scyphozoa; order Semaeostomeae; family Pelagiidae; genus Chrysaora; species Chrysaora quinquecirrha. The sequence continues at coordinate 4,397,574 of JACTAT010000059.1, read as the reverse complement.
AAGCAGAATTTGTTTGGCGATGGTGCTGAAAAACTTCAAAAACATTTACTTTTTGCATGCAAAAGATGCTTGACGAGCAATGTTTTGAGACATGGCCAAACGGTAAAACAACGGTCAAATTTTTGCCTGACAAGCAAATTTCAGATGTTTGACAAAAAAATTTTGATCACTTCGCCAGGTCCCAACAGCCACAAAGCTACATTCAACCCTTTTCAGGGGTCTTATTGCCGTTTTTTCTCAAATGGGCAGTTCATTTATCATTCGAGTTTTTTGGGGAATCGTTCATTCGGGCAGAGGCAGTCAAATGAGGAGGCATTAAAATAATATTCAGGATTTGAAGTAACGTACTCTGGACCTCTGCAAAGGAATACAAGAGTGACACGGTAAACGTGAAATGACCACCGCTTAAGTAAGGGATACCATTCGAATAAGCGACTCTTTTATTTAAATAGGGGGAGATAATTTGATTAAGCAGATTATTTGAATAGGCACTTTTCGAGGGAGACCCTTACTCGACGCTGGGCTCTCTTTCGAAGAAATAGGATAACTGCTTCATTAAGTGTCTTCACTAAAAAGGTACCCTTGTGCCTTCACTTCACAACAAGGTCGTGCCTCAATAATGTTTAAGGTGCTGGCATAACCGATCTTTCTGGGTCCCCGGTGCTTAAGATTTTTACGGAACTGCATCGATCTTTCAATCGCTTGCTATCGCATCGATCGCTAAAGGTCGTCAAAAAAAAGAAAGACGGGCTTAATAAAAGGTGCGCTTAAATGAGCTAACTAATATGGGATATTCGTCCGATATCCATTAACGACAAAAAATAAAGAGATCGCTTAAGATCGTCAAAGACTAAAAGAGAAACCGGGCTCAATAAAGGCCAGCTTGAATGAGAATTAGAAGGGGGTATATGTTTGACGTCTGTTATCGATATAAACGTTCATATTTGAAGGTAGCTGCAGAACTGGATCGATCTGAAACCTGCAAGATATTACTAAATGAAGGCGCACCAGCTGGGGTATGGGATGACAGTGGTATGTCTGCAATGGCATTGATGATTATGAAAATGCCGCCAGTGGTATGATTTCTTAATTTCTTAAACAAATTTCTCATACTTGTTATAAAGAATTGCCATCATATACCTTTTGATATGAAGTGGGCAGGTTCAATTTATGATTGATTCACAGATGAGCCAATGCCGAGACAGCCCGGCCATTAAATTTGGCTAATTGACTATTCATACGGTATTACCCCGCCACCAAGAAACTGACTTATAAGAAACTGCAGCCCGTCAGATGGAAGAAATGCCCATTTGATATATATAATATATATATTCATAAGAAACCAAGCCGCCTGGATTTCCACGTCAAAGACAGAGCGAACAGAAAACAACAATGAGTTTCTTACTGGCAGTGGAGGAGAAGTGTAATACTGTATTCTTTGCGAGAGAGAAACGCTCATCTGAACTGGCGGGAGAATGAGCTAACTAAAGACATTCAGTATTGCCATCCTCGTTGGCCGGAAGAACGCGCGTATATCGAACGCGAAATAACAGAACTCGAAGAGGCGAAACCTAGCTACTTCGTTGATTGGTGGAATTATTTTGATTGGTTAACTTATGCCGCTGTCATAGCAACAATAATCGCTCATATTGTCACTTTCACACAAAAATCAGAAAGCTCATACGAGGCTGAAAAGGCGATTGGTTCAATAATGTTGATACTTCAGTGGATACGGTTAATGAAGTTTGTCCGAGCGTTTCACGCGCTAGGACCGTTTGTCATCATTCTTCGCCACGTTATGTCAGACACAGCGCGTTTCGCGTTCTTATTCTTCGAGTTTTACATCCCCTATTCAGCGGCGATGTGGATTCTATTCGGCTCTAAATCTGTACCAGGGTATTCAAATATTGAAGAACTTTTGTACAATTTACTCCAGATAACGGTCATAGGCGACTATGGTTTTTCAGATCTTGCGAGTAAAAGCGGTAGAACGGCGCGTTTGTTATGCGGCACGTACATCGTTCTAAGCGGCATCGTTTGTTTGAATCTATTCATCGCGTTACTATCAGATACCTTTCAGCGCGTTTATGATAACGCCAAAGCCAATGCACAAATGCTTAGAGCCGCAAGAGTTTTAAACTTTGAAGACAACTTCGGGGAAAAACGGCGGGAACGATTTCAGAGGCATATTGAAAGAAAATGCTCGCCGGAAGTGATGTATTATGATGATGATATGAACGACCAATCAGATGTCGAGATTAAAAGAATGACGCACCAGATAAAAAATGACTTGGACAAAATGAATAAGTTCCTTCAAGGGAAATTTGGTGACGAAGACAACGACTTGAACGAAATCAGCAAAAATAGTCACCATGGCAAGAAGCTCGAAAATGATGTTAATATCAAAGACCTTGCACACGAAATGAGTATTCTAAAATCAAACTACGAACACTCGATGAAAATTATTAATATACAGTTATTGTCAATGAACTCGATGCTTGCTGAATTGTCAAAAAGAAAGCGAAAGAAGCAAATCAAAAAAGAAAGAAAATTATCCAATATTGGGAAAATTTCAGGTGACGGACAAAAGGGGAAAGCTTTGTCGACTGTTGTTCCAATGCCAAGGGCTCCTCAGGCTTCAGAAAGAGACAAAAACAATATTGCGGTTGCGGAGATTCGTCCAGCAAATGGTGTTTGAGGACTTTGGCAGATAGATCTGATGAAGCTGATATAACTGGTGACTATGATCGACTTTTTTGGATGAGAATAGACGGAGTGTCGTGTACTTAATGTGATATTTATGCATGGTAAACGGGCAAGTAAGAGGCATAAAGAGTTCGCTTGATCCTGATGGCCAGAAGATAGCCAGGAATGGTCTACAATAACTTGTATTTTTCTCCATAAAGCATCAGGTTCTCTGTGTCAACAGATCTACAGTTGCACGTTTTACTCACATACACAACATACGTGCAAGGCACGGGTGTCTATAGGCCTCGAAATGTCCATTTCTTGATTTTGGTGACAAGAGTACAGCCAGGAGTGCCACATAATAACTCGCAGCCTTCTCTGAACGTTTTAGCTATGAAACTGTATATAAATGATCTTTGTTTGTAAAACAACCAAGAAAATGATTGTCTGAAAGAGAAACAGCAAGGAATGGCACAAATAAGTTGAAATATTCTCTGTAAACTACAATGTCCCTCTATATAGTGGATCTGTACAGTATGCATGAAACTATGCCTGCACTGGTGGCCTGCACTACGTTCGTGATTGATGACACGAGCGGTGAGCGTGTTTATTAATAGGCAAGGCAAACGAACAACTCACGCCATAAGTGCAACAATTTTTCGATAGGTACAACAAAGACAGAACATTAGGTACAGCAAAGATGGATCCTGGATAGGTAGAGCAAAGCAGGAGTACCTCATGACTATTCGCGATTTCCTCTGTACGCTAACGTTCCTAAGACTTGGCCTACGCAATGAATATAAAACCAGCTTTCCAATTAGCCTCGCTATACAACTCACACTTATCACCATTGAATTGAATTGCTGGACGTGAACCACAACAAAGACGTCAGGGACTTCTGTAGTAAGTCTAATGTCTAATATATCTTCATTTGATGATTAAATTGGAACATGGGCGTACTTAAAGGCACTGCTCCAAAACAAGCGGTGTCCTAAGTAAAGAAAAATTCATTCCATCAAAATTCTCTAAAAAGCGTAAATTGATTGGTTGAAACATGACAGGCATCAAGCTAGAGTGGCTCGAGCCACTGTTATGTTGGTCTAAAGCCTCTAACTGATGTGCTCTTGGATTCATATGCAGGGTGAATGAACATGCAAAACGCACGAGTGTACATGATTTTCTTGATACTGCTGACAGAGAGACAGCTAAGTACTTGACGTTTCTGTATATAATTGATATGTATCTATATGTATAAAAGTGTCTAAATACAATAACGATGAAGCAGAGCTTCTAGAAAACGTAATTACTATCTTTCTGCGTCGTTCAACAGGTTCAAATGTCTAATGTCTCTAGTAGTAATTAAGATAAGCGTTTGAGCTAGCGATTCATAGTTGTAAGAAAACTGTCTCAAAAACTGTACAAATAACAAAGTCTTTGCTATGCACGGGCACCTCACAATTGCGTTCGTCTGTGTTGGAATAGATAAACCTACATTAATGACGTCCAAAAAAATCTCTAACTAGATTTGACACATATGCTGGAAACTAACGCATACCAATGTATCCTACTAAAGTGATGCAATTACATACCAAATCTTACTTCAAAGTCGTGACTTGAAAATCACCGAGTTTTATTTTGCAGGGAGGGCCTCTTGTAAATCAGTCTGTTGTGTAAATAAACTAATCTGGGTTGAATGCAACATTGACTGTGAAATGTTCCATAATTACGACTGAGGAACCCTCCACATTTTAGGGTTTTATATTGTACTATAAGATGCCATTACATTTGACAATTATCAAGTCCCTTGTCGCTGGACGGGCCCCTTGTTAATGAATCCGTTGTCGAAATAAACTAATCAGAGTGCATTAATATCAGTAAATAAACAAATTTGATTGCGAAACGTTCCACAATCCACAATTACGACTGGGGAACGTTTCCAGATTTTAGGGTTCTATTCTGTTCTATCTATAAGTCCATGGTTATATTCGTGATCTGATCAGGAAATGTTTTCAAATAACTTTTAAAGTCAACATCATCTTCCTTATTAATTTCGTCAAAATATTTTTGTTTGATTTGGTTTAATTTACCTTTGAGACCACTGTTGATAAAACTGTTCTTGCAGCCTGACTTTGATGCCATAATAGCAGAAAGTAGCTTTTCTAAACTGTCATGATCTGTAAGGCCCAGTTGTGTTGGTAACAGCTCACACCATCCTTTAGCTATGAGTGCCTTCATAAAAGGAGTCCTGAAAATGGAAAGCATCATCGTTTGGTTAAAAAGTACGTGGTTTGTGTTACACGTTAGCTTCAAAGAACTTGGTGTTTCTTTTAATTGATAACACCAATAAGAGGGGATTTTTGGCTAAATTTTGAGTAGGGATATGCTGCCAGCATATTCGAAATGGTACCGTTGGTTAGACTAACTTTAACGAGAAAAATGGTACCGTTGGCTAGACCAATTAATATCAAAATGATACCCCAAGTCCCTAAGTCGGTAATTGGCCCTAAGTCGGAAATTTCAAAGGTCGACTTGTTTCTTTCACTCATTTCTTTTAAAAATGGGTAGGTTGAAATTTTTACTTTCCAACGTTACAAAAGCTGAAAGCATGATAATTCCCTAGATCAATATTGGTAAATATGGTCCCCTTGTCTAGATCAAAACTGTAAAAAAGTATACACTTGGCTAGACTAAAAGGCCGAAAAAGAATACCCTCTAGCGTGGCACATCCCCGAGTACCTTTACTATAAAAGAAAGACCTTTTTCAGCTAATTTAGGCCAACTACGCAAACCGCATCCAGGCATGGGATCCCTAGTTTAACGTCCCTTCCGAAGGACGGCAGAGTGAGTTGTTTAGTCATCCTTCTGGAAAGTCACCCATCCTGATGCTGACCTCACACGATCAAGCTTAACTTCAACTGTCCAACGAGAACTGACTGAGAAGCTTGACCACTCATTCCATAAGTGCCACTCACTTGAGAACCCTGCAGAGGACAGAATTGACATGGGACAGCACCTTCCTGCACGCTGGCATGGTAAAACATTTGGCTTGACAAACAAATTTCAAATGTTTGATAAACAATGTTTGATTTTTGGCCAGGGCCTAAGTCCCAGCGTATTTCTTTTTTATCAATGCAACGAACTCCTATACTGAACCCTCGACTGATGTGCAAGACAAAGAAAGCAAAAACAAGGAAACATACTTCTGATGTTGCTGCATTTTTCCATTCTTCACCATCTGTTGTTTAACATCTTCTTGCTCAAGAATTAAGTCTGATATCAATGTGATAGCTTTTATCCTTAGTGCCGGGCTAGCATGATTGTCGATGAGACTCAAAAGATGAGTCAAACCATCCAATTTCAAGAAAGCTACTTGCCCAGACGGATTAGTTCGGACTAGAGCTGACAATGCGAAGACAGAAGTCTTTCGAAGTCGTTCGTCACCAGAATATGATACTAATCGAAGCAGATGAGGTATAGCATCATGCTTTAATGCTGCTGCTTGAGCCTTTGGATTGCTAAATAAAAAGAGAGAGACATTATAAGTAAGACAAACAGTGTACAGCGTAACGATGAACGTTCCAAGCTAGTGTGTATTTATCTCTGGTATGCATATATTTTTCTGCAAGGCAAATGCTAAATCGAGTACCACAATACCACAAATGACTGAATATATACTCAGGCTCTGCGAGGACTAGAATGCTTGTGACCATTCCAGTTAGTTAAATAGCTCAGTGAAATACAAGGCCTTAGACTAACCAACCAAATTTTGGTCAAACAATTGAGATTCGCTTTAGAAGCAACGTTTGACCGTTTCGCTACGTCATAAAATTTGCCTGCCTTCATAGTTTTTAGTATGCAAGAGTAAGCATATAGATAATAGGTCTTTTTGTCACGGATAGAAGTCGCAACCAACTCCAGCTAAGAGTACTGTGAGGAAGGGATGTGGTCTTACGACCGAGGACCACGACGGAAATGGTTGAAAACAACGAAAAAGCTTCCGATTTAGTATCTTTAAATGGCGAGAAAACCGGGCCAACCTTTGACTTGCAAAAGCAAATTTAAAACTAATCCATAATACCTCTGAACAGCAGACCCAATAACTTTAGCTGCCTTTTCTTGCAGTTTGGTGACTGAATGATTTAAATATTGAATAACTGCTTCAAATCCATTTATTTTATCAAGATCCACAGCATTATCGATTTGATGGACGTAATTCTCAAGATCTTCTAACGCATTTGATCGTTCTATTTCTGTCGCGTTTGACGCTTTCAGCACTTCGATTTTCAGCTTCATGATTTGTGCATCAAACTTAATTTGCATACCAAATGAATCTCCAAGTTCTTTTCTTATTTCCTCGATTGATCTAAATTTCTTTTTCACTGCAAAATAAAAGGGTTAGGTAAGGGTTAGCTCTGTAAGAATTGCTGTAGTTTGTAGTCTGTCTGTAGTGTAGACTCAAACTATTCTCAACGAAAGTGAAATTCTACACTTTTGACGAGAAGGAGTTGAGTATGCTCGCTTGCTTTGTGGTCTGTACAGTACATCCTAGATTATCCGAACAAGTTGAACCATGGGTGGTTAGACACTGGAGGGGTACATAAATTTTATGATATGAAAGAGACTTTTTTCTGCATTATATCGTCTTGTTCTGTTTCCTATATCCTTCAACAACCACAAATTGAGCTTAAAAAGGAGCCCAAGTTTGACTTAGCCGCCAGTTTGAAAGTTCTACAGCGAAGGGAGAACAGAGAAAAAGAAGTTCTCCCTTCAAAGTTCAGTTCTCTTTATTTTGGTCTTCAACGTCTCCTCCGCAGAAGCAAAGAAATTTTTCCTCCGCATATACATGCGGTGTCTAACCACCCATGGTTGAACTCCATGTGACGGAGGGTTGATAAGCCGAAAATTCGGATAATCGAGGACGACAATTTCCCTTGCTAACCTTCCTTTCAAGTTAACTGTTGCCGCCCACAGGTACTTAAGGATTGCTCAAATGGATTGCAGACGACATAAGTAAAAATTTTTCTACGCGAAGTTGCTACATTACAACCGAAAAAATGTTATTGAAAATTGCGAAATATTCAATTTTGCCATTGTTTTGCCCTAATGTTCGGGGTTCTGCCCCCTTTGCCTCCATATACCTGCGTATGATCATGAGGGTCGTTGACGGTCTTTCGCAGCCACAGCCCTGCGTAAAAACCAAGGTGAGACTAGCCCGTTACCAACTCTTCCCTATGCCATAGAGAAAATGGAAACCTTATGCAGTCCTTCAAAGATGCGAATTTTCTGGTAAATCGCATTCTATAAGTAACTCTGGGAAATTCACTGTTATAAGAATCTATTCGAACCGCTGATAACCCCATTATGGCATTCTATAAATGGAAGTAAATTATTATCATAAGCGTTGGAAATCACTCAAATTCGTACTGTATATTGGACTGAAATTGAATCGGTAAATTCGAAAAAAGAAATCTTTGGCTATTTTGTGCACCAAATGACATTACGACGTTAATTTCATTTGCACTATAAATCAGAATACAGCTAAATTTAAACCACAGTTTCAGCTCCAGAAGATTAAACAGTTAGTCATCAAATAATGATGTGAAATGTATCTATAATTAGGCGAAATCGAATTTGATTATTCCTTCCCCATATTGTGCACTTCAATATTAAAGGCCTTGGGGCAATCATTAGTTTGTCCGATTCCTCTTCCATATACGAATAACAGTTGAACCTACTTTATGAAGCCGAGATAGAGTATCGAAAGACTATGGATTGCATGGAATTAGAAGTTATACAGGGTTATCGCAGCAAGCAAAACAGGTTGGATGTTCAAGATCTGAAGCAGAGACCCTCAAAACCGTGAGTAGCGTTGTCTATTCAAGTTCCCATTGTTAATTTCATGTAATGACAAAACTAAAATTCAAGAGCAGAGCAGGACGTTTTCAACACTTATCAGGGGGGTTCAAGATTCTTAAAAGTTTTCAATTTCAATTTCAATTTTCAATTTTATATTAATGACTTGAAACTCAAAGTTACGTCGTCATATAAAAAAAACGTAGCAAAAAAGTACGATTTAAGAATAATTAAAAAAAAGTGGGAGGAACAGTAGCCTCAAGGTAGTCTGCGTTCAGTTAGTTACGTACTTAGAAAACCGAGTTACTACATGCTTTGAACTGTCAGTACTCCCTGAAAAGTTGAAAATTCTACGATGATTTTTCCTGAATTTGAAAACGCGTGGATTTGAAAAATTGCAAATGGCATAGCCTATAAAGCAGTGACCACCACAATCATGATAATGGTGATGAAATAATGATGATGGACATGATTATAATGATGATGATGATGATGATGATGATGATGATGATGATGATGATGATGATTATAATTATGATGATGATGATAATCATATCACGATGAAGATGATGTTTATTATTATAGTTATAACGATGATGAGGATGATGATGATGATGATGATGATGATGATGATAACGATGATGATGATGATTATGATGTTGATGATGATGATGATGACGTTGATGATGATGTTGATATTGACAATGATACTGTATTCATAATGACAATGAAGATGATGATGAAAAGAACAAACATGATTACAAAGAGTGGTATTGATGATTCACCTAAGCAAAGAGGTATCCTATGAAACTTTTTGCCACATTAGTGTAAGGCTAAGAAAGCCTCTGGGGGACAATATATAATGGGGGGCCAAATGATCCTGTCAGACTCTATCAAACTCTTACCTGCTTCAGCCCTTGTAATTTCCTGTTCAACTGTTTTCAAATCTTCATTGTGAAACTTATCTCTGAAGTCTTTTAATGCCTCTTTCAAATGAGTTTTTGTAAAGTATAATCTTTCTGGATCACCAAAATTTTCCTCTTTCTTCAAATCATCTCCCAAGACAATTTTTGGACCAACAGTTTTCTCTTCATTGTTGACTTCATTTGCTTCTAAAACAATAAATTTATTAAGATTATTGAACATTACATTTTGAGACCTTCCACTTTGGCAGACCAGTAGCAAAAACTTTGAGGGAGCTTCTTAGAGTTAGAAAACTATAAAATAATTAGGAGAAGCCATGAGGTGGTGTTGCCAAGTGTTAAAAGGGTTATATGCTAATGGCCAGTAGGTGGTTGTCTCAAATATTGTCAAGACCACTTTCAACAAGCCTACAGTTATCTTAACAGTCTGGTCCATCCTTCCATTGTCAGTAAATGAGTACCCAGAGTATTCATTCTAGCATATCAGTCTGGTGGCATAAGCTGCAGGTCCACATCAGCTCAAGAGTATCTACTAGACAAAAGACTATTTATGTAAGACAAGAGAAAGGAAGGGCTGAAAGCATATTGACTTAAGTTGAACACTTCCTTAAGTTGAATTGAATGGATTTAATAATGATGTGATGAATAAAACAGTGACTTATTGATGAAAACAAATAACATATGAGGTAAAACCATAAAGTATAAAAGCTATCAAAGATATTCTAAACAATTAAACATAACCATTAACCTTTAATTTGCCTTTAATCACAACATTTCAGAATGATTTTCATTTCCTTTAATATCAGCTGTAATATTTATGAACTAGCCAAGTACTGGTTGATTCCAGGTATCAATTTTTTAAAATTTCAATAGTGATTGAAAGGGTATTTTATTTCTGATTTTGCAACTTACAGTAAATTTTTTGGCATAAAAAGTACCATGTAAAACAAAAGGCTGATCCGGTGATACTAGCCCTTATTGAAATCTTTAATTAACAACTCACCTTGTGTATTTTTGGAATCCTTGTAAAATCTGGCCCCATCATCACCATCCATTAATTTAGCTTCTCTAACATGCGTCTGAAAGTTCATTCTGACATGCAATCCTGCTGGAATGCTCTGTCCTTTTTTGACAACTTGCCACTCTTTTGTTGGGATGAATGGTTCACTGTTGTAGTCTTCTTCATCTTCAAAGCTAGTATCAAGCTTTATCACATTTGGTTTTGTTACAATCTCACTGGAATTATTGTCACCCTCTTTATCAACAATTATCAGACCAGTATCTTGATTATTTCCTGTTACAGAAAGTAATGCATTTTAACTTGAATAAAACAGCTTACAAAGAGACATTTAGAGTGTAATAGCAAAGATTGATTGATTGATAGGGACATAAGTTTGCTGTCTTGGCAAGGTATGCATTTCTGTGATTAGCACAGGGGGACCATTAAACAGAGTAGGGCTTAACTAAGCAGTGCAACCTCAGTCCTTCCTCTCAGTGTGTCAATCAATCTACTGTGGCTGTGTGGCCTCCTGGTCTAATCCAGCTGACTCGTGGTGTCAGAAGCTCAGCAAGGTGGGGATTTAAGCACCAGCTACGATGATAGCATCACAGCCAGGGTCAAGGTCTCAATTAATTAGCCTACTACTGAGATCCTAGCAACTGGTGCTAAATACACCATCACCTTCACCTTTGTTTGCCTTTGCCTGGAAATGCAGAGAGACAGGTGGCAAAGCTCTGCATTCTTCAGGGTAAGTTTGACTTTGGTGAGAAAGGAACCCATAATCAAGGATTGTAAGTCAGGCTTGCTCAGCCTGTAGACAAGCCCAGCAGAGACAAATTACAATTATAGGCCCCTACTATAGTTTGTTTGTGCTTTTTTGCACGTACTAGCTAGATCTACAGTACCAGTCTACCTCATAGACCTATACCTGTAAGATTCAAGACAAAAAATAGGCAATAATTACCTGAAGTACCTTTAGCAAATATGCCAAGAGTAATAAACAAGACCAAAAGTTTCATTTTAGTGCTTTGATATTGTAAGAAACTTCAACTAGACCTCGGAAATCGCGTTGCAGTTGTGGTTAGCTTCTCGACTGCTTCAGGTCAATTCTGCCGCCATATTTATAGTTGACAAAAATTTATCTGCGCCCATTGGGTCCCTGTGATCTGAGTGATTTGGAGAGTTTTGATTGGTTGAAGAAAAGTGACGAAATAAACATTCGCAAGTTGTTGCAAGTCCACGTTGCATTTTGACACCTTGCAAATTCTGATGCAAGAATAATACTGTACAACTGTACGGCGAGTGAAAAAATTCAGGGGTTTTCAGTTTTTCCATAAAATAAGAATTTTAAGAAAGGCGGATAAAGGCTCAAAATCTTAGTGATTCAATGCTGGAAATCCTATTGTTTCACGGAAAATCGAGGAATTCCTAAAACCCCTGTAGTTTCAACGAAAATCCCACGCGCTTTCTAAAAGTAAAATGTTGCTTGACCAATGCGCTTTTGGGGAGGGGTTAAGGGATTAGGGATGTGGGGTGTTCCTGGCTTTGTGGAATGATGTCCATTCCAGGTTTGGCTTGCCTGACAGCCCCTCGATGCACCAATCCCATAAAAATGGGCTGTAATAAGAAAGAGACTTGCGAAAGTCTCTATAAACGCCTTTACCAAATACTTTTCTGCTTGGTTTCATATGTGCGCAGAGGATTAATTAAGGGACCTTGGGAATATAGGGGGTCTCACGCAGAAAGGGGAAGAGGAGACAAGTCTAATTAAAAAAATTCAGATTCAATTATTTTCAATTTGGAAATCGTTATCAAAATAATTTATTGGTGAAGAAATGAGAATATGGCTAATTAAAACTAGAAGTATTATTTGTGCAAATGTAAACATTGGGAAGAACAGCAACCACATTAAATCATGCTTAACCTTAAATTGTTAAATATCAATATTAGAAATAGAATAGATAGCCTAAAACATGTAGGATCAACATACAAACACGAGGAGTAGGTTTGAAGTATTGACCTTAATTAACTGGGACAACGAGTTAGTTAGATAACGAATTTGAGAAGATTTTTTAACATAAAAGCATACTCAAAGTACTTTTATTTATTAACTACTGATCAATACATCTTAAAAAGTATTTTCCAAGCTCAATTGGCTGCATTTTAGACATTAAATTGAAGACACAAGCGATCAAGCACTTTATTATCAGTCACTGCTTACTTGTTGGTGTCAAAGACTCACAACCTTATACCTTTTCGAATGAGCCGGAAAGTACAGCGACTAGTGGATCAACCACCTGACAACCCTAGCAGAAGACCGCAATCGGTGGAAATTGACAAGTAAAGAAGCCATCAAGTCCCGGATTGGGAGAAAAAGGCGTACCTAAGACCTGACCTGAAAGAACTCAGGTTGACGTCGTATAATAATTGTCTACTGATTGCCCTGAAAGTTTCTCCCAGTTAACAGCGTGGCTCAACATGGTACCGTGACCAGGTCCTAAACTACACAGACTCCTCGGTTCTCGGCCTTTAACTAGTCTGGGACCTTACAGATACCAGGGTTTCTAATCAGTGCTCTGCATAAAAATCTTGGAATAGGAATCAGAGAATTGCGACATGAGTAAAACATCAACGGACAAACACGCAAAGAAACACTTAGAGGTGTAAGGGACAAGAGGGTTATCGAGGCTGTAAGCCCCAGTGCCTATTTTAGTGTGGTCTTGTCCACACTTTGTGGTCTGGAAATTCGGAAGTGTGGTCTTGAAAATTAGAATCTGTGGTCTTGAAAATTAGAATCTGTGGTCTTGAAAAAACTTTTAGACAATCTTTGTTTGTTGATAATTAGTACGAAAAAGCTCAATCTAAGCCAAAGTACAAATTTTATTTTTCAAAATTTTCCTGGGGGCATGCCCCCGGACCCCCCTAGGAACATGCACCTTCGGTGCACAGATCGCCTTCGGCGCATTTCAAAACCCCCACTTTTAAGATGCTGCGTGGTCCCTGATTAGGAGTGTGGTCCTGTTAATTTGGCTTAAAATAGGCACTGGTAAGCCCTAGCCTGAAAAAATCTTAAAACATCTATACTCGAACGAAAAGCTGCCTGATTCGGACAAAAAATTTTCCAAACATTGGCCTACGGATTAGATAGCCCCTTGATGTTATCTTGACCTATCCATATGGGAAACTTTCATTACCGTTAGATGACCGGCAATTCACAACTTACATCACGACTTTCCAGAATAAAATTTCTAGATATTTTCAATCTGACTAAAATAGGAAAATTTTCAGAATTAGTTATTTGTTATTTTTGGTAATTATTTTCTAGTAAAACCTTTTCAGAGAATCTTTCTGTTTCTTTTGATAGAAATAAAAGCCAATTCCAGCTCCTGCACATCCGATTAGCACAATTACAAATATCCAGCCTAGAGCTTTTTCAGTTCTTGTGCTTGCTTTGGGGCCATAGATATGTTCTAAAATCAGAGAATGAGAAAAACATGCTTAAAATTACAAATCTTTGCACAAAATTTCCTTTAGAAGTAGCCTTGAGGATTGTCCCTCGCGAATATAGCCCCCTGACAGGGAATAAGTCCCCCCACCGACACGGAAAATAGGCTTATTTTGTAAATATTAAGCCCTCTCCTCGAATAAGCCCCCCCATGGGGAATTATTCGAAAAGCCTTATGACTTTATTTTGTCCTTATAATGCATCTTTCAACTAATTAAAACATTGAAAAAGCTAGTGCTGACATGTTTTACTATCAATTCAACCAATAATCAGCCATTGGCTGTTGGCAAGCAGCTGATTTTGATTATAGAATACAGATAAGTTATCTTTTTTCTCTCTGCTATTCTGTCGAAAACACACTGGAACTATGGAACTTTGAAATAAGCCCTCCCCTCGAATAAGCCCCCCACAAAAAATTCGTTGTTGCAAATAAGCCCCTGGGGCTTACTCGAGGATTTACGTTATTATATGGTGTTCGAAAATACGGCTGTTCGGACCGGCAACGGCGCAATCTGATTGGTTCTTCATCGGTCTGTACAAGCCGTATTGACTGGCGTTGATAAAACCACGTGATATAGCCACGTAATTTCTCATTGATGAAGTGAGAGAGATTGAGATGGGAAAATGAAATACTGACAAAATATGTTTTTGAGTAAACATTCTCCAACAAAGTTCGAAAATATTCTATAATGTTTTAACACCATATAATAAAGCCTTTATTGAACGATTGCTCGGTCAATGCAGGAAAATATTCGGACCTCAGCTTCTTGTACGGACCTCACTACGTTCGGTCCGTACGTCATGCTTCGGTCCGAATATTTTCCAGCATTGACCTCGCAATCGTTCAATAACCGCATATTCCTATCGTCTTTTGCCTCCGCCGCTTTCCGCCCTATGGCCAAACCAATAAAACATTGGCAAAAGACTTCATCAAACATTGTAGGATTAAATATGTTTGATTCGATTGGCCACCACCTTTTACGATACTCGATAATGTGTTTCGTTTGGCAAGGGCATAAAACATCATCCAGGAATATTGCACAAACATTGTGGGTGATGTTTTACGAATGTTTGGTAAGTTTGACCAGGGCTTAAGATAACGGAAAAAATTAGCCACAGCTCAAAGTCTTGTCGCAACCAAATTTTTCGAAAATATCAGCGGGATGGTGCCATATGGGTGTTTCCAAAAATGGCTTGTTATGAACTAGGAACTGTAACCGAAAATCGGTTTCAGCTTCGCAAACGGCTTCACCATCTGGGTAATATGGGACATGAGGTAATAGTAATTTCAAGTTTCCTCATATTCATTTAATATGCAAGCATTGATTGCTGAATGATGTAAAACAGAGCCCAACTTACCTGCTAAATCTCCAGTGCCTGCAGATAAACCAAGATAGTAAGCCGTAGGAAGTTCAATGCCGGTAACATCAAAACATTCTGTCCACTTGCCATCACCCTCAACATCAAATTGTAACTAGAAGATAACATTGCATACCAAGACATATATTCTCGCCCCAAAGGTCATTTATAGTGAAAAAAAACAAACCTCTATACAGCAGACATCTCTCAAAAAACAGACAACGATATTAATTCTACAGCACGAGCAATGACTGGTCCCATAAGTGGCCGTTATTTGGGGATTCCAAAGTAAGTCGTCGCCCCCGGGGGGTACTCCTATTGTTCGTTATACTAGACGTGCCGCCCAAATGGGTAACTTTTTCAGCGCCAATTTCCCTACATATGGGTTGATTTTTTCGTAAAGAATCTCTACACATGGGTAGTAAAATATATATAAGATTTTAGACGTGCATTGCTTTGAAAAGCCTGATAAAAGTGCGCTTTAGTTTTCAGCGCAAATGACTTTTCGACGCATTTAGAGTTGCCTCAGGCGTTAAATTAGGCTCAAACATTTGAGATATTGGTACAAATGGGTAAAAAATTTTGTTGTTTTTTCTACACATGGGTACCACGAGAAACAGAATTTATCGGTAGACATGGGTGGGTTTAAAAAAAAACTGGGCGGCACGTCTAGTCTTTTGAACAATGAAGTACCCCCCCCCCCGGGGTCGTCGCAGTTATTGCGAAAACGTTCATTTTTCCTCTTGTCTTTCGTCTATTAGTTTGTTATTTGAAATATATTACTGCTTCGGTTTAGTATACTTTTGCTTCATAACTTGGAAGTCTGGAATTCAACACAAGATGGTATGTTGGCTAGCAGCATGCCTTTATATTGGATCAGAGCTGAGTTTTTAGAGAGAAAGGCTTTCTTGGTCCACTGAGCAGCAAAATTTGGCAGTAGGGACGATGATAGTGACACTCGACAGTACAAAGTTCTCTTACTGTATGTTTTAACCCAATTCTATACTGCCCCAGTAACTTTCGAAATATAAAGGGAAGGGCTTTATTGTTACCCCCCCCCCTCTTTAAACCATCTTCAGATTGTAGTGATGTAGGAAGAAAATGAAACTTTTCAATAATAGTAAGCAAAAAAACAATAAAATAGTGTCACCAAGAAAGTGAAGAGTGGGAGTAAAATCAAATCTGATCTGCGAACCCCGTGATGTAATAATTACACAGTTGATGAATTCCACAGTTGATGGGTCCCAGCTCAAGAACAGTATGTTACATGTGCAGACGCTCAAATAAAACGCAAAAACACTAATATTACTTCAAAATAGATTTTTGACGTAAACGACACGTTGAACTCATGTCAGGTGCACAGCCATGTGCCCCCTGGAAGGTGCAATTTCGAAGAAAGAAACAGGTAAAAATGCCAATGGATGGAAAAAAAGGGATCTGGGGGGTATGTGTAACTGGTGTAATTTGTCAAAGGGAAACAAAACGTAAAGGGGAGCAAAACTTCCCATTTTCGAAAGAATAGAGTTAGGAGAAGCAAGTGATTTGGCTGCTACTTACAGTCAGTCTCTTCGACGTTCCAAGATATCTTATGGCCACAAAACTGTCTGAATCAGTTCCTCGAAAATACGACTGAAACAAATAATAAATTAGACTTTTTAAGTAAAGAAAAGTCATTCATGTTTTGGGGAATATCTTAAATTACATTAACTAGGAATGAAGACAAATTAAAAGGCACGTGAAAAGGAATGACAGGGCGAGATGTACATAAGTTCACACAAATTATTAGATGAAAAATTCCTATAGAAAAATTGCTCTGTCAGCTTCAGTCGTTTATACTATGTAGAGTTTTGGGGAAAAAAGTTTTGAAGTATGCCTTACGATGCTTCCACTGCTTATCGCAATTTAGAAACCACAGCCCTATTTACTTTTAACCCCAAACTTAAGAAACTTGTTGCTTAGCTAGAGCAAACAAAAAATGGAAAAGAAAACTTACTGTACATCCAGCAACTTGACTGTGTGTTCCATCGCTATCATGATCATAATTAAGTGTTCCATTGTTGACTTGAACTGATATATAAGGGTGATCATGCTGCATAAAAGAACAGAGGAACATCCGTGTCAAATGAGTGACATCAAAGTCTTTGTATCTATGGCTAACAGTGCATACAATAACTATAAGTATCCGTAAGTATTATTTACACGAAGAAATTTTGATCAGACTTTCTTTTCTTCAGAAAATCTGATAAAAAATCCGATACACTCTGCATTCGATAAGCAACTTGAGTGCCAGCCCTCGAAGCTGCATAAAATATCAGAGACCTAAGCTTATGGGTTGCTTAAGTATTAGCAATTTCTCTTAGCACTTAGTACTTTTGTGCTTGTACTAACCGAAAACTTTCGATACTGATAGCTAGTAGTCATATAGACGGAAATGGCATCCGTATAACTTTTTATCCGGATAAGAAGTTATCAGGAATGGCATAAACTCTTAGTCTCTTTAAACGCTTTGGAAATTAAAATTGACAAGATTTAGACTAATGTATATAAAAAGCGATTTGAACTACAAAAGGTTAACAAAACAACATACCCCCATGCTGTATAGTTGCTTACCTTCAGCGTCAGACCTTCAAAGGACTTCTACTTTTGAAGATGTTGAGTTAGGTAACCAAGAAATAGGAAGTTAAGAAACGATACAAGTTAAGTTAATAATTTTCACAATTGTACTTAGAGAACTTTACTGACCGTGTGCTCGTCATTGTGATTACTGTAGGTGTCAAAGAATATCCCCAGTCCAGAGAACCTGTCCTTGCTTCCAAAAATGGTCCCTTACAAATGGAATAAGTCATCATTATTAACATAAGGTGATCAGCAGCAAATAGGCAAATTCAACACTCCTTCCGACTCGCTTTTTTGAAATGCAGCTATAGGATTCAACTCACGAAGACAACTTTCACATAGCCTTGCTTTGGGGATAAATTTTGCAAGCAACTGCGCTTTCCATGTCCTCAAGCCTTTGATTGACCTTAGGGAGCATTCTTTTGGTACCTTATTCTGCATCTGCATCTTCCATTTCCTGGAGACTTCCGAGAGATTGAAAGGCCGTTCCTTTTGGCAACTCTTGGAAAAACTCGAGACTTTTGAGGCACCAAAAGTTCAAACTATCTTGACTCTAGAGCTGGAAGATTTTGCAGACTTTGCAGAGAAATTGTTTCCAAATAAACTCCTCAACAGTCTTCCACTTTCAAGAAAATGCGTTTTTTGGCACCTGGAATCGATAGCCTACAAAGTCTACTTTTTCAGAATTCAGAAGAGATAAAATTCCAAAAGAACATATCCTTAAGAGTATGTGTCAACACTTCACAAATATTCTGTGCCTGCTTTAAAAGTTTTCTTTTTCTCTAAGTATTACTACAATTTTGACGAAACTTCGACAAGTAGCCAAGGAAAATGTTTTACCCAAAGACCAAAAAGTGCACGGGAATCCCTTAGGTATTCTTGTCTTTCAGTGACAAAGCAGGAATTAATGCACACAAAAATCACTATTGAAAAGTCATTATCTATCTTCACATATCAATGAGCTCTTACAACAAAAATCATGGAAAATGATACCCTTTTGGGCAGCATGTTCCAAGTACCCAAAATAATTAAGTACTAGTTATTTGATTATCTGACCCCTCGTTTATTCGGACTTCGATTATCCGGGCCGTCATAAATGTTCAACTTTGAAATCACTATTCAGCGAATATTCTATTTTTCTTTGCACAAACCATTTGAAGATCAAAATATCATGCAGAAATTATCACAAAATCACTCTAAAACCTCAAGTACTCTAGTATGCGGCGAATTTCTTGTTTGAAAAATAATCTTAAAAAGCTATTTGTAAGGGGTTTGTTACTGGTTTTTGCTATAATTATAAATTTTCGATTATTCAGAATTTTGGGTTATCTGCACACATTTTGAAAATCTTGTGTCCTGATTATTGTAGAAGGTAGCAACCAAGGAAACATGTATTCAAGAACAACAATTATAAAACAAACAAACTTAAGGAAATCAGTGTCTGATATTAGCAAATACCTAGTTCAGCTCTGTCCCTGGCATACCAGAAAGCCCATCCATCTCCAAACAATCTAGTTCCCTGTCCATGCACTTTGAACTTTATATGAACCTCCCAATCTCTTGAAAAAAGTGGCTAAGAGAAAAGAAAAAAATACTTAAAGGAGTTAGTGATAATTTTCTAAGATTAATCTCTAAATTGTGTTCTGTACCCTATTAACTTTACCATTCTTTTTGTAATCCAAATATTCACTGATAAATTCATTTTATAATTTTTTTATTCTATAACCGTGCTTGTATTTCTTTTTCTTGAACTTTTGAAGACATTGAGACCATGTTGACAATTACATGGGAACAGATCCAAGTAGTGAGGTGGTGAAGGTAAAATGGTGTATTAAGTTCCAGTGGCTAAGATCTCTGTGATGCTACCATAACTGGGGCTTGAACAAAAACTTGGCTGAGCTTCTGACACCAGGAGCCAGCTGGATTAGACAACAATGCCACAGCACATTCAATTAATGGATAAGGAGTAATCAGTTCAAGTGGATCTTTTCCCAAAAAGGTCAAAATAAGCTTTTCCTTTACATAGGTACATAATGATCTGTCCCTTTTGGGAATGGGATTTTGCTGGAAAAATGTATCCATTTGGATCCATTACCAATCTGTTCCTGTGTAAATGCAATGCAATCGTACCCATATCGTCCCTGAAAGGCATGGCTCTTTTTTATCTGCATCTTTATCTCTCAGGTGCTGTGGTGTAGAGGTGTAATCCAGCTGACTTGTGGTGTCAGGAGCTCAGTGTGGTTGGGGTTCGAGCCCAGCCTTGGAAGTGTCACAGCCAGGGTTGAGGTCTCGATTAGATAAAATACTTCTGAGATCCTAGCGACTGGCACTAAAATATCATTTCACCTTCACCTTCTCGTGTAAATGGGATCTTAAATACATTGTCATAGAAATTTTAAAAAATAAGGTTTTGACTACAAAATTCTTACCATGACATTCCAAACAGCTCCTTGCTTACTTTGATGATCTGGTGTCAATCTAATATAATCATTTGTTGCTATTGCACTTCCAAGGATTTCCCAATATTCAAGGGAGCCAGCTAAAACAGAAAATTTGCAAGTTAATATAAGAAATATTAATTGGTCATCGAGTGCATAATTGGAAATGGAAATTGGTTGACCACAAAGGGGGAAGGGACAAAATGAAGGACTTGCTTGGAGATGTCCTCAAAAAAGGTCTCAATACTCTTTTAGTTTGCCTTCCAACAGAGCTGGAAATTATGGGGGGCTTTGGGGGGGGGCTATATGGATGTGCATTTTGCGTGTAAAAAACAATAGAAAGGTCACATGACCTATTGTTCTTCTATTGTTTATTCCTACTGCGCAGCAAATTTAAAAAGCCAGGACAGAGCTGCGTGGGCAATATCTTGCGAGCATGGAGCAAACTATCCAGTCTGGATGTTGCATTCCATGTTTATGCCGTGCCGAAGATTAAACAACAGGGCGATAGAAAGAACTATAGAAAATCACTCCTCTGTGCCAGAGATCTTTGGCCTATAGTACATAAAATGCAGCCTGGGCTGTGTGGCATATTTATACACTGAATTGAGAAGGCTATCTATAGATCATTTCGGTAGAAAAAAAATTTTCGAAATCGCAAGACATCAATTTTTTGATGCAAAAATCGTATAAAGCACCCAAAAATTAGTCTAGGTGCAAAGTTTTACTATCTCATCGCTTGTGGAATCGATTTTACAAGCGTTCAAAATTCACGATTTTATAAGGGCTTTGACCGTGTGGGGTTAAAAGTTTCACCAAGTTCATTTTTTGCGGTCAAAGCCTTTATGAAATTGGGAACTTTGAATGCTCATAAAATTAAGAACACAAATGCTAGGAAACTGAAACTTGGTATCAGACTAAGTTTTGGCTGCTTTATACGATTTTCATATCGAAAACTTGATATCATGTGATTTTGAAAATTTTAATGCCGTGTGACGTCATACCGAAATGATCCATACACAAATCAGCTTGCAGGACGGCAACACATCATCATGCGCTATAGGGTATTGCCATAATAATCATGGTAACCCTACTCTTGTGGTGATATCCTGGCCATGCTCGTTTTAAAATGATATTTTTGAGAGACGAAAGGAACTTTACTCATACCACACCATTCCAACTTGCTTCTTTTTTTATGCAAGGCCAAGGGTACGGTAATTATTTCAATAACTTTAAATAACTTTGTCTTTATAGTTGCTTGTACAATCATGGCCAGAATTATCGAGGCAACAAACACGCAGACATCCCCACTTCCCCGTCTATCACACACAATCCTCATCAGTTCAGGATTACAAAAAGAGGGCCTAGACACAGAAAAAGGGCCTAAAAATGCGAGCTGCTTTAAAATCTTACCATCGTACGGCTTTATTAAGGAATATTCCCTTTTCATATAACCATTCGGTCTTTCTTGCTCTTCACTTGCTAATGAAATTGGTTTGTATACAAATATAATGAAAAGGAAAGCAAATCTATAAAACATTGTCGCTCCTTCTTTCGTCACCATCTTCACAGTTCAGAGTTCAGCTCGGCAATGATCTTTTGCGAGCGAGGCCATCCGCACTATTGTCTCGTTTTGAAAATTTCCTACTGTAATAAGATTACAGAGAGCAGAGATCTTTTTGCCGAGTTTTTTTTTCGGTATAATTTTCTTCAACCAAAGATTCCAAATTTAGCCTTTTAATTAGTCTTTATATGCCTTTTAATTAGGCTCGAACCCTGACCACACTGAGCTTCTGACACCACGAGTCAGCTGGATTACACCACGACGCTACAGCACCTCCAACCCGGGATCTCGAGCTATTATGACATGTATATGGATTAGACATTTGAGAGTGGTCAACTCGAGATTGTTGCAATTGGAGTAAAGATGAAATAGTTTCATTCTCTCCGCGGCTACAGTGGCCTGTATGGAGCCACTTATGTTTAGCTTTCTTGAGATAGGCTATTGTAGGTTCCAACTTCAACTTTTCCATATGTGGTCATTTTAGCTGTATATGTCAATGTCCAGCTGATATTTTACATGACAGTAATCCATTTGGCCCGAGTCTTAAGTCATACAAGAGAACAGACAGACGCAGGAAAAGTCCTGAAAATTTTTTTGGCCCAAGGCTCGTGGAGGGTGTCTTTGATCCTTTTCTATGGTTACTTAATGTCTCACATAAGTAGACAGATCGTCGCAAAACATGAAAGGTTATCGAATTAATTATAAGTTAAGAATAAGAAACTCTGCCAGAAGCTTCTGCTAGGGGATTGGGGCAGAAATACTCAAGTGAAGCCAACTTGTATGTGTGGGTATATCGTCGCTCAAATCCACTGAAATTGGTCTAAGAGCGACAAAAATGAGGCTCAAAAAAGTTTTTCGAAATTATGCAGGCACTGAAGTATTTATGGGAGGGGGTATTTTTGCGTGTTTATTTAGGTTTATGGACAATTTCAATTAATTTGTATGTATTTCTGGGTACAGAATTGAAATGGGAGCCTGACTTCAATTAATAGATAAATTGAACAAAATAGAAATTCAACTAAATGAAACTGTACTTTGCTAAATTCAGTGCTATATTAACCCTATTCCTTGGAATCACTGACTATTTTCCCAAAAAGAACTCTTTTTTCGATTTCTATGTCCTAGATAACATTTAAATTCCTACCCCTTTCTTTCTCGGAGAAAAAGCGGACAAGCATGATGTCAGAAAAATAACCACAGTGCAGGCGGCGGGGAAGGAAATCACCGTTTCGCAGGTTTCTTCACGAAGAATGGCCATTTTGCATGTTTCTACGGGAAATAATGGTCATATTTAACAATTTCTAACTCTGAAAAACATCAAAACAGCAAAACAGCAGCATGATAGTGCAAAATGAAATTCCTTCCCGCAGCGGCAAACTAAAATTAAAGCGTTTCTGCCACTCAAGAATCTCGTGTATTAGCATTTCCTTCGAAATTTCATTCGCATAACATGGAAAGTCCGCAGCGTCTTCTCACGATTTTTCAGCTCGTGGTATAATCAAAATTTCATTTTGCATATCAAAACTGAAGATTTGCTTCAATCAGGAAAGCATGATAGTGTTTTCTTGCTGCGAAAGAACGCTCAAAGTTTTGTTTTACGTAGTTTTACAGTCGTAGCTTACGCAAAGCTTGGAATATTAAATTTCATTGGTGTTTATTGCTAAAGAATTGAATTGCTCGACGCTCAAATAGTAACTTCTTATGAACGAACAGAAACAAAACCCGATAGATTACCTAAGTGTGACGTCATCAAAAATCTATTTTTAGAATTTCAAAATTTGCTCTTCATCTTGTGAAAGAGCGTCAAAAATAATACGATAAATAAAACTGCAAAATCAGTCCAATATATCAAACATTGGCTGAGATATGGCCAGAAAATCACTGTATTTTTGCTTCGGTTTATAATGTTTTGAACATGGCGTACATGCGCAAAATGCAGTGATTTCCTATCGAGATGTATTTCTTCGAATGTTTGATACTGTATATATGACTGATTTTGCACGTTTTCGCATTAGCTACGTTTGACGCTCTTTCACAAAATGAAGAGCAAATTTCCAAATTCTAAAAATAGATTTTTGTGACGTCATGACTTAGGTACTCTATGCGGCCGAAATCTGAATGCGATCTGCAACAATAAACGATTACGAAAAAGTTGCGTTAGGGTGTTTTTAACCATGATGCATTGCGTTCCAAAACGGAATTTACATCGTTAATTGAGAATTTCGAGAGCTTCAACAAAAGAGGAAAACATTTTTTCATTGTGCAGACATCAAAATCTCATAAAACTTGTATAAAAATAAGATTAAATCTGAACGTAAGAAATGGTTATGACAGAAACGATTGGATAAAAGTTGAAGCAAGATTAATGGATACAAAAATTGCCTTATGACAGTCCGATAGTATTTACATTATTCATGAGGCTGTACAATATTCATGGAAAGACTCCGGCAAGCGGATTGGTTTTCTCCCTCACCCATTCGAGAAGCTTTCTCATTTCTGTATACACGCCATATTGGTTTGGCCTCGCACAGCCAACACCCCAGCTGACAATACCAACTTGTTCCCAGCGTCCACCATCAGCGGGTCTGCACATTAGTGGGCCACCACTGTCTCCCTGTAATTCAAAAATCAAGACGTTAAATTGAGAGTCAATATAATGTTAGTGTACTGCTATCTAATATAAGGAAATTTCAAATGGTACAAAATCTATTTTTATTCTTGTTTGTTCTACACTGTGCTGTACCGAACGCAAAACACACTTTTTTAGTGTACTGCTCCTTTCCAACATATGTGGCATTTGTGGTATATGTCACTAAGTTCCCACACACCTGATTCTATACACCATGGGTCACCAACACGAAACCTGTAGCATTATAATACGTAAATAGAGCTCAAAAATCCGTTCTTAAAGTTCATCCCCTGGGCCACGTTTCAGTCCGTTTCTGACGTTTTTAGAAAGTAAGCAAGAAAGCAAGCAATTTTATGTTTTAACGCAGGTCGGGATATGAGACAGCTGTTCAGCTGGTTCCGAGGGGCAATTAATTCACTTCTTGGAATCTCGTGCACCCTCAGTTGGAATATATATTGTTTTCACAGGAATCTTGTATGAATCCTTTTGTTTCCATCGGAATCTCGTACGCCCTTTCGAGTTTCGACAAGTGAAATGCCTCGCGGCTGGTGCCCCCAGACTGATATTCTAAAACGAGTACCCTGGATACCGACCTCAAAAGGGTGGAGAGCTGAGTTGACTGGAGGCTTGTAAAAAGTGGTCCTGACAAGATTCGAACCTACGATCTTGCGATCGTGAGACGAGCGCCTTAGCACCTCTACGTGTCCCAGACCCCCTCCAGCCTCTCTTCCTAGTGTCCCAGTGTTAAGTGTCTCTAGAAGTGTCCAACGATAAAGCTATTAATTAAGTATGCTCAAAGGTTTCTCCGCTGTTCTCGCTACGCCAAAGTTCTGTACAGCTCAAGACATAAGCTTTCCAATTTCTGGAGAGGAGGAACTATCAACATAATCAAAAGCTAATTTCAGAAACAAAACTTAATCGCAGATTTCAGAAACCAAATCACCTGGCAGGAATCTTTTCCGCCTTCAAAAGCCCTGCACACATCATCCTATCTGTTAGTCCAAGTCCTTGTTTCGCCATGGTCTCCTTGCACTTTTCAAAGCTAACGATCGGAATCTGCAAAAGAAGAAGAAGAATATTTCATACTTTCATTAAATTTTGAAGAAATAAAAGGTTTAGGCTATTGACAGGGATTCGGTAAAATTATTATGAATGAGGACAAGCTTTAGAGATCTTGTGGTCTTACTTATTTTTTGCTTGGATGAAAGGTGAAATGATGTATTCAGCGTCAGTGGCTAGGATCTCAGTAGTAAGTCAACTAATCGAGACCTCGACCCTGATTGTGATGCTACCGTTGCTGGGGCCCCAACCCCGACCTCGCTGAGCTTCTGTCACCACAAGTCATCTGGATTTGACCACGACCCCAAGGTTCTCCTGCTTACCCCTCCCCACACCCACATCACACGATCTAGGTCAACATTGCCCTAACTCACTGGATACTGCGATTCGCTATTTTTAAGAACACGTTTAGCCTGATATCAGAGTCTTTGTTCTTGTCTTCTAAATTTTGAATATAAAGGAGAAATGATTCCTTATGACAGAAGAATATTAGTTTTATAATCTATGGTATATTCAGTAGTCCTCTAAAACCAACTTTGCCAAAATCAAGGACAAGACATGTTGGACATAAGATGGGGTCCCTGGCCCCTATTCGTATACACACCTCCCCCATAATGAATATTTTAATGGATTTCGCGAAAGATTGCCTGCAAGATGAAGATGAAAATTATAGATGTAAATCATAATGTCAATTGAACAAAGTATCCAACATTGAATTGGGGGGGGGGAGGGGGAACATCGGGGAAATAAGGGAACGGAAGGGACAACTTTAGTGTTGTCTCAACAATTTACATAATTATAGAGTTCATATGAGCCGTTTTCGAAAACTTTAGAATGTTATTTCAGTATATTGGAAAGGGCCAGGCCGCCTTTATGAAAAAATATGCTGGCTGCCATTTTAGAAAGGAAATGAAGAGGCTTTTAACTCAACATAGACGTTATAGCCTTTATCGCAGCCCAGTTTAACACATCTACTGAGTTGCTTTTGCAAACAGAGGTCGAGTCACAGCAAGGTATAGAAAAGCTGTCTATGTTTTTACTTAAAATGCAAGAGTACAGATTTTTCTCAGTGCACACGTAAACTCCAACCACATCAACAAGCAATTAAGTCTGAAAGAGACAGGATTATTTTCATAAATGTCCCTTCGACGAAGTACTTGACTTCAGGGAAGCGGTTAGTATGTCAAAGAGACGGAAAAATTTCATCATTAGAGGAAGTATTATTTCTCATCGATGAAGAATTTATGAAGTTTAGGTCAGGACATTTTTCTGGGGGGGGGGGTATCTGGACGTGCCGTTTCAGTCCAAAATTTGGACCCATAATTCCGCCCACGTCTGAAAAATGGTGACCCATAATTCCGCAAACCTGATAAAAATTGTGACGCATAATTCCGTAAACATGATGAATGGTATGCCCAATATTCCGCAAGGCAAAGAACATTTTCAGATAACAAAATCATTTGATGAAAAGCAAGTTATATTTAAAGGGCAACCTTGCTGATTGGCAAAAGAGTTATCAGTTCGGACTGCACATTTTGTAAATGCTAAGCTTCATTCTTCAAAATTTCTCCAGATTAGTACCCATAATTCTGCATGTTTCCTCAAATGGTACTCATAATTGCGCACATACTTCTGAAAACGATATCGATAATTCATCACTTTTCAGAGAAAAGGTACCCCTAAAAAAGGGCACGTCCCCGCACCCCCAAAATGTTAAGTTACCCCCGAGACATTTTAAGGCAAGGAACGCAATTTAAGGTGCTTAATTGTACACGTTTCATCAGGCATATACTGTAAGCATATTGACATTCATGTCCAATTTCATCGTTCTTAGTAGTTCTGCACTCTTCGTTGACTTTTGCAAACTTGCTACCCCTTATCATCTATTAGCTGGCCAAACGATCAGACAGTTTGTCAAACATTTGAACTTTGCTTATCAAAGATAATTTTTTAACGTTTGGACACAGATTGGGGACAGGAAGGACCCTCTCCCATGCGGAACTATTCGGAAACCTTATGAATTTGATTTTAGGTATACTACATCTTTCAACTAATCAAAAACTTGAAAAGCTAGGGCTTGCTATCAATTCACGCGAAAATCAGCTGTCGGTCGTTGACTAGAAGCTCTATAGTTATTTTCTGTTTCTGTTGAAAAACTTTAAAAGTTTACGGGAATTATTGAACTTCCGAAATTCCGCTAATTCGGTAGCGTATCACCGAATGAGCGTCTCATCATTAAATTCATTTTTGCAAATAAGCCGCCTCTCAATTAACGATACGATTGCTGAAATGTATGAAACTTGGAATTTCTAGAGTAATGTAACGACTTTGACTTGTTGGAGTCGTGAAATAAGTCTGTACGAATTCGTCATTTCTACTAAAAAATTTCAAAGTAATTTTTCTGCTGGTACACGTTTTTTTTTATATAAGAACACTGAAATTGAAGAAAGCCATGCAATGTTCTTAATTTTTCCGATTTGAAGGCTCAAAATGTTCTTAACATGTTCTAATTTTCTTGCTTTTTAAAAAGCTGTTGTTCTTCAAATTAGATGGTAATTGCTATGAAAAGGGACGCACATGTAAAATGTCACATAGTAGATGAGATGTAGTTACGTTTGCTGACAATGTATAGTTTAAATTTGTCAGGAAAACTTTACAGCTGTGCTGAATACATTGTGTAGAATTTCGTAGCATTATCTTTGATATCTGAGAGAGCACAAGTGTTGCATGAATATCACAACAGGAAAAAATAGCAAAAGGCCCGAAACACACATTTACACGCTTTTTTTTTTATAAGGAACCTACCTCAAGGCCTAGTTCTTAAAGTTCCTTATTTTTGGACCTCTTTTGAGGCAATTGTAGTTCCAAAAGTTCCTTAATAGTTCCTTAATTTTAACTGCACATACAGTGGTCTTAACAATAAAAGAGGGACACTTGCATGTGAACAAAGCTCGAGAATACTCAAGGAAACATTTGATACACGCTTAACGTACAATTTATGTGATTTTCGACTGCAAACGAATGGAACCGGCTTTCTAATTCTTGATTATTTGCAGTGATAAAACTATTCAACAATAAAAAGTTCTTTAGTTATTTTCTCTCTAGTAGTATAAGTTCTTTAAATTTTCGGGCCTTCTACATGTAGGTTCCTTATAAAGTGGTTCCTTATAAAAAAAAAAGCGTGTATCTGAATAATTTAAATTAATAGGGCAGGAAACGAGGGATCTTATTTTTGAATATGCAAGAAGACGTTTTCCAAAACGCGGCCCGAAAGCGGTGTTTCGTGTAAACAGTGACTTAGAGAAAATTTTCTTCCATTCTTACCTGCAGAGAGTTAAATAAATTAAACAGATTACGATGAACCGAACCGAACAGCAAACTCGAGATAATCTATTTCACTTTTAGCTCATTGTTATTGAAAACAAAAAAAAAAATACTCAGTATTGGTCAAGTCCAAAAGGGTGGATTCTCATTCAGTGCTTTTTCTGACACGCGCGACTTTAAGCGAATGAATTGATCAACACAAAAAATTAATTTATGATCGCTCTCATTCTGAATTGAAATTAAAACTTTCTTACGATCTCAAAAAGTCGATCGCAAAAAATTGCGCAAGCGACAGAAAGCATTGAATGGAAATCCGCTTTAACGCACTCGAGTAGCTGCTCAGCAGATACGCCAACCTGCTAATGGCTGTGGAGTTAGTAGTTTAGTTTCCCACATCAGCAATCGCATTGAACTGTCACGAATGGTGTGGGTCGACATCTAGAGGGCCCAGGCAATGACAAGGTGACCAAAAATGGCCCACGGAAGATCGTGGGTATCACAAAGCGTCACCCCTATGAACGCTAGGTGGCTATACAACATAACCAAATGCCGTACTGGTCGACCTCCCATGCAGCCTTCATCAGTACCGTGCGCTATTCTGTGGCTATCTGATAACAATGGCAAGGCTTGGAGGTATCATAAAGGTACTATTAACATGGAACATATTTCAATTACCTCAACGGCATGAAGCTTGTCAGGTCCACCTTGCAGCCATTCGTGTCTATAGCCCCAACCGGCAACGGTGCATTTCTTGCCGGCGGCATAGTTTTTGTTGTCGGCGGCCAAGCAAACCGGTCGAACGGTGCGGCTGAATTTCACTCTGGAATCAGTATGCAATAAGGCAATGTCATAATCTTTTGTTCTTGAGCTGTACTTCTGGTGAACAATGATTTTATCGATGTTTACCACTGTTTCATCCCCTAACAGATAAATCAGAAGTTTTATTTAACTGGGCGGTGCTATGGGCAAAAGGGGGAAGAGTTAGCCTTGGG
Organism: Chrysaora quinquecirrha; assembly: GCA_014526335.1. Taxonomy (NCBI): domain Eukaryota; kingdom Metazoa; phylum Cnidaria; class Scyphozoa; order Semaeostomeae; family Pelagiidae; genus Chrysaora; species Chrysaora quinquecirrha. The sequence goes on along the minus strand of JACTAT010000059.1, from coordinate 4,367,624 downwards.
CAAAGCAATCGTATCGTTATACACCTTTCAATTTACAGCCTCGTTTTCAAACTTTACAAAATATGTACATTTGCACAAACGTTTTCACCTCAGATTCTGACTGGGCACTTAAACTTAAGTGATAAGGCAAATTTTCTTCCTTCTAACCCTTACAATGTTGATTTTATAGCAACGAAAAGTTGTAAAGGATTTGACCGTGAAAAATCGCTTGATGTGAAATTTTGCATCCTCAGTCATTGTCCACGGTGAAATTAAAAAAATATTCGAACTTTTAATTGGCATAAAATCAGCTTCGTAGATTTAGAGACAAAAATTTACCTCAACATTAAAATAATGTCATGAAAGTGGAAGGGTATGGTTAGGAGGATGTTTAGACAACAATAAGGGGTAGGGTAATAGGGTGGGGACAGAGTTAGGCCTAGAGTTCGTCGTTTGAGGAGTGAAATTTGAGGGTAAAGGCAAAAGCTACAGGATTACTGTCAGAGAGTTACCACTAAGGGGTACTGGCGTTGTCTTCTATACCTCGTTCAATACACCACTTTTTTTATAAAGAACCACTTTATAAGGAACCTACATGTAGAAAGCCCGAAAATTTGAAGAACTAATACTACTAAAGAGAAAATCATTAAGGAACTTTTGAATGTTGAATACTTTTATTACTGTAAATAATCAAGAATTATAAAGCCGGTTCCATTCATTTGCAGTCAAAAACCACATAAATTGTACGTTAATAAGCATGTATCAAATGTTTTGTTTCCTTGAGTAGTCTCGAGCTTTGCTCACATGGGGCTCACATGGAAGTGTCTCTCTTTTATTGTTAAGACCACTGTAGGCACAGTTAAAATTAAGGAAATATTAAGGAGCTTTTTGAACTACAATTGCCTCAAAAGAGGTCCTAAAATAAGGAACTTTAAGAACTAGGCCTTGAGGTAGGGTCCTTATAAAAAAAGCGTGCATTGTACGTTTACTAGTTATTCCTCTAACAAGCAATGAACGCTTGTTTCTCAAAGTCTAAACACAATAGAATTGCATACCGTCTTGTTTCAAGTCAAATTCACCAACTCTAAGAACATAATCTTTTGGATCTCGTCCATTTGATCTTGTGAAGCAATGCGCAGCGGTTAAAATCCAACGATCAGTAATAAGTGATGCCCCGCAGATGGCCTTTTGCGGTTCTGATTTCTTCGCCAATGCGGCCATCCATGGCCATTCTCCTGGCTTTGATACACGTCCACCGACAATGCTATTAACTGATGGCAAACCGCACTTCAGTCCATTCAGGCTTGATGTTTCTGGTGGGAGAGTTGGAATTGGAGCAGCCGTTGTTTTACTGTTTATTACTGGTACCGGTGGTAAATCAGACTTCGCAACTTTCTTTGTTGGAGGTGCTTCTGTTTTCTCCGTTTTGGGGGGAATTGGGGGTGCGTCTGTTTTCTTTGGCTTTTCCGAGATGGGCGGGATTGGTGGTTTGTCTGTCTTTTCGGGCTTAGGAGGAATTGGTGGCTGATCCGTTTTTGTTGTCGTTGTAGGCTTAGGAGGAATTGGTGGCTGATCCGTTTTTGTTGTCGTTGTAGGCTTAGGAGGAATTGGGGGCTCTACTTTTTTCGGAGTTGTAGGCACCGGAGGAATAGGGGGTTCTTCTGTTTTCGTGGGTGTTGTAGGCTTAGGGGGGACAGGAGGCTCTTCTGTTTTTTTGGCGTTGTAGGCTTTGGAGGAATGGGGGGCTCTTCTGTTTTGGTGGGCGTTGTAGGCTTTGGTGGAATGGGGGGCTCTTCTGTTTTGGTGGGCGTTGTAGGCTTTGGTGGAATGGGGGGCTCTTCTGTTTTGGTGGGCGTTGTAGGCTTTGGAGGAATGGGAGGCTCTTCTGTCTTGGTGGGCGTTGTAGGCTTAGGAGGAATGGGGGGTTCTTCTGTTTTCGTGACTGTAGTTGGTTCAGGGGGCTCGACCGTTTCAGGCGTGGTTGTTGCTGGCTGAGTAGGAGGCTGCGTTGGCTTGGGTCGAGGCTTTGGTCTTGGTTTCGGTCGTGGCTTTGGCCGGTTATCTGAAAAAAAAAACATAAAAACGCATTCAATTAAAAAATTGCGTGGCTATAAATTTTCGGTGGAGAGACAAAGTCCGAAATTTTTCTACCAATGTGTATCCTGTCCCAAAATTTAGAAAATTTACTTCTCGAGTTTAGCTTGAAAGAGAGGGGGGAATCAGACGCTTTTCAAAAATTTTACATTTATTAATTTCCATGATGAACGCTTGAGCTGAAAAACTTTTAGTTAACCCTCATCCTACCGCGGGGATCTTTTCCAGCCTCCTCAAGGTTTTCATGTAACTGTTCTGCTGCCTGGTGGATGTAAGCTTCCAAACCAGGCTGACTGTATGCATTAGCTATACAATGTTCCAAAAATCCCAATAATTTTAGCAATAGGTCATGCGACATTGCCTTATATGGAAATCGTTCATGTTAAAACCACACATAAATGCCAATTTATACCAGCAAACCTTAATAGAATTAACTAATTCTTTGCAAGGTAATAGAAAAACTAATAGGAAAACACTCACTCCCCGGCTAAGTAAAGCCGGGCGCAAATCGTGCCAACTGTTGGCACGTTGGCCAACATCGTCATCAGCAATTGTTGGCCAACATGTTGGCACGGTTCGCTATAGATGTTGTCCAAACAAGCAACATGTTGAAACTTGAACGAAAAATGTTCTGTTGTTATTTTCGCTCTTCCAACATTTCAAACGACATGTTATTTTCTTTGAAAACGGGGTATTTGTGCGATGTTGGCCAACATGTTCATCGATTTGCGCAAAATTGATGTGTTGGTAGTAAAGTTTGTTATGTCTCGTCAATATGTTGGCACAACTGCCCAAATTTGGTCGTTATTTCGGAGACCTTGAAATAAGAAATAGATTTCAGCTCGCGGATTGAGTTGGACCACGAGTTTTTTCTTCTTCGTCGTCAACCAAAAGAGCGAGCAATAAACAAACAGCTGCTTCCTTTTCGACCATGTTTGCAAAAGATCATTTGTAGATGACGTCAGCAACACAAAACATCTCACATGTTTTGATGGTAAGGCAAACCGTACCAGCATATTTAGCCAACATGTCGGCCAACAATGTTGGCACGGTTTGCGCCCGCCTTAAGATATCAAAAAAGGCCCGGTGGGATCAGGGTTAAGTTCTGCACGCGTATTTGAAATAAAGCACTTTTAAGTCTGAATCTCTCTCTGAACTGACCTTTCATGAATAACAAGTCGTCAAAATTGAAAATCAAGTTTTAACTTCGTTTGAATCATACATACCGCAATGACTACAGCTTTTTCTGCAATTCAGGTGCATATAATTATGGTTCCGCCTACATTCACCGATTCTAGCCCAGTAGGAACAGCTTGGGTTGAGGTCTTTACAGCCTGTTGATGAACGATTTACGATAAGAAAAAGTGAATATGAAAATGAACTACCCGAAACATGCTTTCTCATTGCCATTATATACAATACTCGTACGCAAAGTTTATTAACGCTTTAGCATCATCCTTTCTATTTTCAGTAATAAATTTTAGCCTCTCAAAGTCAACAGGGTTAAGCATGAAATCAGGAGTGATTGGTGGTAAGTCACTTTTGATTTTTGAGCCATGTTATTTTTGGTCGCCCAATTTTGTTCTTGAAAGGAATTAATGTGTTTTTATAACATTTCTAACTGGCGTGTCAGTTGATTTGCGCATTTCATATCCAAGTGAATTTAGCCAAGTAAGGTTAGTCTCCTTCGTGCTTTGTAACTACAATCTTGGACAAAACATGTTGGAACACCCTTAATAGTTTTTTTATTGTATGTATCCTCCCAGGGACGCCGGAGAGGGGGGGCAGGGACAAGCGCCCCTCCTGCCCTTTCTTAAGGGGGTAGGGGAGGCAATAGTGCCCTTTCAATGTAAAGCGATAATTGACTTTGACAACGTTAAATACGATGTTTCGCCATAATTATGCCATTCGAAGTGCGTGCGTGTGGAGACATGAGGTATTTTAAGCCGATCCAAATGGCGTGGACACAAAAATTTCCGCGGGGAGTACTACCAAACCCCTAATTTCTTATCTCAATTGCCCTTACGTTCCTGGTCGCCCCCTTGCCTAACCATCGCTCCGACGTCCCTGTATCGCCCTCTCCCCCATTACAATGTTCTTTCAAACGTTTGACTCTAAACAGTGTTTTGGGGTAAAGGTGGAAGCATTGGAGTTATTAAAGTAGAAAATCGCGGGAATTCTCCATATTCCTCGGAAAAGAGGCCTGTTCCAAATATTTTGCCCAAGATTATAGTCCATTTCTACACTCACTACTCACTACTTTGAAGGTGCCATGGGGTCATGGTCTAGTCCAGCTGGCTCGTGATGTCAGAAGCTCAGCGAGGTCGGGGTTCGAGCCCCAGCTACGGTAGCGTCACAGCCAGGGTCGAGGTCTCGATTAGTTAACCTACTACTGAGATCCTAGCGACTGGCGCTAAATACACCATTTCACCTTCACCTTTACCTACAGAAGTCGTAGATTCACCCCAAATCCCAAAAACATGAGCACGAGAATCCGCGGATGAATGTGCGGGTTTTATTATTATAAGTGGGTGTATAGGGGTCTTGGAGCCAATCCACGACTTTTGCAGTGAGTCTAGTCTATTTTTTAGAGTCGAGTCTAGTTTACTTTAGTAACTTTCAGCAAAAGAAATTGATGACGAGGATAATTTTCAACCTTACAGAAACGTTGAGAATTACCCCTTCATTCAGAGGTAAAGGTAAAGGTCATGGCTTTTGTATAGCGCCATTATCTATCATTGAACATATTCAATAGCGCTTTACAACTGTTTACCCCTTAGCTACGGCCATTGCCATTTTTTGCTATACTTGCTGGGGAGTTTATACCGACTCGCGTGCAGCCATACAGTGGACGCTACGAGGGTTCTTAGGCCTTCGTCACTAAGGTACCAATTTGCACATTGCAAGGAGCAGGGTTCTTTACACCTTGTAAATTTGTGCTCTCTAGCCTGGATTTGAACAAAGACCTTGAGCGCAAATGGCGCAATGCTAACCACTAAGCTACGCTGCTCTCTAACATGGCATCGTTAAAAAATTCTCTGAATTATTAAGCAAATGCGTGTCCTCTTAAGTATTCTTACCACATAAATTGCAACTCTTCTTACAATAACGACTCATGTAAGCGCTATTTGTGATGCAATAATTGTATCTCGCCCAGCTTTGACAATTTCTGTTAAAATCTCTGCAATCACCTTCAAAATAGAAACTTGCATTAAATCAACGAATAAGAATCCATTTAACAACAACTGAACTAGAAATAAATGGTTGATGATGGAAAACTCTGTCTCTTGTCGTAAAAAGCGACTTAGAATCAGACGTGTCGTGAGGGGAATTCGTGGATTGGGTCACCTACTTCCCACCGAAAATTCAATTGAAAAATATAAAGTCTGCCACTTAGGATCACTTGCTTGACAAAAACGAGCAAAATTACGGTTGTAACACCCAGCGCTTCGCCCATTAGGCAGGAACGTTCAAGCTATGCACCCCTCTTTTTCCCGTAACTAGTAACGGCCCTTCTCAGAATCTTTGGTTACCCTTTGAGACATCCACATTAATGCTCGAATATCAACTAGTTCGGAGGCTGGTCAGAGTAATATTTTCCTAAGCCCCATTCCATTTTTCTTTGATACTCCGCACGTGTCCGACCACCTGCATCTCCGATTCATTCTGGAATGACTTGATGAGGCAGCAAGCCTATCGGGGATCTTTTCAACCCTCTTCAAGGTTTTCTTGTAACTTTTCTGCTATCTAACCAGGCTGACTGTATGCATTGGCGACAAAATGTTCCAAAAATCCCCATCATAATAGCCATAGTTCGGGTGACATTGCCTTATACGGAAAACGATCATATCAAAACCACACATAAATGTCTAAATATACCAGTACACTTTAGCTACTAGAATTGACTGATTCTTGGCAAGGTAATAGAAAAAAATACGAAATCACTCCCTCCTCTGCTAAGTAAGATATCAAAAAAGGCCCGGTAGGATTAGGGTTAAGTTCAACACTATCTTAATAGGGCATGCATCGTCAATAGTGTTTATTCCAATGACTATGGTGTATGTGCAAGCTCTTGAGGTATGAATCAAGAGACACCTCTTGTAACTTGCTAAACTTACTTTTGATATTAACAAATTATCAAATAATCGCTACTCTTGGAGAAGGGTTTTTAAACTAGCACCCCGAGCACTTAATCGAGAATATTACGGTATGCCGTTACATGAGGTTAACTCTACATAACAGGAGTAAAAACTATGGTTACGACTCCGGGCATTACTTAGAGATACTCAAACGTTAGTGATAGCATGTACTTCATCATGTGCCTATTTCACATTCGATAAAACGCTCTGCTTTCCATAGCACGCGCGCGCTCAGCTGTCATGCCGTCTTATAACGACACGATCTGCTTCTATAACTGGACCTTGTTGCTTTACGTAAATAGATATGTGGCTTGATACAGCGGGATAGATGACAAGAATAGGCATAAAGATAACAATATTAAGTATAGAATAACAATAAACGGACAGTATCAGTGTTGTTAGTGTTTACTCTGCAAGGAGAGACAATATAGTTTTGTTGGTTTTTTTATTTTTCCACTCATTCATTAAGACGACATGCTGGTTACTATCCTTAAAATTTTCCCCATAATTGAGAAACATTGAAGAAATTTTAATTAGTCGTTTGAAGTAGTATAAAACCTTGAATTTGCGATAAAGAGCGAAACATCTATGGACATAGTTAACAAATTGTTTAATGTGATAGCTACTCAATAGCGCATGAAAAGTAAGAAATAGTCCGAATCAATTGACTAAGGCGAAGTATAAACCCAGATGCGAATCAAACTCTTATTGAGCCCAGGCCAAACGAGCTACACTCTTTTTTTTATAAGAACAATTTTATAAGAACACAAGCCTGGATTTTGCCCAGCTTTTTAGAACAAATTTTAAGAACAAGCTGAGGCTGGGCCTTTTCATAAGCCTTAAGAAGAATTTCGGCTCAATATGCAAGTAAGACAGTAAGAATGAACGTAAAAAGCAAGCAAACAGAGATATAGACAAGAATGCTGCATTTTCACACAACCCTAGTACCATTATTGAAAAATATAGATATTTTAGTAACCAAGGAATTAAGAACAGATTAAGAACATTTCAGGATCAAAAGGGGCAAAAATTTAAGAACAGCCAGCCTCGATTGAAATTTCCTGGTTCTTATAAAAAAAAGAGTGTAACATTTTAAAATTTTTTCGTCAAACATATTTTACTAGTTATGTTCCTTTTTTAATAACAACTCTTCGCTTTGATTTCAGCCTGCCTGTTTCTTATTTTGGAGCGATTTTCACACCGCAGTATCACACTCTACCCTTCTCAGAAACATGTTTTAAGTGCGTTTTCGGGCAAGATCTTCACGCTGGCGAACTTTGCTTATATCTATCTAAAATAGTTTGGGAGATATCAAAAACTTTTGAACCAAATTCAAATTTCAGCCTGGTGTTTCTTATAAAGGCTGTTCTTATAAAACAAAACATGTCAAATGTTTTTCAAGTTGTTCAAAAACATTGGTCTGCGAATTCAGCAATGTTCTATATCGGCAAATCATTGCTTGTACAGCAAATCTAAAATGTTTGACAGTTTATCATTTGGTCAGGGTCTTAGTAAACCAAGGTAGAGAATTAAAAACTTCAACTCTACTTCTTGCGGCCCTCGAACTTGGTTTCTTGTAAAAAAAAAATCGCGTAAGAAGCGTGGAGCCGTTACGACGACAAAAGCTTAAGGCGAAATCGTAGAATTCTCAATTAGTCCCATCTTATACGCTTTCAGAAAAGCGATATCAGAAGACTAAATTCACAGTCGCAGGTGTACGAAGCCAATAGCTAATTTAGCAACAGCTGAAGAGTCACAGTCACAACAAGCTTTCTGTAAGGCATTAGTGCTAAGTGAAGATAGAGGACTAACTAACGAGAAATAAACCTACAAGATACAGACACGAAGAGAATATAGAATATACACGCCTTTTTATAAAGAATCACTTATATAAGGAACCTACATTTAGAGGGCCCGAAAATTTAAAGAACTTATACTACTAAAGAGAAAATCATTAAGGAACTTTTCAATGTTGAATGCATTTATCGCTGCAAATAATCAAGAATTAGAAAGCAAGTTCCATTCATTTGCAGTCGAAAATCACATAAATTGTATGTTAAACATGTATCAAATGTTTCCTTGAGTATTCTCGAGCTTTGCTCACATGCAAGTGTCTCTCTTTTATTGTTAAGACCACTGTATGTGCAGTTAAAATTAAGGAACTATTAAGGAACTTTCTGAACTACAATTGCCTCAAAAGAGGTCCAAAAATAAGGAACTTTAAGAACTAGGCCCTGAGGTAGGTTCCTTATAAAAAAGGCGTGTACCTATGCTACTAAGACTCAGAATATATATGCTCACCAAACGATCAAACATTGTTTGTTAAACATTTGAAGTTTGCTTATCAAGCAAATGTTGCATCGTTTGGCTACGTCACAAAAAATTGATTACCGAAAACGTTTTGCTAGCGACAAATAAAAACTTTGTTTTAACTTTTTCAAAAACATTGCAATACAAATTTTGCTTATTTTCGTTTGCTAGGCTATGTTTTGTGGTGTAGTCAAACGTTCAAAAATTGTTTCCGAAGTTTGACAAACAATGCTAGACTTATTACATTCGTCGTAGTCTACGCTCCTCCACACTCCACCACCACGCTCAACTCTGAGGAAACAGCTGTGTGTTGTTGTAGTTGTTAGAAGCTGTTTCCGAAAGAGTGGGAGGAAGGTAATAAGTCTAAAACAATGTTTGATCGTTTGACCAGGGCCTTAGTAGTCGGACATCAACAAGATAGTTGAGTGGGGCATGGCATTTTCTCAAGACGGGTGCGAGATGAAACCAGCACACCAATCAGCTCTGTTTGCTATTCACCTGTGTTTTTGACTTTCTATATATCGATTCAATAACATGGTGCAAAACAGAAATTCGTTAACCTCATTCTTTAAGCACTTATGGGGCATTTTCGTGGGATTTTCGTAAAAATTAAGGCAGAAACCCCCTAAGAGCCTGACTTCAAGCCCCCTAAGAACTGTGCAGGGCCTTATTTAATGTAGTTCGTGCAGCAAGGGATGTCTAGCTACTTGGTCTCTTGAAACACTGTATACCTTCCCACTAATAAACGTTCGAAAATGCTTGTACCTACAGTCTCGGACAAAATATTTGGTACAAGCCCGCTATTCGAGGGAATAAGGCCTATTCAAGCGTTTTTCTCTTTTAACGACTCCAATGCCCCCTACACCCAATCAATAGATAACAGCAAAACTATTTAGGTTGTTCCAATATGTTCTAAGATTGAATATACAACTTCTTTTCCAAGACGAAAGCACAAAATAAGGCCAGGCTTATGTCGACATTGCACAAAGTCAAGTTGCCGACTGTTAATCGGCGATTTTTGGAACTAATTTATCGCAACTTGCTATGCTCTGGCAACTACAGTAGTTGGCAACTAATGTCTTTTTGACAACAACTAGTCCGCGCACAGTGTCACAGAGTTTGGCATGTTCTACTTCTGCGATTAGTTGACAGCTGATCCACCTGATTCCCGTCAGTCGCAGTGGTCTTGCGACAGCGATCAACACGATCAACTGTATCCTATAAGGCCTTGGCCAAACGATTAAACATTGTTGGTCCGACATTTTAAACCGTTTGGCCACGTCCAAAACATTGCTCGTCCGATATTTTTTTGCTTGCATCAAGCAAAAAATGTTTTCCAACTTTTTCAAAAATATCACGCCACAAAGTTTGTTACTTTTGCTTGTCAAGCAATGTTTTTGGACGTGGCCAAACGGTGAAACATTTGTTGTAGAGCAAATATGAAATGTTGGACCAACAATGTTTGATCGTTTGGCCAGGCCATCAGTTCTGACTTGTTGTTGACATCGACATACGTTAGCAGCTACAACTAGTTGGATTAGTTCTATCGTATCGAAGGTCCACATGAGCCTATGGCTTAAAATGAATTTCACAGTAATAGATAATATCATATATTGCCTAAATATTAAACAAAATTATTTGCTTGCCTCTTGAACTCGTGACTGGCCTAGGCCTGCAAAATCCACAGCTTTTCCGACAAAGCCTGGCAACTGCACGGTATTGTGCATAGTTACTTCGACAGAGATTAAAACGAACGAACCATCCACAATTTATTTGATCCTTGCAATCTGAAAAAGATAATTTTGCATCAAAAACAATGTTACCAATATTTTTACCAAAACAGAAAGGCTAATGTGGGTTAGAGAGCTTATAGCAGGGTTTCTTAAGTTTCGGGATAATCATAGGTGTAAAAAGTATCTTGGAAACATAGGTCCCCGAAATTTTTGGGAGAACAATGTTGAGCTCTAGTAGAATTATTCTGATTAATTTGACAGCAAAAAGTCCCTTTAAAGTTTTGACTCGCGGCTGCAAATCTTCTAATCATAGCAAAGGGATAAAGAAGACAAATCATAGCTTTCAAACAAAACGGATATTTAGCTTGCTTTCTAACGTACACTATCTTATTGATCAGTTTAAAAGCTGCAGGTCTTGGAGGATAGAGAAGAGTCGCAAGTAGGCTTTTCAAGTTCAAGGTTCTCAGAAAAATTTTGTCGCAGCAAAAGTTTCTTAAATCTTACTAAACGTCAATCTAACTTAATTTTCTAGTTTCACTAAACTGGATTTCCTTTACGCGAAATGAGCGGTACCCTTACAGCTATATCGGCTGTTTTACCAACAGAACGTAAACGTGATATGCAAAGGAGACGTCGCAAGCAGGCAAATGAGCAGGCACGAAGCTAGCGCTAAAAAATTCGGGGTCAGAAATAGGCATGAAAAATTTTTAGGGACCCCGCCCTTTACTTTGGCAGGAAATGGAGGAAACGCCTGTTTTAAAAATTTCCTATGTGGTAAAGATGACTAGAAAACCATGACATTTTTCCAGTTCCTAACCAGTTTGACCAACCCTGGTTCCGTCACTGCGAGATTCGCTCCGATCTTACAACACAAATTGCGAAATCAGGGTCTACCAAGCGAAATGAGATAGGTCATACTTCGTAGCTTGTGGTTTGGAGAAACAACTGAAGAAACAGCCAAAAGTGAGTTGAAAGCCTTTAAATTTTAATGCAAACATGTATATTCAAAGAAAACATGTGTTCATCCTGTAAACTCTTTTTTTTTTGTAAGAAACTAAGATTTTTGGTCAGTACTCAAAGTTTCTTAGTTTTGGGACAAATTTGGTACTGAAAGTTTCTTAGCAGTTTCTTAGAATCAAAATTTTTAAGTGCCAAAACGGGCAATTGACACTTAAATTCTACAAATAGAAGAAGCAATACAATTCACGTTTACATCAGCTGTTTTTTCTGTCAAAATAGACACTTATGGTGCAACAGAAGTTTGTTTTCTCGATGCTTTATTTCTAATTCTAAAGATTCTTGAGACCTGCGAGTTTCTTACCATTTTTGGTCGAGTACTGGAAGTTTCTTAACCAATATTGATCTCAGTTCTGAGTTTCTTATAAACGGGTTTCTTATAAAAAGAAATGAGTGTAATTTTTGGAAAGGCAAAGAGAAGCAAACAATTTTCTTTCGGGGGTAATGCCCCGCCACCCCCCTTGGCTTCCAGTTGTAATACGATACAACTGAAAGCAACTTATGTTGAAACTTGATAGAAAAGCCGCAATATCTTCATTTCCTTATCAGAATATCCTAATTTTTGCCGAGGCTCGAACTTTTCCATTGTTATTCTTAAATTTTCATTGTTCTTTGGCAATTTTGAGCCTGAATATTCTTACAGACTGTATTCTTATAAAATAAAAAGTGTGTATGCGATCTTATGCGATTCGGAATGAGGACATGTGGAGAAATAGCTAAAATTATTGTGGAAGAACATGATTAATATTCGTTGAAACATTTTTGATAGCGTTTTAAGCCAATCTAAAGGGCGTGGCCACAGAAATTTCCCGGGGGAGTACCCCCGGACCCCCCGGTTTTTCGGCTCGCTTCGCTCGCCTTCGGACTTGATTGCCCTCACGTTCCCGGCCGCCCCCCTTGCCCTACCATCGCTCCGGCGTCCCTGGTTGCAGGTTACGTTCAGGTCGTGTCTGGTCCCAAGGGAACGCGCGTTATCTCTTCCCCGTTCCGATCATTACCAGATGGCGTTCATGGTTTACAAATGTGTTCACATCCTGTTTCAAGATGATTCATGTGTTTTTATACATCGTTTATACATATACCTGTTCTCTTTTCTTTACCGTTCACAAACATTAACATTACCGTTTAGTAACAAGCTTTCTAAAACCGATGGGCAATTCCCCGGCAATTCATTCCTTGGAATCTCGAACACCCTCAGTTGGAATCTCTATTGCTTTCGTAGGAATCTTGCGAGAATCCTTTTGTTTCAATAGGAATGAACGGAACTGACTTCCTAATTCTTCATTTTTCGCAGTGAAGAAAATCTTCAAATTGAAAAGTTCCTTAGCGATTTTATCTTTAGTAGTACACTCTTTTTTTTATAAGAACAATTTTATAAGAACACGAGCCTGGATTTTGCCTAGATTTTAAGAACAAATTAAGAACAAGCTGAGGCTGGGCATTTTCATAAGCCCCGAGAATATCAGCTAAATATGAAAGTACGACATTCAGACAACGTAAAAAGCAAGCAAACAATGAAATGAACAAGCACGCTCCATTTTTACACAACCCTATTACCACTAAAGACATTCACTGACAAAATCTAGATGTCAGAAGAACAGCCAGCCTCAATCAAAATTTCCTGGTTCTTATAAAAAAAAGAGTGTATATAAGTTCCTTTCAACCTTATACACATTCTACATGTACAGTACGGTACAGCAGGCTCCTTGTCATACAGAAACTTTTAGAGCTTCTGAGCTTGCATTTAAGAAACTTGTTGACAGACCTTTGCACGCAATTTTATAAGAAACTAAAAAAATGCCAAAGTTCTGAAAGTTTCTTACATTTTTATGTCCGAAGGACATATTAAGAGGGTGTCGTGGAACGCATGTACGCATAGAAAATAGATAGATAGGCATATAGACGCTTTTTCTTGCCAAAACGTAACAAAAGATAAACCACAAATAATAGGAATTAAACTTTGAAATCGCCGATAAGTGTTGTCGTTAGTGGGCATAATTAACAAAATGCAATTGCTTGCCAAAAACATCAATTAGTATCAACTGTTAGTGTAGCGCAGTGGAATAATGCGCTTGTTTCTGGCGCTAAGGGTTGTGAGCTCCATCCACGATGGAGGAAACTAAAAATTTGACACCAAGATTTTCTCGCAAAAAAGCCGGCTCGGTCGGGTTTCAAAAAAAAGTTTGACTACAATATTGCAAAATGTTGCTCAAATCTAATTTGACTTTATTTTTTATTTTAAATACTTTCATACAATTTTTGATTGGGTTGTTATCCTAAGAGGTTTCTAGAAGTCCTATTACATGCAAGGTACTTTCGTGTGAAAAGAGGAGGAGATTGTGGCGCAGTAGAAATTGTTGCCAAGTTACACAGAAGAAATTTTTTCAAACCAGTTTGCGGCTTCGAAAATCATCTGAAAATAAATGGTTCAAGTTGGCAATCAATTCTTCAAAGTGCTATTAATTATCGAATATAGTCATCTGCATTGTATGCGAATTGCTATGATAGCTTTTGGAGATTCTAAAATTAAATTCATCATTTGTAGCGAAGATTACAGGTTTCGGTGCACTGAAGGGAGTTATTTGTTACACAGTTTAACCTATGAGCTCAAATTTATTAGTACATATACTTTACTAGAGGTTTTCTATTTTCGGTTCAAAGTTTTGGGATTCCTCCAGGAAAGATTCATCTGATCACATTGTCAACAATCGCATCATCATCATAATGGATCATTATCATCATCACCATCATCATCACAATCACCAATCATTGTTTTCAACATGATCATCATGTTGAAGACGGTGATCATCATTTTCGTCTTCAACGTGATCATCATCATCGTTGTCGTCGTCGTCGAGCATCATAATCATCATCATGATCGTCTCTAGCATGATCATTATGGTCATTATCATCCTCTTCAAAGTCATCATCATCATCATCATCATCGTCATCATCATCATCATCACCAACATAATCATCATTCTCATCATCGTTGTCTTCTTCTTCGTCATCTTCGTCATTATTAACATTATCTTCATCATTATTATCATAATCATCAGCGTCCTTCGGACATTGCTACAGCGTTGCTATTTTTTAGGAACGTATGGGTAATCGAACTTTTCCTTCATGACGATGTCACGAGGCGAACTTTGCTCACTCAGGCGCAATTTTAAAATATGAGCAGTTGGAGGTCTAGGCCACATGGCAAACACCTGCAAGACGACTGGGAAACATTGACAAATTTGTTACAGCTGCTGTATCATATTCTGCACAAACGTTTAGGACGAAAACTCGTAAACTACAAAATATTTATTGAGCAACACTGTAGCAAACTGAATTGTTATGAAGACTCATTTGGGAATGCATTTAGAATAAAAATCTTTATTTAAAAATGTACATTCCCATCTGTTGGTTCAAAATTTATCAATTTTTGAAAACAAATAATAATAAGGGTACTGTAATGATTTACTTTTTATTTACTCGCAACTCAAATGGTACATAAGGCGCTGTTAGTATGTTTATGATCGAAAATTTCCTAATTTACGGAAAGTTTAGTGGGTTAGGAACATTTAGAAACTTTGCAAGAAACATTGTGCCTGATACATAATAACTTTACAGATTACAAACAAGCAGAAAAAAATAGGAACTCAGACTAACCACGATTTTGTTGCCATTGTCCATATGAAAACACGCAAAATATGGCCAAAATGAGGACCAAAATTGTCCCGCCCTTCATCTTGACTGTCTGGAAAAATGGCGAAAACTGTTTTCGTCAGTTTTGTTGTGAAGAACAGGAATGACCTCTCAGGAAAAGGTTTATACAAAAGTTGCGTGACGTCTGTAATTGCAAACTTCCGGTCCTATCCGGAAGAAAATTCTTGAGGTTTTTATTGACGCGCAAACCAATCATGGTAGGTTTTTTAGGGACTGAGGAAAAGAACACTTCAAAAAGGAGAATTTTTCGAGCGCAAGGGATTCCCTGACAAAAAGAGCTGGCAGCAAGGGAGGATGCGCAATTGTAAAGGGGTGCGCTCTTTTGGGGGCCTTTTTCTTCTTGAGACTTCCCAGACCCTCTTTTTGACAATTCTGGGGGAAACTCGGAGGGAGACTTCAAACCCCAAACCCCTCCAGACACTCCTGACTGTGGGGCTGCAAGATTAAACGAAAACCAAAATCAAGAGCGAAAACGCGACTATGGGGTCGTTAGTGGGCATAATTAACAAAATGCAATTGCTTGCCAAAAACATCAATCAGAACCAACTGTCATTGTAGCGCAGTGGAATAATGCGCTTGTTTCTTGCGCTAAGGGTTGGAGCTCGATCCACGATGCAGGAAACTAAAAATTTGACACCAAGATTTTCTCGCAAAAAACTGGCTCGGTCGAGCTTCAAAAAAAGGTTTGACTACAATATTGCAAAATGTTGCTCAGATCTAATTTGATTTGATTTTTTATTTCGAAATATTTTCATACAATTTTTGATTGAGTTGTTATTCTCAGAAGTTTCTAGAACATCATATTCAAAATCATCATCATCATCATCATCAACATCATCATCATCATCATCATCATCATCATCATCATCATCACCAACATCATCATCATTCTCTTCATCGTTGTCTTCTTCTTCGTCATCTTCGTCATTATTAACATCATCTTCATCATTATTATCATCATCATCAGCGTCCTTCGGACATTGCTACAGCGTTGCTATTTTTTATTTTTCTTATTGAAAATTGTATGTTAGTAGCATAACCTTTTTTTTCTTATATTGCTGAAAGGGTATTGTGTTAAAATAAAAATAAAATGAAAATAAAATGAAAATGAAATGACACATACACGGTCAATTTTTTCGTCAAAAGCGACGAATCAAAAATCACGGAGACGTTTGGACTTGGACCTTAGACCCAGAAACGATAACCAAATCGCCTCAGGATTGAAAAGAAGAACGATCTTCCCTGGGTGCTTCAAGGGAAACGAAAGGGAGAAAAGAAGGGAGATTTGCCTCTCTTTCCTCCAGTTTCCTTTTCTCTGATGCTAGTAAAGCTCTGGAACACAGGACAAAGCAGATCATATAACTGTATAGAGGACCAGCGACCTCTTAGATAGGAGGTCCAGAAGACTCAGGACCCAGGACCTTGGAGGAGAGGACCCACGGACCCAGGACCAGGACCCACGGGCAAGAGCTTGGGTAGCAGAAGGCAGTATCACGTGCTTTATCGTGATCGAAGGTGGTATGGGGTCGTGATGCAATCTAACCAACTTGTGGTGTCAGGTGATCAGTGTGGTCAGGGTTCGAGCCTAGCCACGGTAGCTAGGGTCGAGCACAGCATAGGTCGAGGTCTGGATTAGTTAACCTACTACTGAGATCCTAGCGACTGGCACTGTTTCACCTTCACCTTCGCCAACACTGTTTCACCTTCACCTTCGCCTTTCATCCTCGACTCTTCGGTAATCAGCCTCTGTCCCGTGCTAAATCATACAAAAATGGTACTAAATCTAATTGATAAAAGGTTAAGATTGAAACGAAAAATAGTCACAATGTTTGATCAGTGTTTAATGCTTATTAAGCATGTTAGCGTTTAACTCAAAAATAACTTTAATTTATGCAGCTAATAAATAATTCAATAAGGCAAAAAGATCAAAGCGAAACAGAAGGACACTTCAAGCTCATTTCAGCACCATACGATGTGAAGCTTGGACGTTCATCTTAAAGTCTGAGTAAGGTTTGTTACAATCTAATTAATTCTTAAATTGAAAAAAATTATTAAGTATATAGTTAATGAAATTATCGAGGCTCAAAATGCTAAAATTTAAGAATAACTTAAGCATACACGTTTTTAAAGAACACCAGGCGTTATTTTCAGCCGCCCTGTTTCTTTTTGGAGCGATTTTCCACCACTTTATCACCCCTAACCTACTCAAAAACATATTTAAAGTATGTTATCGGGTAAGTGCTTAACGCTGGTGAACTTTGATTGTATTTATCTCAAGTAGTTTATCTCAAGACAGTAAAATAGTTGGTCCCAATTTTCAGCCTGGTTTTTCTCGGTGTTTCTTATAAAGGTTGTTCTTATAAAAAAACATTGTTCTTTCTCAACAAAAACTCATCAAAGTGCATTAGCCAGGTTCCAACTTCAAGAAAAGTATGATTTTCTATTAAGCTGAGTTTCCTAACAATTTTTAAGTTCATTCTGGTTTTTTTGCTGCTAATTGGAAGCAAATCTCACTGTCTGTGAGTTCTGAAAGAAATTTCAATGAATGGAAACTGTTGCTTAAGAATAATCCACGAATACTGTAGCTCTGGAGTCGTATGCACGAATACGCAATGAATTTATGACTTTTTGTAGGTAAAAATTATACTTCTTAAAAGTTTAAAACGTTTTGATAGGGTCGAGGACGATTATTGACTTGCCAAATTTTACACTCTTATTATATGTTATATGAGAAACAGTACAGACTGCATAAGCACTAATTTTTGTATCTTAAAACAATGTAATTTTCAAATTTTTAAGTTATTCACGCAAATGAATTAGAAAATTAGTCTGGACTTCGTTATAAGTTCAAGTCTTTGCTGCGCGCCATGGAATAATGCTCTCCGAGTAGAAATAAGCTTTCTATGAATTACCTATCTGGTTTATCTTCTGAATCTTAGGATCACTCGCGTTCTGGAATTCGTCAATAAAGTTTACCCTCAAAGCCTTTCCACTGTCTTTGCACTGAAAAACACTTTAAATTCAAACCTCTAAGCAAGTTTTGGCTAACAGACATGCTGCAGATGTGACTGCTAAAAACGATAAAATCTTCGTTTTCTCGAGTTCGAAAACTATATTCAAAGCAAAGCGCTTTTGTTAAATCCGGCAGGGCCTGTTCATATGAGGCGAGATGTCCCGGCTCACCGGGATATTTTTCACTGCCGTGGCGTTTTTTTCTGTTCATGTGAGTCGGGATAACATGCGGGATAAGTTCGGCGCCACTAAAGCGTTCTTTTCTAACAGCCCAAGCAAACAGACAACTTGAGACGAGGCTATCTTTAAAACACGGAATCCGGAAAACGGAATCCGAAAATTTGTATAACAGTTGACTCGACTTGACACGACACTATCAGCGTTTTTCTACAACTATCGCTATGTACAGTAACACATCGTTTGAAAAACCTCTGAATCGCTCTGATAAGACAACAATAAGTGAGGTTTTTCTGTATAAAGTAAGTTTATAAAGATTTTAAGAGCGTTTTGACTCCGGCAACGGGGGGGGGGTTCTTCGCAAAATTTTGGGTAGGGGTCTGCCGTCGGCATATTCAAAATGGTACCGTTGGCTTGACTAATTTTTACGAGAAAATGGTACGCCTGGGTAGACCAATTCCTACCACAACGATGCGCTTGGCTAGACAAATTCGCTCGAAATTGTTGGTCTTCAGTCGGAAAATTCAAAGGTCGACTTATTCCTTTTACCAGTTTCTTTTCAAAATGTTTACGATGACATTTCTACTTCCCAAGGCTATTAAAGACGAAAGCAAAGCATGGCCGCTCCAATGCCAAAAAATGATACCCTTTGCTAGGCCAAAATTGCCAAAAAGTATACCCTTGGTTAGACTAAAAGTCCGAAAAAGTATACCCTCTAGCGCGGCACATCTCCAGGTACCTTTACTATGGAAGAAACCACCCCTCCCCCGTGACTCCAGCTATATTCATGAACGTGACATTCACAAACAGAAACGCTACAACGCGCAACTTTCTATAAGAAAGAAGACGCAACTAAAGACAAATTTGGTGCGTTGTCTCAAAATGAAGTGATTTTAAATTTAACCTTCATTTCAAAATATTTCTTTTATTAATTCATACTCTACAAATAAGTCTATGGGTCTTGCCGCTGTTTCCCGCCAGCTAGTTGGTGTTCAAAACACAATACCAATCTAGCTTCTCTTTTTTGATTGATGCATTAAATTTCGATCCGCATCTGGGTAAAAATTCAAAAGCAGTCAGACGAATCTCTCCCGAAAAGTCGCTCAACTAAATATCAAAGGCTTGTCGTGATAAGTGGTGACTATCATGTCTAATGCAGTTCCAAAGCAGTCAACTATTTCGGTCTTTTTCTGACGTTGATATACTCTGAGGAGTATCAGACGAAAAAAGCTATATGCCCTATGAAACTTCGGAAGTTTATCGCACTTTGAGGTTTATATTTTTTTGTCTCTTATTCATTTGATAACACCTGCAGCAAGCAAATTACAGTCGAACTGCCACATGAATATAGTGTTTACGAAAGCGTTTCTCTCGTATGAAGGCTTAATCCTATTTTAATTTACATCGCTATTAAGACTAAAGTCAGGTTTGGCTGAGTGTAAAAATGAATATTGAGCGCTGATTAAGCTAACATCAACCTTTGAGCGGTGATTAAGCTAACACCCACCTATCTTAGAAGTGAAGTCTCGCGCATCATTAATAGGAATTAGATCAATATACAGTTGACATCCGCTATCTCGACTGCCTGCTATCTCGAACGATTTTCCATTTCCCCTCGTTTTGGTTTAGGGGTTTGTATAGAAAAATCATCCGCTATCTCGAACCCTGTTATCTCGAAAATTTGCTGTCTCGAACCATTTTCGATTTCCCATGGAGGAAAACCTGCTCTTTATCTCGAAATTTGCCTAATTTTCTGCTGAACTGGATAAAGAGACAGGCTGAAAATGTGTATACTGTAAGTTTGCCTACAGAGCGGGAATGGCAGCAGCTAAGTGATATGCTGTCCATGTATACAATAGATGAAGCTGTTCTCTTTCGAGATGTGCTTCATCGCCATTATAACAATTTCACCAATAGTAGGGATGAAAGCAGATGAGCTTTGACTCCTATGTAAAAGATACCAGACTTGTTTGATGAAATTTAGGATCAGTAACCCTGCATGTTAATAGGGGTTCCTTTTCTGACTTAAAAACTATAATTTTTATATTTATATGGGGCATCCGTTATTTCGAACATTCGCTATCTCGAACAAATTCCAGTTTCCCTTCAGAGTTCGAGATAGTGGATGTCAACTGTATATCACTATATATGTGGCTTGTCTGAACAACCAACTTTTCATAAATCCTAACTGAAAGACTACCGCATCGCAGCGCAGCAAACTCAACATGATACTCGGACTTTAGTAAGCTGATATTGTTCAGTAAGCTTAACGTTTTTATCCGCAAGCTAAGTTCAACTTTCTCTTCTCGCCTCAGCTGGGTGCGACTAATATGCCAGCTGACAAGGGTTTTCACTTGACTTTAAGCTGCAGAGGTATCGTCAGTAGAAAAGCTGGCTTGAAAGTTAATTAAGCAGCCACCAGCAGTGCAACGGCTGGAAATGGCAGCAGCGAATACAGTATATGAGATGAGAGATTCAGCATTTAGATGAACGGTCGATTTCGATCCGTAAAGACAGTGGAATTCAGTTTTTAGCAAGATCAATCTCGATTGATCCCGCAAAATCTCGACTATGCTTATCATAGTACTAATTTCACACTGCAAAAACTAAATAGGGACGTTCTATGCTATTTTAGAGGAACGATGTCAAACATTTTCCTAGATGGAATACATAGCATTTTTTATAAGAACCAGGAAATTTCGATTGAGGCTGGCTGTTCTTAAGTTTTGCCTTTTTGAGCCTGAAATGTTCTTAATCTGTTCTTAATTCCTTGGTAACTTAGGCAGTAATATTTTTCAGTGCATGTCTGGAATGGTACTAGGTTTGTGTAAAAATGCAGCATGCTTGTCTATTTCTTTGTTCGCTTGCTTTTTACATTCAGTCTGACTGTCTTACTTTCATATTAAGTCGATATTCGTAGGGCTTATGAAAAGGCCAGCCTCAGCTTGTTCTTACTTTGTTCTTAAAATCTGAGCAAAATCCAGGCTCGTGTTCTTATAAAATTGTTCTTATATAAAAAAAAACCACTTTATAAGGGACCTACATGTAGAAGGCCCGAAAATTTAAAGAACTTATACTACTAAAGAGAAAATCATTAAGGAACTTTTGAAGGTTGAATACTTTTATCACTGCAAATAATCAAGAATTAGAAAGCCGGTTCCATTCATTTGCAGTCGAAAATCACATAAATTGTACGTTAAGCATATTTCCAATGTTTCTTTGAGTAGTCTCGAGCTTTGCTCACATGCAAATGTCTCTCTTTTATTGTTAAGACCACTGTATGTGCAGTTAAAATTAAGGAACTATTAACAGTGAACTGGACAAGCATGCTCCATTTTTTACACAACCCTATTACCACTAAATACATTCACTGACAAAATCTAGATGCCTCAGTAACCAAGGAGTTAAGGACAGATTAGGAACATTTCAGGCTCAAAAAAGGCAAAAACTTAAGAACAGCCAGCCTCAATCAAAATTTCCTGGTTCTTATAAAAAAAGAGTGTAAGAATAATACAAGAATACATGCTCCTCCACAGCGTCCTTATTTGACCTCGGCAGTCATTATTGTTATCTTTCTTCCTCCTGTTTCCTTCGCTCATTTCTAGAAAGGCGCTGCGGAGGAGCGTGCTACTCACGGAAACATTTGATACATGCGTAACGTACAATTTATGTGATATTCGACTGCAAATGAAAGGAACCGGCATTGTAAGTCTTGATTGTTTCCAGTGATAAAACTATTCAACAATAAAAAGTTCTTTAGTTATTTTCTCTCTAGTAGTATAAGTTCTTAAAATTTTTGGGCCTTCTACATGTAGGTTCCTTATAAAAAAAGCGTGTATCATGAAGGCGACACTCGGATAAGGAATTCCAGTACTGGATCTGAGACTATTTAAGGAGCCTGACTTTATTAAAAAAGATGAATATATTCGCTTCTACTTGTCCCTATAATTCGTCGTCGCTTGTCCCAAGGTATATTTTAAAGAAATAAAGCCGCGGCTACACATGCGAATTTTCCCCTGTTCTGGGACACGTTAGTTTACGATGAGCACCAGCTTCGTCTGGCTGCAGAGGTTAATTTTGAAACAGAATGATTTGAAGGATAAGCTTTTTACATTAATGTAAAATAGAAAAAAAAATTCTCACCAGTTTCGTCCTTCAGACCAGCTACTTCTGGCCTGTTTGGATATTGCAGATTCAACAGAGCTGCAGCATCATTTTTCATGTCCTCCCGTTTCCTCGTCTTGTTCGTTGTTCATTGTGATGATGTCGACGGCTTAATGTTTGATTTTGCGCGCTTTTTCTTTTGAACTTAAGCAAATTCAAATATTAGGGACAACTTAGGGATAGATTGTAGATCAAACAATGACAAAATTATTTAGGAACGAATATTTTCGGGACAAATAGTTTTACCTCGCTTCTTGCATTAGGGACGATTTGGGGACGAGCATTGAAAGTATCCCTAAATTATTTTCAATATTTTCTAACCCGAAATATTCGGGACAATATCTACAATTTTGGGGACAATTTAGGGACAAATAACGGTTTAGGGACAGAAAATGGTCGGGTCTCGAAACTTTGGGGTTTATTTGTTTTACTGTGTATTTGACACTAAACGAAGGCAGCAAATATTAGCTGAAAAAGTTTTCTAAACTAAATTTCTTATAAAAATCAAATTTAATAATACCAGGCAAAACTTTCCTCCGGCTCGCAGCCGCGGAACCGCCAGTATTTCTGGACTCTTACGCGTGAAGTTTCTGCATCCATTTTATATTTAAATAACGAAATCGGCAAAAGGGGTATGGCGAAATGTCAAAATTCAAAATTAACCGTTTTCAATTTCAGGTAGAGAACGAAGGCTCTGCAGATACAAATATTCTGATGTTACTGATACAACAAAAATGACGGTTGAATCGAAAATCAGTTTGAATTGCACAGACGTGATGGCACCAGTCACCTTGTCATACCTAAGTGCAGTTATCGGTGCAGTATATTGCCCGGTGACAGTAGTCGGCAACGGCTTGATCATTCTAGCGATTGTTCTCGATCCATTCAGAGAGCTTCGTACGCAATTCAACTTCTTCGTTGTGAATTTAGCCGCCGCTGATCTGATAGTTGGAACGCTGATCGACCCTCTAACCTCGTGGGCGCATTTCAAAGAAGCAATAAGGGTGGAAGTCAGAGAAGAGTATCCCTACTTTGTCAAGTTTGTGCACTTCAATTACTTCGCATCCATAACTGCCTCGCTACTCAGTCTATCAGCCCTGTCCATTGATCGCCTCATCGCTGTGAGATTTCCATTGAAATATCGCAGTAATGTTTCATTCACTGAGTATGGCCTTGCCGCTCTTGTTATTTGGGTTCTTGCATACGGCCTTTCAGGCATGTACTTCGCTGTCGGATACGTGACAATGGCTTGGGTTATGGCGAGCTTCAGCTGCGTCTTCACTTTCATTGTCATGATGTGCTGTTATTTCTTGCTTTATCTGGTCATCAAACACCGAGAGGAAGCTCTACTAGAAAGCCTCAACGCAGACATCCCCAGAAAAACAAGTCCAAGCAACCACACCCAGGCAGACAACCCCACCCAGCCAACTTCTTCAAATGCCGTCAGCATGGAGCAAAATAACCCGAAGAATGATAGCGTATCATCGAACGTCACCAGCAGTCGACATGCAGCACAAACAAGAAAAACCGTTACAGTGCTCCTCGTCCTGTTTTTCTTCTTCTTGCTCTGCTTTGTGCCTGCCACCATCATGATCTTCATCATCAATCTCGAGAAAGGCGATTGCATTTTCCGTCATTGGCTCCGAGACCTCCAGCTTCTGTTCTGCGTCACGTCCTCCCTCATCAACCCGTTCATCTACACGCTCCGTTTGCCAAACTTCCGCCGTGCTATTTTTCCATACTACGTCTCAAGAAAAACAATACTACCCAAGTTGTTCCCGTTCCAATGCAGACGCGATCAGGAGGTGGTACATAGACGGCGATAGATTTCTTTTTTGGGATTCTTTTCTTGATTTCTTCGTTTTCAAAATTTATAGGGGGTCTTGTATTTAAGGGGGCGTTTAAAAGAGGGAGCGTTTATTACATAATTAAAGTTTTAGAGGGGGAATTTTAAATCTTAAGTAAAGCCGGTTTCCACTAGGCTGATTTTACCGCGCGCGGCAGCGCGGCTATTGTATTTGCATATCCTAAAAAGTATGGTATTTAAATGCATGGCCCCCTGTAATCAGTTTTTTCTAACTGACGGGGCTACCTGGCCTAAAAAAGTAAAAATGAAATGAAATGAAAATGAAATGCATTGTTATATCTAACAATGGTCGCTGCTCAACGCTTCACTGCGTGCGTGTTTGAAAGTAGGATTGACTCTGGATTGACTTCAACCTTTCCGCAGCATCCGAGGGCGCTTGCCAATCAAATCGCTTGAAGGCTTTTCACACAAAGTCATTCATCTAACTGGAGCACTTTTGTGCCTGATTTTGGAAATTGAAAATCTTTTTAAACGCGTGCAGTGTTTCGAAAACAATAGCCCTTCCACTGCGCGCGGAAAAATCAGCCTAGTGGAAAACCAGCTTAACCCAGTATTACAGTAGCCTTATTTGAAAAACTGAGCTAACCGGGACGTAACTTAGGTACCAAATGTGCAGTTGCGAACTTTTGTATTAACCCCGGGGGGGGGCACTCTTTCGTATTTTGGTGGGGGTGTGTGGACAGCGGAATTTTTTGTAGACCCATCCTGAGGTAATTTTATTTTACGTAAACCGATCCATAGGTAATTAAGATTTACGCGCCAATTCTAAAACGACAACAAAAACCACCTAAAATGGCTATTTAGTCCGCATTGTTGTTCCGAATTTTAGCATAAAGTCCAAAAATGTGTTTTAAAATCCTCTTGTGCGCCATGTATTCTGCTTTTTCAGGTAATATAAAACATCATTAGAAAATTACCCATTCTTAGGTGGACTTATATGAAAAAACGCACCCATTGTCAGGTAAAAAAAAAAACTAAAAAAGCAAACCCATTCTCAGGTAAAACCAAGGGAAAAGTCGCCTAATTCTGGCCGCACATCCCCACTACCCAAATCTTTGAGAGTGCCCCCCCCCCGGGGTATTAACTTCTGCACCCAAGTGTACCGTACTCTCTGTAAAGAGCGCATTTAATTTTGGTAACTAATAGGGTGTTCCACCAATTATAGAAAGACGCTCATTGGAGAGGGACGCCCATTTAACATAAACTATTGGCATTTCGTGCAATTTGACTGGTACCATTAGTGATAATATATTGGGGTGCTCATTTAAAATTTTGCCCAAAAGGGGGGCGCTCATTCGAGAGATGCAGTCATTGGAGAGAAGGCGATCATGAGAGAGAATCAATGGAGAATACTAGACTTATTACATGAGTCGTAGTTATCGCTATTGAGTCTATCCTGGACGCTCAAACTACGACTCATAATTTTTTAGCAGAAAAAGTGGTCAAAACCATTGGGCCTCGTTTCTGAAAAAGCAAAATGGCGCCAATGAATGGCGCAATTTCAAAGGAAAGCTGCCAGCGACTGTCAGCCAGCCTGCCAAAAGCCCCCAGAAATTCATCTCTTTCAGGAAAATATATGCAAGCATAGTATTGCAAAGAAGACCACTCTGAGCAAACAGCTGTATGGTTGTTGTTGTTTTTGTTTCTGTTTGCGAAAAGTGGGACTCATGTAATAAGTCTAGGAGAATACAGTAATTGCCGATCTACCTGAAGCGACACTTGAACATGCTTTACATACTTTAGAGAAATGTAAAAATTAAAACGTCTCCAATATCTTGAGCAAGTTTTGTTTTCATGTAAATTTTATTTGGCGTTTGAGGGTAGATCGCCCCTAGCTAAACAACCTAGTTGTTTCAAATGGTGGTGGGAAAATCTTAGATAATAAGGGTGAAACTAATTATTTAATGATGTTTTATTACGTACTTTCTATTTAATATCCTAACTATTTATTAAGTTATTTATTTATCTATTAATGTATTTATTTATTTATTTATTCATTTATTTATTTATTCATTCATTTATTTATTTATTTATTCATTCATTTATTTATTCATTGTTTTATTCATTCATTCAGAATTAATTAATTCATTTACTTACTTTTTTCTTTTTCATATATTTACACGTCTTCTTATTCATTCATTTATCTACTGTATTTATTTATTTAATTTATCTATTCATTAATTTGTTTATTCATTTATTTGTTTATTAGTTCATTTTATTGTTATTTCCATAAAAATGGATACAAATGGAAATACAAATGGAGCCATAGAACAAAGCAAAACAGAGCTAGAACAACGGCAGATTTAGAGGCAAAGCAAAGCTTATGCCACAGCCACAAGGCACAACCACGACCAGAGCCACAGCACAACCTGAGCAGCGAAAACCAGAAAGCCCGGGCCGAGCTACAGTCACACACAGCAGAGCCACAGCAAAGTGTTAGATCCAGAGCCGCAGTAAGAGAGAGACCAGAGCCAGAGCAAGGCAGAGGCATTTCATTTTTTTCATTTCATTTAAAAAAAAAAGGTTTACTAATACAGTGAAGATAAATAGTATAAAAGCATATAAGAGGAAGGTAGTCCTTCAACCCGCAGGCTGAATTTCAAGGGGCCCTCCTAACTAAAAACGATTAAAATGGTAAAATATATCCTTATCCTTAGAGCCACAGCCAAAGCAGAGCCAGACCTACAGCAGCGAAAACAAGAGCAAAGGCAAATGCAAAGCTCGAGCCGAGCTACAATCAAAGTCAGAGCTGGATTTAGACAGAGAGCAGAGTATCAGAGCAAGAGCCACAGCAAAGCCACACCAATGAGTCAGACCTAGAGCCGAAGCAAGAGCTAAACCACAGCCACAGCAGAGGCAGAACCACAGCAGAGCCAGAGCAGGAGCGAAGAGTCAGAACAGAGCCGCAGCCAGAGCTAGAGCCGAAGCCCGATCAGGAACAAAACAGAGCCAGACCCAGAAAAGAGCCCAAGCAATAGCCAGAAACCAGAACCAGAGCGGAAGCTAGAACAAAAGTCGCAACCTGAGCAGAGCCAGAGCAGAAACTGAAGCAGAGCCACAGCCAGAATAGAGCCAAAACTACAGCCAAAGCAGAACCAGAGCTGGAGTCAGAACAAGAGTCGCAACCAGAGGAAAGCAGAGCAGAAACTGAAGCAGAGCAAGAATAGAGTCACAACTACCGTCAAAGCAGAACCAGAGTTGGAGCCAGAACCAGAGTCGCAACCTGAGCAGAGCCACAGCAGAAACTGAAGCAGAGCCAGAGCCAGAATAGAGCCACAACTACAGCCAAAGCAGAACCAGAGCTGGAGCCAGAACAAGACTCGCAACCTGAGTTGAACCAGAGCAGAAACTGAAGAAGAGCCAGAGCAAGAATCGAGCCACAACTACAGAGACAGAAACCAGAGCCGGAGTTGGAGCCAGAACCAGTGTCGCAGCCTGAGTTGAACCACAGCAGAAACTGAAGGAGAGCCAGAGCAAGAATAGAACCACAACTGCAGTAAAAGCAGAACCAGGGCCGCGCAGATCAGAGAAAAGGCAGAGCCATACTCACGTCGAGTGACCCATCCCAGTGACAGTGTTCGGCCATAGCCACAACAGAGCAAAAGCAGTGCAGAACAAATCAAAATCTGAGTTGAGCAGAGACAGTGATAGAAAAGCAAAATGTGTAGCCGCAATAGGCAATATTGCTATAAAGCACCGTCATGAAAAAACTGCATGAAGTAGAAAGAAAAATAGCGAATGATATAATTGTAAATATTATAGAACAAGACTTTTTTCTAATATCGAGTTTTCAGGTTTAACTGAAGAAAGATTTGCAGATTCTTAATATGAGTAATAAATTTTGGGGAGCATTTTTTGGAGCTTTGCATTTATATTTGCATGTGTAAAGCAGCTAGTTTGCTAAGCACAATGCAACTTCATGTAAATATTCATAAACTTTCTAAAAAGTTTTTAAGTTACTTAAAATATTTAATACGTTAATTTAAATTTTTGAAATAATTATACCATTGTGTTTAAGAGTAACAAAGTAAATCAATGCAAATAATATATAAAAAAGAGCGAAAAGGATGAATTGAAGAGTATGGAGACATCGACCCAGTATATTAGGACATGGTCAAACGGTCAAACATTGTTGGTCAAACATTTGGAATTTGCGCTACAAACAATGCTTGACCGTTTGGCCGCGTCTCAAAACATTGCTTGACAAGCAGAATTTCTAAGCAATGTTTTAGACAAGCTTCAAAACCATTTCCTACTTTTCACATCAGCAAAATATGTTTGATAAGCAATGTTTTGTGACGTGGCCAAACGGAAAACACTTTCTTTGACAAGCAACATTTCAGATGTTTGATGAGCAATGCTTGGTTGTTTGGCCAGGGCCTTATCTTGAAACATATCTAAAGAAACCAAGAAACACATAGTTGGCTCTTAGACGGTGCTGGATCCCTTATCATCTTCTAATATGCAACATTCTGGAAATGGTAGAATAGACGATTCCGCAAAAAGATAGCGTTGGTGTATTACGTTCTCTACACCTTTGGAAATTAGATTTTTCCACAAGTGGCATTCGAACCGGGATTCGAACCTGGATTGCATGATCAGAGAGCCAACGACGTTTCCACTGAGCTATAGAGCTCAATGAAATAGCCGAGTAACTCTGAATGAATGGCCATTCATGAAAAATATGTACAAATATGTACGGTGCTGAAGAAGGCTCAACATAGCCGAAACACAAAAGATCAAACGGGAGGAGAGCCTTGGGCTGTATGACTCGGAGAGTTACTCGGCGATTTCATTGAGCTCTATAGCTCAGTGGAAACGTCGTTGGCTCTCTGATCACGCAGTCCAGGTTCGAATCCTATCTATTGTGGTATGCCACTTATGAAAAATCTATCCTTTGGAAATTAAATATTTCGACGCAATGGACCATAATTAAATGCCCCCAACACTATCTATTGCGGAGTCATGAAGAGTCTATCATTTTCAGGTTGTTCTTGATTCGCGATGTTTGCAAAGTCTGCAAAATTGAGATTAAAGATTTGGGAAGATTTTGAAATAAAAAAACTATGCCCCAACGGTGGTGACAGTTTGGGTAACGAGACAGAACCCCACTTTGTATAAATAGCCATCAATCAATGACGAAGGAGCAAATAAAGGGATGAATACTAATCATTTAAGAGGGAAATTAGAGAAAGGGGGAGTGGAGTAAACTTTTTCGCTCTTTTTGTTGTCTTTTAGGGATAAATATCGATTCTCGTAAAAGAAATAAAACAGATTACAGTAGGTAATAAGTATGTATTAGTTAATAAAGTCTAAAGTTATCCCAAGTGGAGGTTAAAAAAAAACAGGGAAATCAAACATTTATGCGTATTCTCTCGTGTATATTCTAAATCAGGTGCTTAACCCGAATCCTACCGGAGGGGGGTGGAATCCATCCCCTCAGGCTTTTCTTGTAACTGTTCTGTTGTGTGGTGGATGTAAGCTCCAAAACCAGGCTGACTTTAAGCGTATAAGTATAAGCAACAATGTGATACAAAATAATCCCCATAATAATAACAATGATTGCCTTATATGGAAAGCAGTCATGCCAAAACCACATATAAATGCAAATTTTTACCAGTGAATCTTATCAGAATTGACTAGTTCCTTGCAAGGTAATAGAAAATAGTTACTAGCAACAAAATGTAAAGACACATTTGGATTTTTATTGATATTAAGGAAGGTCTTTGACCAACGTCGATAGCATGTTTTGATTATGATGTCACAATGACGTCATAATAGAAGTGGGAGACGCCCAATTTACCAACATTGCTCGTAATACATTGACCAATGCTTGTGTCAAATTTCATTGCTCTAGCTCTACAGGAAAACACCCCCCCCCGGCTATGTTAGATAAAAAAGCCGGTAGGGTTAGGGTTAACTGACTTGATTACTGACCGCGTACTTCAGTGCTTCAATAGCACAGGCGATAAGATAATAAAACTTTGCGCCTATACTAAAATTTGGGTCCTTTATGCAATTGAAGCTCGCATCAAATGTGCTCAAATGTGGTCAAAATCTGCCAGAGTTTGTGTGCCAAAGTTTGCGTCAGCTGAGTGGTTAAAGGAAAGGTTGAAGGACGGTCATAGCGGAAGCATCAGACATACCGGCAGAAATCGATGCGAAAGATGACAACAGAGATACTGCTGTCGGTGGCATGGACACTGCAGATGATTTCGATCTGGACAGCACCATTCTTGCGGAAATCAAAAAGCTGAAGTCGATGAAAAAGCGAGCAGATTTCATTGCTGTCTCGACACGCTTAGAACAGCAACTAGGTCTAGCTTGATTAGTTACGCATCAGCGCATGAGGCACATGATTTTGAATGGTAAGATTGAATGTTCGCTTGCTATCCCTTAGAGCTCACAAGAAAAGCAGGGCATTATAATTGAGGAGCATCCTTCGGACAGTGATCCAATTACTAGGTATAATAGACATCGGCCCTTGGTAGTAACTTGTCTCGCGTGTTGTCGCGGTTAGACACACATTTCTGGCCGATTGCCGCGTTTTAAAATGAGAACACAGAGCATGCAGTATCAGTGACACGTACAACCCTGGAGTACAATAAGAATTAAATTTTAATTCCAGGTTACCCTCTTACTAGGGTCTCCATACTATGCCGAGACTGTCATATGGCTATAAAACACCGAATTCGTTGGGCAAACTCTCACTCACGCTTGCAAAATGTCCGCCATGAAAAAACTTGCATTCTTAGACGTTTGCGATGAAGTTCTGTATGTACAGAAACAGTATTTGGGGACAAAATCACAGGCAAAACACAAAACTAACTCCTCTTTTTCCTAAAAATCTTAAGGACCAACAAACAAAATTTACAGAGCAAATTAGAGAATGGCAACATAACATCACATTATCAAAGCAAAAGTGTCTTTGACAATTACTGCCCTTTTACTAGTCAGGGCAAATTAAAACATACCAACATAACAAGAAACAGAACAAAACAAGCTCTTCAAAGATTACAAAACTTCTCTTCGATACTAGAACTTAAGCATAGTAACTTCTCCACTAGGATTCGACATGGGCTGCAAATTTAGTAGGTATCTTCAACAAAACAATCAACTAACAGTAAACTTATATACAAGAAAAATGTTATGGGAATTCAGCGTGTTCATGGACAAATGAGTTGAATTGAAAATGTGGACCGCATTGCTGAGCGGTCAGACATGCTGTGTCCCCGGCCCTCTCTGTGCCCCATATAATCTCAAGCAAGTCAGCCATTTTCTGTGTTTTTCCGCGCCGCAGAAATTTGTCACAATAAAAATGGAATGATACAGCTTACTTTTAGAGTTGCTTTGGTAGATTTGTCCAGTCGATGATCGTTTTGTTATTCGCTTCCAAATACTTGTTCGCCTGCGAAAAGTGCTTGCAGCCAAAGAAGCCTCTGTGAGCTGAGAGGGTGACGGATGGGGGCCTTTCAAAACACAGTGGCGTTTCTAGAACAAAGAGAGAAGACTTTTGAAAAAGCAACACATAGCGAAAACTAAGGGTCTTCAGTACCATACAAGTTGAGATACATTTCACATGAATGACAAACAATAGGATAGATTTCTCCATGAGGGGCATACAATAATAGACGGGATTCAAACCTGGACTGCATGATCAGAGAGCCAATGATGATTCCACTGAACCAAAGACCTCAATGAAATCGTCGAGTAACTCTCTGATTCACACAGCCTAAGGCTCTCCTCCGTTTGACTTTGTGTTTCGGCTATATTGAGCCTTCTTCAGTACCATAACATGTTCATACAAATCATTCTTGATTGTCAAACAGTACGATTGATTTTTCAACTAGTGGCATAAAATAATAGATGGGATTCAAAGCTGGACTGCATGATCAGAGAGCCAAAGACGATTCCAGTGAGCTGCAGAGCTCAATGAAATCACCGAGTAACTCTCCAAGTGATACAGTCTAAGGCACTCCTCCCATTTGACTTTTTGTTTCGGCCATGTTGAGCCTTTTTCAGATATTCATATATAGGACTTTCATGGATGGCAGACACTAGGACAGATTTCAGATACCTTCAGACTTCTAAAAGATCTTAGAGTTCTCTTGTATACCTTATCAATCGATGCTCCTTTCTTTTGAGCATACGCTCCCCATAGAAGAAAAACAACATTGTTACAATTATGATTGATCCATTTGATTACAGCGTCAGTGAAATGCTCCCATCCCTAAAAGAAGAAAAAAACTCTGAAAAGACGAACCCTAACAACCATCAAACCCTAAATTCGATAGCTGGGCGCCCAGGCTTCATTATCTTGGGTGCCTAAAGACCGATCCTCTGAAAAAGCTGTAGCTAAGAAAAAAAAAGAAGAAAATTTAAGCTTATAGCATGGGTGGTTAGACACCGCATGTGTATGCGGAGGAAAAATTTCTTTGCTTCTGCGGAGGATACATTTAAGACCTAAAAGAAAGAAAACTTTTTCTCTGTTCCATCTACTTTCGTTGTAGAACTTTCAAAATGGCGGCTAAGTCAAACTTGGGCTCCTGTTTAAGCTCAATTTGTGGTTGTTGAAGGATATAGGCAAGAGAAAAAGACGATATAATGCAGAAAAAAGTCTCTTTCATATCATAAACTTTATGTTCCTTGCAGTGCCTAACCACCCATGCTTATAGTTACCTTTCCTTGGTGGGAATTTGCATTTCGAGCTTCTACTGTTAATACAGCATTGAGCAACAAAACACCTGAAATAAAGAAATATATTTCTTCGGGCCAGAAGTTTAAGCAAGAAAAGAATCACTAGAAACCTCATTGCTCTATTCTATTCTATATTTCGCAGGGTTTTTAAGTGTACCATTCTTGAAAAACAGCAACCCAGCTCACAACGAAGCAACGTTTTAGCAACGTTTTGTAACAACAATAACTCAAATGCTGCTTGTATTTTCCAGAAGAAGTATGTTTGCATAAGTCGAAATCCCACTATAATTAAGATAAAACCACTTGAGTAGTATTTTAAACTTTATCACTCCACGTCGTTGAACTGAAATGGTCAATGACGAAAAAGCAGCAGTGCGTACGATGTCTGAGTTTACGACAATGGAAAAGAGCGGAAGAGTATAAACGTCAGAAACAGACCGAGAAATTGATTCAGGCTAAAAATATACCAAGATGCGGATCGAAATGCACTCATTAAAAGAGTTTTTAAGTTTTCAAATTAACGTGACTAATTTATGTGACACGGCCCCTGAAAAGCAGTCTATTTAGACGGATGGGGCTACCGGGCATATAGAATTTAAAAGTAGTATAGGAGTAGTAAAACAGTAATAAAACGAAGTTGGATTGGTATTGTGTTTGAATAATCAGATCGCGGGGGATTCCAACAAAGCCAAATGTCTCGGTCTATTTCTGACGTTACTCTTAGAAGTGCCGGGCGAAAAAAGGCTTTAGAGTATGCCCTATGATATTCCTACTCTTGTTCACTGATCTGCAGTTCCGTAAAACTCATGTCTATTGTTAATCAGTACCTTGTTTTGCCCAGCCAACTAAGTATCCGTGATCAGGAATTTCGAAGCCTTCTATGTCAGCTCTTAGTTCTTTGTAAATGTTCTGCAAGCTGAAAGAAAACTCTTCTTAATCAAATACTTTTACAGAAGAAAACAGAAAGAGAGAAACGAAATCAGAAAGCAAGTAATCCCGAAAAATTGTCAATAAACTATCCAATCTATACATTGTGTTTCTCATGAAATGCTTTGAAAGCCAAAATCTTTTTGATTTGCGATAAAAAAGCGGAAACATTTTCGAATATGCCTATGAAGGTTAAAACATAACACAATTTAGTCCGTTGCGAGTATTTACAGACCAAACGAGCAAATGCTCTTCGAGGAAATGGGCAACGCAAATCACGGGCCAGCAAATTGCTGCAAAGAGTGGTCCATCGATTTGTAATTGATCTATCACGATTTACCCCCATTTCTTAGATTCCTAGCCGATCTTGCAAGAGTTAATATTGCGTCGAAGATGTCTGTGGTACAATTTCAAGCAATAATAAGGTTTAGAAGGTCGTATAAGTCTCACATCCCAGCAGACCTTTCAAAGAGGTCCTGTTCGGACGCGACATTTTTCTGGAAAATGGTAGATATCTTGCGTAAGGGAATCCTCTCCACGTGCAACGACCTGATTACAGTCGCTTTAGGAGAGGTAATGCAGCAGATTTTACTTCTTCTTCATGGATAATGGAAGAATAAGACAGAAATGGAATCTGTGACAGTAAATGTTAAAAATATCTATAGAAACTCAGGAAACAAGATGCAAGTAACTCACAAAAAGGAAAATACTTCATTAAAAGCCTCCTAGAGAAATTAAGAGCAGATAAACTGAGACTTGAAATACTTTCTTTCACTTAAACTCCCATTAAGCATGAATTTGAACGAAAACTTGCTGCAATATTCTTCCTAAACGTGAAGAGGATTCCCTTACTCAGTGTATCTACCATTTTCCAGAAAAATGTTGCGTTCAACCAAAACCTCTTTGGAAAGGTCTGATGTTACTACCCAAAATATGGGTCCGTGTCTACATTTAAAATGGGTGGGTCTGTAAAGTCTGGGTGGCACTTCAACGCCCATCCATAGTCATAGGCCCTCAGGTTTTAACACTGCCTTTTGTAGCAATTACACAGGCCCATCAAGGGGGGGTGTAAAATCACGCAATCACGCGCAATTTTTCGACGATTCACGCAATCAAGTACGATAAAACTTCAATTTCACGTGCGTAAAACTTCAGGCATTGCTCCCCGAAATTTTGAGCAGGATCTGTATTCAGACTGCTTAACTTTGTATTCTAAATGATTGGCTTCGAAATATTCTTTTCGCGATGAGTTTGTAACAGGGAACACACAAAATTAAGATTTTAGGGGACTTAATTAATTCAACATATGACAGAATGACAGAAATATAAAAACTGACAATGCTCGATGGATAAAAGGGCATTCCTGCATTCAAGCAACCTCTGGATTATGTCGCCAAAACTGTAAATCACGAAATCACCAGCTGTACCAAAGCATTTCACGCGATACGCAGGAGTTCACGATTTCACGCGCAAAAATTTCTCGTTTCACGAAATCAAGCATGAAAAATGGTCCAATAACGCATCACGCAGAACCGCTTGGGGGGCCTCATTACACCCTAACGTGCAGGTAAAAGAAAAACATGGTTGAGATCTTTTTAGACAAAAATACTTTCCTACCTTGGTGGTGCTGGAACACCAACGGGTACACTGAAACAAAGGCCTAAAAATGAATAAAAATAGCTTTTTTAACTATATATATATAACTATGAATACTGAAAGAAGTACCGAATAAAATGTAGAGGACAGGGCCATGCATGATGTGAGGAAGACAAGACATTAAAAAATCCTTGAAATTAAGGTTTTAGCAATAAAGTTATAAAAATATAATTACCATGTGCTTGATTAGGGCCATGGTAAGGGTCTTGCCCTATGATCACAACCTTCACCTGCAAGAATAAGAATAGGTAGAAGATTTATCTATTAATGAAGCTAAGGTAAATGGACCAAAGAGTACAAATAGTTTTTGAATTCTTGTTTGCAATAAAAACAGGACCATTGCTAGTTGTCTGAAGCAAGGGTATAACCATTCTGCTGACAAAGTTGATCTGGCAACCTCTTAGCTATGGCCTTTGGAGAAAAAGCATCAGCTTTCTAGACAATTGGCTCTGATGACATTGTGAACGTTAATAGGAGTAGAGTAGTAGTAATACCTCTTGGATGGCACACAGCTGTGACCAGGAAAAGACATCTTTTTCTAAAAGAAAGAGCAAAATTTATAATACTCAGTAGAGTTTCATAATCTTTCAGCAGGTGTCAAAAGCATTAAAAAATTTGAAAATATTTGGATTAGGATGGGCCAGGTCCAAACTGCAGAACTCTCGAAAATCTCGGAAAGCAAAAATCGCGGAAATGAAAACTTATGTTCAACTGCATTTTCCAACATATCCGTGTTTTCAAACATGGCCTGTAAAAACTAGAAAAGGTGGATATCTTGGAAATCTCGAGACAAGAGATTTTCATTCATGTTAATTTTTGGTCTTGAGAAATCCAAAAGTTGCACATTTTGGACCTGGCCCTTTAAGATGTAATCTGTCTCATGTTAGCTACCTACCAGCTGGATAAATTGTTTTTGCTTTTCTCTGAGAATCCACAAATTTCTTAAGCTAGAAAAAGAACAATGTACTATTTCTTAAGGCTATAACATGATAACATGAAAACATTTTTTCAAAGACATGAACATTACCACTACAACCCGTTATAATAATGGATAATAGTAAGGAGACACAAACCAATGATTGTAATGACTGTTCAAAGTTGTGGATTCTGATAAAAGGGATTTGATTGTAAACAGTGACTTTTGAGCCCTTATAAGGGTCTTAGCCCTGATAAAATCAGTCTGGTCGACTTTTCACACAATATTTCTACACAACTTTTTGGGGCACTGCCCTTAAATCACAAAAAGAACGCTGCTAGACTAATTTTTATGTTTTGTTATGTGCAGATAGCCAAGTGCACAGCTTCGGCATGCACTGTGCAAACTTACAGAGACACCCGAAGCAAGGTAGTGGTGCACCAGACTAGAATCTTTGCCCACTGAGCACCAAAGGCCATTGTTCTTGTTTGCAATTACACTCGCACCTCTCCTAATTTTTTTACCTATTGTCATATTAACTAGTCTATTGTTTCCCAATCTGCTCACAATGATGCGTCGGCTGAAACTTGTATGTTTTCCAACCTATGGAATGCACAATTGATGGTTGGGAAAGCGAGGAAAGCCACAGCATCCTTGGACGGCACTAGCATTGACCACCTAAAATTATACCTTTACGTAATAATCCTTATTGAATTCAGCTGCAAGAGCTTTCCTCCAAGATTCTCCCATATACATATTATCTGATTTTTGCTGGAGTTTTTCAACAGCTGCGAGTCTTTTGCTTTCTATCATTTGCTTCTGCTCAGGGGAAAGTGGCTTAGCAACTTTTGAATCACTTTTATTGGCTTGATTGCCTTTGTTTTGAATTTCAGTCGAAGCTCCAGGCTGATTGCTTATTTTCTCATTTGATGTATCCTGTTTGGCACGTTTGACTTGATTTGATTCACTTCTGCTACTTATAGGCCTTGGTCTTTTCGAGTCACCAGTCCGAGTTTTAGGGCTGAAGTACGATTCGATTTTACCTTTGGCCGACATTTTCAAGGCCCAGAAATATCTTAATTGTGAGACAGAACTGTTTCGTAAATAAAAAAGCTTTGAAAGATTCGACTGAAGCATTCAGATTTAGAACAATCTTGTTATTTTTGCTCCATGAACCAGTTTCCCTTGTGCAATGAAATTCTGCTCAAACTAAATTGCGGAAAAACTTCCCGCTCATTTTGACAGACATGCACCTTTCTGCGCGTGCGTGAATCCACTACACTGTGCTCTTTTGTTGTGCTGTGGCCTACCGTAGAAGAAGGGGGCAGTGGAGTGGACAAAGGATTGCTGGGGCGCCGGGCAAGCTTTGCTGCCAGAATGTCATTCTGTTCATGGGATACTTCTGAGAAGTACAAAGATTTTTTTCAGCCAGGTAGTATAAAATTAAATAGAGTTTACATGGTTTGCTTTCTTTTGTATAGTATATGGTACCTGTAGGCCTATATCTGCCTAAGTTTTTTTACCTGTTGTGTGATGATGGGGGGGCTGGGATGGAGTGGGGGTCTGTAATTCCTTTTAATGGGAATTACCCTCCAATCTGCAAAAAGGCAAAGGATACCATCCAGCGTTACATTAGTGAAAAGGTATGACAATCAATGAAATGTTTCAGGGCGCTCAAGCCCTGGTCCCTCCAACCCTGAGTGTGCCCCACCAACTTTGGTTGGACTGAATGGGTGAAGGTGAAAGTGCAATGGTCTTTGTATCAGGGTCTCAGAGGTAGATGAACTAATGCGACCCTGGTTGTTGTGATTGTTCCCGTGTTCCTGGCCTTGGCTTGAACAGTGGCATGCCAAGGGGGCATGTGGGGCAAGACAGGTTTTTTAAAAAGGCTAAATATTTCGCAGGGTGCAAATTGGTTGTTTTTTCTCTAAAACCACACCCTAATTTCCTCAACACTGATGTCATCCTTATAAAATTTCTAATCACAT
Organism: Chrysaora quinquecirrha; assembly: GCA_014526335.1. Lineage (NCBI taxonomy): Eukaryota > Metazoa > Cnidaria > Scyphozoa > Semaeostomeae > Pelagiidae > Chrysaora > Chrysaora quinquecirrha. The sequence goes on along the minus strand of JACTAT010000059.1, from coordinate 4,329,234 downwards.
TTGATAATAACACAAGAACTTTTTTGATAGGTATTTATGTCTGCAAGCAGTGTAACAATGAGCTTTTCTCCGCAAAAGCAAAATATAAACACGATTCACCATGGCCTGCTTTTCAAGAAACAGTTAAAGATGACAGTGTCACTAAAGAAATAGAAACAGTCCCTCAGAAGAGCAGCAAGGCAAAAGCATTCAAGGTTTTTTCCATGTTTTCTTATTTGATTCATTGGGTCATTGCTAATGGATACTTTCTTTTTAAGCCAAGGTACACATGAAAGAAGAACTGGAAGATGAAGACTTAAGAACTTGAAAACCAAACTAGAACTGAGAACTACTAATGAAAACTTAAGAGCTACAAATGAAGGCTTAATGACTACAAAGTGAAGACTTGAAAACTATGAAACAAAGACTTAAGAACTACTAAACAAGGACTTAAGAAATACAAAAAGAAGATGTAAGAATTTTGAAACAAAGACTTAAGAACTACAAACAAAGACTTAAGAACTACAAAACATAGATTTAAGAATTGCAAAACAAAGACTTAAGAACTTTGAAACAAAGACTTAAGAACTACAAAACATAGATTTAAGAAATGCAAAACGAAGACTTATGAACTACAAAACAAAGACTTGAGAAATACAAAATGCAAAGACTTAAGAACTACAAAACAAAGACTTAAGAACTACAAAACAAAGACTTAAGAAATACAAAATGAAGACGTAAGAACTTTGAAACAAAGACTTAAGAACTACAAACAGAGACTTAAGAACTACAAAACATAGATTTAAGAAATACAAAATGAAGCCTTATGAACTACAAAACATAGACTTAAGAAATACAAAACAAAGACTTAAGAAATACAAAATGAAGACGTAAGAACTTTGAAACAAAGACTTAAGAACTACAAACAAAGACTTAAGAACTACAAAACATAGATTTAAGAAATGCAAAACGAAGACTTATGAACTACAAAACAAAGACTTAAGAACTACAACCCAAAGACTTACGAACTGCAAAACATAGACTTAAGAACTACAAACAAAGACCTAAAGAACTATAAAACAAAGATTTAAGAAATGCAAAATGAAGATTTACGAATTACAAACAAAGACTTAAGAACTACAAAACAAAGATTTAAGAAATACAAAACGAAGACTTATGAACTACAAACAAAGACTTAAGAACTACAAAATAAAGATTTAAGAAATGCAAAACGAAGATTTATGAACTACAAACAAAGACTTAAGAACTACAAAACAAAGACTTAAGAACTACAAAACAAAGATTCAAGAACTACAAAACAAAGATTTAAGAATTGCAAAACGAAGATTTAAGAACTTTGAAACAAAGACTTAAGAACTACAACAAACGACTCACGAACTGCAAAATGAAGACTTATGAACTATAAAACAAAGATTTAAGAAATACAAAGCGAACACTTGTGAACTACAAACAAAGACTTATGAACTACAAAATAAAGATTAAAAAAATGCAAAACGAAGATTTATGAACTACAAAATAAAGATTTAAAAAATGCAAAACGAAGATTTATGAACTACAAACAAAGACTTAAGAACTACAAAACAAAGATTTAAGGACTTCAAAACAAAGGTTCAGAACGACAAAACGAAGACTTAAAACTTCAAAATAAAGACTTAAGAACTTCAAAATGAAGATTTAAGAACTACAAACGAGGACTTTCAAACTTCAAAACGGAAATTTGAGAAGTTACTATAAGAATACTTAAGAACTAAATGATAAAGATTTTATAACTACAAAAAAAGACTAAAGAGCAACATTGAAGAACTGAAAAATAAAGACTTAAAATCTACAGAAAGAAAACTAAAGAACTACAAGAAAAGACTTAAGACCTAAAAGATAAAAGTCTATATTTGCAGAACAAAGACCTAAGTCATAAGAACAATGGAAATACAAAAGGGAAGGCGTTCGTAAATCTTCAGGTCGAAAACGAAGACTTACAAGAACATTGAGAGCTTATGGTGCGAAATCTTAAGTCGTATGAGCTACGAAGCGAGGTCCTTAAGACATAAGAACTAGGAAACGAAAGGAAAATATGCAGGAGTAGAGTTTTATAGACTACTACTGCCAAATAACTTGTGATATCCTTTTTACAGGTCTTTTGTGGAAATTGTAATGCATTTCTTGGTCATGAATTTATCCGTGATGGACCTGGGGGAAATTCACGCTTTTGAATATATTCCAATGCCCTTGAGTTTGTTTCAAGACCAGAGAACGGAGAAGATACAACTAGCAGGGGCATGGAGATGCCGACCAATATATCAGTTACAGTTCATCAACCAAGCCCATCAGAGACCCATCTTGATAATTAGCTCAAGGATCAAAATGAGCAACCAAGTCTGAATTGTATAAGCATAAAACCCACGCTAAAGAAACTATAATAACTACTGTGGAGGATAATCACTACTGTGGTGGCCCTTTCTGCGTACTGTGGTGGTAGTTTCAACAAGGTTAGTACCCCACCACATCAAGCATAATAACCCACCACAGTAGTGATTATCCACCACAGTACTAGGAAACTGCCACCACATCAAGCATAATAACCCACCACAAGTAGTGATTATCCACCACAATTTGCAAAAACTACCACCACAACAAGCTTAATAGCCCACTACTTCAAGCATAATAACCCACAACAGTTGTGATTATCCACCACAGTGCGCAGAAACTACCACCACAGTACGCAAAAAGTACCACCACAGTAGTGATTATCGACCACAGTAGTGATTATAGATTCGCTAGCGTGAAACCAGGCATAGCTAAGGCTCTTCATATTGTACCAATACAGTAATTGGAAAGAAATCATCACTGGCATTTATAAGTTTTCAATTTATTTATTATTTATTTACCGTTGGCCAACGCCAGAGCAATGTTTTGTAGAACTTGATAGATTTCTAGGCTTTGTGTAATTTTTCGTTTGCGAAAAACAGTGGAAACATCTCTGGAAATATTTAAAAGCTTTTTTCGTCTGACACTCCTCAGAGTAAGAACCAACCCTATTTGGCATTGCAAAACGGAGATTCAAGACGACTGTTATCTAAATTTAGATGCGGAGACCACTGTTTGGAAATAGAGTTGGAGATGTAGAGGCACCTCCAAGGAAGACAGCCTCTACAAAAATTGCAGTATATGTAACATAGAAAACGAAGGACATTTCCTTCTAGAATGTCCATCCTACTCTTGAGGACCATAAAAATCTCATCCCTTTCCCGTTACTTTGCTCTGCTACACCCTTTTTTATATAAGAAACCGAAGTTTTTTAAATTTTCCATTGTTTTCTATTGTTTAAGAAACAAAAGAACAAAAGAATCTATTGTAATTTGCCAGAAATCTAACTAGTAGGTTTCTAAAAAACGGTGTCTTATAAAAAAACCGTGTACCCCGGCACCCAAAGTTTATTTTCATTATGTCCAACGACGCTCTGTGTGTACGTAGATAGTCTGTATAATAGAAATGAAAAAAGAAATATATATATACAGTATATATTCAATTTTCTTTTCTTAGACTTATTAACTTATAGTAACTCTACTTTTGTTGTGTTTTATGATGTTGACCATTGAATCCTGAATGGAAATGATCAGCTGATTAATATTGACACAATAATATCTATTTGGGACATATTTAGAACCGAAGTTTTACTATAGCTACAAACTGAAGTTTGAAGAATTGAATATATTTAGACTTGAATATATCTTTTTACTCTTTCTTGAAAAAATGATAATATATGGACCCTTAATATATGTATACTTTGTTCTATTGGACTATTTAATAATAATCTTAAGAAAAGGAGAATAATGATGAAATAGATTTCTGTCGTGTTGTTACTCACAGCTCCGCCCGAAATTTCTCTAGACAACTCAAACATTGTTGGGAGTCGTTTGTTGGGACCGTTTTGCCCCACCCATGTTGGGACTTAATTTCTGTTGTCGGGAGTTCTTTGCGGAAATTTGTTTTTAATAAAAAATGTTGGATGTTGGGAATAGACCTCTCTTAAAGCGACAGCGATCCTGGTTGTTGCACGCAGAGAGGGATGTCTGCCATCTTCCAGAAAAATATCGTGCCGACCCAGACTTCTTTGAAACGGTCTATTGTGCAATTGCATTGCTACTGTTTCATCGTGCTTTATCACAACATAACGAAATCACAAAGGCTGAGGTTAGATCAGTTGGTTAGTTAGATAGGTAGTGTCTTGAAAAAGATCTTTTGACACAAAGTACATTCAGAATTTAGACGCATCCCTAGTAGTAGCAATGTGTTCATGATGATCGGTTTTACAAAAGAAAATCACCAGATTTGACGTAGCGAACTGCTGGTCTATTGCAAATCATGTTACCACTCATGTTACCATTCTGCGTTCGCGTGCTCACTTGCGGGCTTCACTTGTTCAAGGATGTACAGCATCTGAACGGGAAAATAACGACTGAGAGGGCTGAAGAGAGAAGGGATTCTTGCTGGCGTTGTCTATTTGCAGAGTGGCCTTTCATATAGCTAAGATTGCGCTGAAGTTTGCGTCCTGACCTTTCTAAGAGGTCTGTGTCGACGCAACAATTTTCTGGAAGATGGCGGATAACTGGAGGAAGAGAATCCTCTCCGCGCCGAACGACCTGTATTGCCGTCGCTCCAGGAGAGCTAATGCAGCAAATTGTTCTTTAAATTTCACTTTCGATTTGAGAAACAGTAAAAGAAAGAATTCAAGTCTTGGCTTATCTCCTCCAAGAGGTATCAATAAGTATTTTCGTTTTTATGAGTTACTTGCACCTGAGTTTCTGAAGATATTTTCAACATTTATTGTCGCAAATTATTTTTTTCTCTTTGTCTTCAACTGTTTGTGGGATCTGACGCAATATTTGTTGCACTATCTCTTCTAAAGGCACCACAATCCCGATCCTTGCAAACGGAGATTTCCTAGCCTGCGTTGCAGACTCAACTGGTGTTTACTTCCAGAAGAGTTGAGTTGAATAAAAATTTCAAAGTAATTCAACAAAATTAAACTAACTAGAAACTTGAATTTAACTTCTAGTTTAATTCAACTCAACTCTCCCGGAAGTAAACACCAGTTGAGTCTGCAACGCAGGCTAAGATTTCCCTACTCAAGATGTTCGCCATCTTCCCGAAAATGGTTGCCTCGACCCAGGCCTATTTGAAAAGATCTATTGATCTTCTCGTGATATCATTAGTGCCACATTCGCGCGCGTTGGCATCGCTTGCGCAAATAGCGACCACGCCTGACATTATCGCTCACACTCGAAGCATATCTGATAGGCTATCTTTAAAACATGGAATGTGGAATGTTGGAATGTTGATAGCCATATCTGATAGGCGATAGCTTGTCATTTTTAGCGCAAGCGTGGGCGAAAGCAATATTTTTAATGAGAAAATCAAACATTTTATCTTAAATAATTTATGCCACGTTTGTTGATTCCTAGACCACCAACGCAACGCACAATACTTTGATTTTGAGTCTATAAATTATTGACGAGATTATTAAGTTTTTCTTTGTAGAATGAATGAGCGATCAAAAAATTAATATCCATTGTTGAAATCTTCAATTTCTTGCTTCTACAGGAAAAGGATGGTAGTTATGCAAAATCCATAATGTCCATGTTGAGATCGGATTGGCAGCACAAGAGCCTTTTCAGTGGGACTGGTTGAAATGGGGTTTTTCTTTAGATTTTACAGCAGTATAGTCTACGCGAGTATATAGATATATCGACCAGGAAGCATTTGCTCCAGGCTTATAGTGTAAATGGATATCCTAGGGCACCGCTCCCTTTTTTTGTCCTTCTCCTTGCGCCCACGCCTCGGGGGGTATCCAACCCTAGTTTTGGGAGTTTTGGACGGGGACGTGCCATTGCAGCCGAAAATATTTCGCGGTTTTCAGAAAAAACGCGAAAAGGGCATGAAATCATGTCAGGAAGTGATTTATGTGCATGGGTAACTTTGGTTACCAGTTCCTTTGAGACATTCGTAATTCGTCATTGTCTTGTCTTCATCTCCTCGATTGTTTTGTTTCTGTTTCTGCTGTATGAATTTTCGCGAAATTTGATGATGGATCGGATCGTCTATTTTACCTGTAAACAGCTGTATTTTACATCGAAATTCTCAGCAAATGTTATGTTATGGTAATTTGAACTAAGCGACCAACTTTCATTCTAACTTTTTGACTGTTCATTCAACTACAAATTAATCACCTCGTCGTGGTTTCATTCGGGAAAAGATGAATTTGTAATGGCTTCTCGCCAGTTGATCAGAAACCTTGACAAAGTTGAATAAAAGAATTCGTTTTGGAGACTTTTTGCTGCCTCAGAAATCATGTCGCAAACGGAATTAGATTATCCAGAGTCTGAAAAGTTACTTGCAGGTACGTGGTTGCTCATGTTATGTACAAGTTTCCCGCAGCGGAGCGCTCGCGAATTTCATTTTTTCGTAGTGCAAAATATTTTGGATACATTAATAAAAAATATGTCGTATTTTGCCTATTTTCTACGCTGTAATATGTGTGATTTGAATATTATAGTCTATCTATCCAACCTATATCGGATCGGAGTTTATTATTTTTATAGGCCTAAGTTATGCTTCCAGTCCTTCAACTCAATGTTTTCCTTCTTTAGGACAGGAAGTATTTTCAATGACGATTGAGTTTGAGATTGAGAGAGGAATCGTTGCGAAGTCTTGATATAGGCCTTGCAAGGCAAAAACAATAATGACCACATGGAAATATATTCATTATAACAACAAAATAAGATAATAATGTCCTATTTATTGATAGTTTCTTCTGAAAAAAAAATAGAATAAGTGAGGTACCTACTCAAATTGAAAATCCGGACAAAGAATGGGCCCATTGTTTCTGAATCCGTTTTACCCATCTTGTTTGAGTGCCTGAGTGGGTCGAACCCCCTAGGAAGGTAGATCTGTCTCTGTTGGGAGCAGTAACAACTTGTGCAAATCGGTGTAAGTCGAGGGGCAAATCACTTCAAAAGTCTCGTACACTTTCGCAAAAAGTCCGTAGAAAGTCCGAAAAGTCCGCGGAAATTTCATAAGTCCATGGAAAGTCCAAAAAGTCCGGGAGGATTTCAAAAAAGTCCTAGAAAACTCTTTGGCAATTCTAGAAAATCGGAGACAATCCATAAAAATCTCTCACAGACCATGTCAAAAGTCGCAGTTTTTCCACCTCGACTGCCTAAACACTGTAGTCTGTGCTCCAGATCCCTTTGAATAGAAATCTTCACCTCAGATTACTTCCCCCTGGAACACTAATGCGCAACAATCGACGATTCATCGCCTTTCTGCAAAAAATTGCCCACATCTACCGTACATTTCCTTACACTACTCAAAAGGCATGAACGAAGCAGAGTCAGGAAAAAGTTACGGTCACACGGTCATTGACCGGAGGAAGGTCCATTAGAATAATAGAAAATATTTTGCCACACCCAAAACACGCCTATTTTTCATTGTTAAGTGAGGAAGGTTTCCAGCTAGGGGTATTTTTGTCTGGAGGAAGGTTGAACACTTTTCTGGACTCTGGAACGAAGGTGGATGAATGTTGTATGACTTTTCCTAAAAATTATCCGCGGAACTTGCGATATGGTAGTTCACAAGGTTACTACTGACGTTACCATAGCAACCATGTTGAAAATTGTCACTATTCAACTAACAAAATTCGGTCTAACTTCTTTGATAAAAAATACTGTATATCTTTACGAAGCTTTTGCAATACTAAACCCATATCAGATGACACCAGAAAATGGATCCTGTTTTTGCCAAATGCATTTGGATTATATTTTTAGAATTTTGCTGATACCATACTGATACATATAAGCATACTTTTTCATTTCTGACCCTCTGGAGTTGTTAATTTAAACTTTTCTTTTGCAACTATCAGTATAATGTTGACTTAGTTATACTTAGTTATATGCGATCAGGTACTACTGCAAATAACCCATGTGAGCAAAAATAATGACAATTGTCTACTTCGCATGCGCATATGGTCTGCGCTAAAATAGAAAATTCTTAACAAATATAGTAAATGTGTTTTAAATGTGATTAATCCAGTCAAAAAGGGCTTTCAGCTGGTTTAGTTGTGATTATCAGTCAAACATTTCAAGCGAAAGGCACACATGGCAAAAGTGAAAAAATGATTATTACGTCATCATGACGTCATAATACATTTGATAACAACAGACCTTCAGTTCCAAACAATATGAGTACAATAATATTTTGGCCAAATTTTACTTTTCCTCGCACTTACCAGATGAAAGAGGGGGCTATTTCCCTGCCCCCCCCCCATTTTCCGCTCTGACGATGCTCAATGAAGCAGGGTCCAGATAGGGTAAATAAAAGTCTTCCTCGTTGGCAGACAAAGCTAACACTTGACATTAGATATTTAGCCAAATTATTATTTTTCAAGCTTATCTATGCATTGAAAACTTGGGACTCCTCTCCAGGAGACATTTGTGCCTTTTTGTATTTGTTTAGGGCATGAAAAACAATCCAAAAATGCCTACTTGAAAGTCCGAAAAGTCCGACAAAAATCATGAAAAGTCCCAAAAGTCCCACAAGAAAATCTCCGGACTTTTGAAAGTCCGAAAGTCTCGTACACTTTTTTCGAAGTGATTTGCCCCTCGGTGTAAGTCACATCAGACAAAGACCGTGTGCCAACAACCGGGTACCCATGCTCTTTACCAGTGTATGGGGAAGCTGTCTTCCCCTACATAATAAACTTTTTTATAAGCAACTGGTCAATAAGCAACTCTGGGCTGAGATTTTGTTCAAATTTTTTGTTGAATTGCTTTCTTTATAAAATACATATTTGCAAACTTGTTAATTACATAGACCAGCATGGAAGGAGCCAAAAAGAGTTTTTAGGGGGCTACCCAGTTATTCTGCGAGGGCCGAAAGGCCAGATAACTTAATTAAGCAACTTTGAGTGCTGGACCAAAAGTCCACTTGCTTATTCCAAAAAATGGTTATGGTTTATGGAAATTATTACAGGAATTTGTTTAATGATATCTTTGGGCCTTAAAATGTTTGTGACGTAACTTGCTTTATTCCTTTCAGGTGAACAAGGTGAACATGGCAGAGAAGAATTTGAAATTGAAGAAAATGAGCATGAAGCTTCTGGGTTGTCTTGCTCTAATGCAATGTTCTTTGTTGTTGGCAATATCCTTGGAGCTGGCATTGTTGCATTGCCATATGCTGCAAGATTAGCTAGCTGGTTTAGTGTTCCAATCTTGGTATTGGTTGCAATAGTAACTGCATTTTGTGGCATTTTACTGGCAAAATCTGTTAACATGAAGGTTGTAGGTGGAAAAGAAGAAGGTGAAGTTACAAGAGATCCTTATCCGCTTTTAGCTGAAAATGCAGTTGGCAGGAAAGCTCGTATGCTTGTCACTGTTGTCATGAATGTTGGTCTTGTTATGTCATGCATTGTCTTCTTGCTCCTTGCTGGTGAAATATTTTCCAAGCTTGTTCCTGTTAAGATTGTCCATGCCTCATACAAAAATCAGCTTCGTGTATGGTTCACAATCACAGGTAGTCTACTGTTACCATTTACCCTGCTTGGCTCACCTAAAGAATTCTGGGGTATTGCCTTGTTGGCAACCTTAACAAGCATGACCTCTGCTGTTCTCATGCTGACATGTCTTGGTATTATTCATTTTGGCCATGCTGTCACACCAGTTTATCAAAAGACCACAGCTGAAAACCTGTTTGCATCTTTTGGCACTTTTCTGTTTGGTTTCTCTGGTATTGGCATATTCCCTACTGTTCAAAGTGACATGAAACACCCAGTCAAGTTTACAAAAGTTGTTGCTTCTGGATTTGGTGTTGTAGCCACTGTCTACATCACTATCACATTGGTTTCCTACATTGTGCTTGGAAATCTGATTGGTGAAGACCTGCTGACCACATTTGTCAACTTGCCCATATATCATCAAAATAGTGCCTATCGTGTCATGGTAACGATTGCCCAAGTATTGATTGCTGGTCATGTGCTCTCTGCGTATGTTCTGAATATCAACCCTGTTCATCAACAATTTGAGGGCTACCTTGGTATACCAACTGGTAAGTACTAGTTTTATACAGGTAATTATAGCATATTATTACCCTCTGTTGAGGGCTGCAATGCAACTCTGTTATGCAATCTGATTGGCTGAAAAAATTGAAATATGAGGTAATGATAGGGCATTATCATCGAGTAATGCCCGCTCATAACGTCAAATGTTCGAAATTTTTAGATTAAGAATGCAAGCTTGGTTTGTACTGACAGCTTCAGGTTCATATTTTCTGTTATTACGCTTGAATACAGTTATTATAGGCTTATTACTAAAGGGGGTATAGGGGACCATTTTATCCCCTAATTTGTTGGCATAAGTTGATATTTTGAGAGTGGAGTTTTTATCTGCAAGTGACAAAACATATTAACACTTATTCTTTACATAGTTGGAAGAACAGTCTTTGAGTTGTACAAAACTTCAAAATTGTGTTTAACAGCAGAAACATTTTCAGGCATACTCCAGGCAGTATGCCCTAAAAAGTTTCCGCTGTTTATCGCAATTTTGAAGTTGGAAGAATGAGATGACGCGGAACTGCTCTTGCTTTCATTCATACGTCGTTCTGGGTCAGCCTGGAGAAAGATATTTTTGCCAGATGATACAACCAGTGGAATCGAGTGTGAAATTGGTTTCAACGAGTTGCACTGTGCCAAACCACCAGCAATAAATCAAAATTTACCTGGTAGAGCATGGCACAACATATGAAACAGACCTTACCAAGAAGGTGCTCCCTAACAGCTTCAAATATTATTCAGTGAAATTCTTCCAGACACTTCACTTGGTTGAATAAGAAAACAGTAACTTTACAATATACTCATAACAGACTTTGAAACGTAGTACTTTAATCTCATGCAGCATCTTCGACATAATCTTAACTCAACACTTACGCATCGTCTTACCCATTTTGTTGTAAATGCATAACTTAAATGCATAAAGGATGCGTAATGTACACATGCTTCCATAAATTATAATAAGCAAGGGCCAACAAGCAATTACTTGCATATGGATACTGTATATACTCCTGCAGTATTTCACAAAAAATTGGTCTTCTGAACATAATTTCCAACGAGTGCCCTGTCTCGTAACTGAAAGGGTGCTCTTCATGAGTGCTCATTGAGAGAGATACTCGTTACACTTGATCAAAAAGAGGGGGTTTGAAGGGTACAGAAGCCTACTGTTATAAGATTGAGAACAACTTTAGAGCTCACAAGTTTCAACTACATTTCAACAACAAGACCCATTTCGGGTGGAAATTTCCTCTTCTCTGTATAACGAACACTCGCTATTACGAACTATTTTTTCGGTCCCTACAGAGTTCGTTATAGCGGGATTCCACTGTATGTATGTTATAATTTACTTTTTTAGAATTTTGCTGGCAAAGATGTTTGATACGTTCTGTGAGTATGGTGCTTATAATGGCAGTTTCAATTCTTGTGACCAACTTTGGACCAGCGTTGTCTCTTCTTGGTGGCACTTTGAATACAATGATGTGTGTTATATTTCCAATCTGGTTTTATGTATCAATCGAAAGCAGAGTGAAATTGTGGACTAAGTTGTTTCTGGCGTTCATTGTATTTCTGGCACTGGTTGCCGCAGCTGGAAACTGCTTTGTTGAAGTCAAAAATTTGATTAAAGTTATGCAAGGTACTTATATGAAGAATAAGAACTAAGTAACATGATTTAGTCTCTTAATTTCCAGGCATCAAAGGGCAACAGATCTATTGGGAAAGCGTGACACGTATCTTATGATAGTTGTTACTGGACTAAAATCTGGCACCCTTGAGGAAGTGCTATAGAAGCATTGCTCATTTAATCTCAGACATATGGTCAGTACCATCATTACTTACTTAGAGTTAGTCCTTCCCGTGCAGTGATGCACATTCAGCTGCACGATGCCTCCACCCATCACGGTCCCGGACCACTATCGACTGTTCTTTTCCATGTTTCACGTTGTCGACCCCAGCTGTATGGTCGTACACTACTTTATTTTCGTTATCAAAAGGAAGCAATGTCAGTCCTAGACCTTTAATGCTTAACCTCCAAGCAACGGATAAAAAACCTAATTTCTTGTATGTCCATGTCCTATGGTAATCAACGAACATTAAAAGAGTTTTTTCCAGCAGTACCCGTTTATTCCCAGGTTTGTGCTAGGGGTACACATAAGGTCGTGGATTAATGAAAAGTGAATGCATTTATAAAGCCTGTTTTCCCCTAAAAAACTTTTTTTGCTCTTTTAAAAGTATAAAGAAAGCTATCTCGACCATAAAATTGAACAAAATCTCAGCCTTTGTTGCTTGTTGCTTATTAAATAAAAAAGTGCAAGGCCGATACTTCGTTGTTGATAATTACTCTACATTATACCAGTCTAATCTCGGTTCTGCTGCCCTTCGATGCCCCTTAAGTTTACTCATTTTCATTAACTTCCTAATTTCCTTCTAGTATTTATCTTAGTAACTACATAATTGTATTTAGTATTTATGTTACATTTTTTGGGGCATTTCTTATCAAATAAACAGAAAGATTGATGTATTTCCTATTTTAATATCAAAAATCATTCTTATCTGAATCTTGTCACAAAGTTACAATGTCAAAGCATTAACTTAAGTGTATACAGCACTCTATTAGTGACAAATTTCCGTATGCAGTAAAATCTGCTATAATGAACTCAGAAAAGGGAATCAGAGATATTTTTCGTTACAGTATGGGAAAGTTTTTTGTAGCAGGGACCTTTTTGGGGAGTATTCCCGTTTAGGCCTGAAAAGGGGTCCACAGTCAGCGATAACAGCATTGAATCGAGTAATAAAAGGTTTGTGAACGGTTGATAACATTCGAATGCGCAAAAGCTGCAATGTCGGCTCAAAAATCAGTAAGTTAGAAGTTACAAAAAAACACCAAGGTTGCAGTTTTCTTTATTTCCATTCGTAAGAGGATCATTCATTCTTTATATTCATTCATTTGGTGGTTATTTTGAATGACCCACAAAACTGACTGGACCTCCCTATTAGGCCGCAATGGTAGAATCCCCCGAGGACAATGGTCCGTTATACTGAGAGTCAACTGCAGTTCGCAAGGTAATCCGGGGTAAACCTTAACAAATAATTTAGTTTACTCGTTCACCAAATTAGTGTATTGAATTAACGATCTAAGAATCCTGTGGCTATGTAATTGGACAAAACTGGTATTAACCGATGCAATTTCTCTCGATTTCTTAATTAACTGCAGTATTTTTTCATCTCAGTTGTACAATTTAAAATCAGCATGAGTTAAGACGAGATTTTCTTCTTTTCATAAAAAAGGTATCAATAATTCATCATAGGAGAAAATTTATTTTATTTTTTAATCAAAACATGTGGATCTTGATTAATTTTGCGTCGATATTCTTTGTCTTTTCTTTTCAAGCTTCTTATGTTTTGGTGCTCGATAGATAGCTTGATTGTTTGAAGCTCTTGTATGCTAAAGTGCTTTTATCGACTAGCGGTCGCTTAGCTGAAGAAAAGCCTATCGGAGAGAGGAGAGTTTTTCGCTGGATTTCCAGCCAATGTTTCTGCAATCTGTTTGATACGCTCGAATTTTCTAGCATTCGAGGTAGAAATTTTGACTATACCATGGACGCCCGAGGCATCTTGGTGTTACTGTTGCTGTTTTGTCTTATGTTTCAGAACGTCACATGTGAGTACCATGCGTTAAATCTTGGTTCCATAACATGGTAATAATTTTGCTATGATCAATCGATTGTATTCGACCATCCCGTACAGTAAGCAACCTTGTAAAACACTGATTTCATAACAATCGAGCGATTATCGCACGACTGTACTCGATGACGATCCAGGACCGTAATGGTTAATGGAAAATGATTGCAGCTCAGCTACTGGAATCGCGAGGATTGAATCAGTTTCTACTTTGCATACATGATTTTGCGATTGTCGTATCTCTCACTTGGTCGAGCAATAACCCCGATAACTATGCGATTCCTGCGATCGAACTGCAATCATCCTTAATGAAACAGATCGCATGCGATTACCTGCTAATGTCAGGAGCAATCGCCAGCCATACGATTATTCTGATCTTATGGAAACTGGCTTCCTGCGATAAAGGCGGGCGAAAATCGTGCCGACTTGTCGGCAAACTACATCAACAATAGCTATCGACCAACATGTTGGCACGGTTTACGATAGATGTTGGCCTAACCTAACGAAAAACAGTTGGTTCACGAAAAACTGTTGGCCAAAGTTTTCGACAATATAAGCAAAATTGACGTGTACGATTCGCTCTATTTCACCAACCTGTGTTGATACAAAATAGCGACCAATAGAAACATTCGTAGATGACGTCAGAAACCCCAAACATCCTCAAATATTGTGACGGCATGGCAAACAGTACCAAAATGCTGGTGGATTTTCATAATGGTGTATTTTGTTGGGGCATTGGCCAAAAATGTAAGAACGGTTTGAGTAATTTAAGTGAGTTGATAAGAAATGTGCAGTGGATACCCCTGACCAATACCCTTGACCTGACGCATGTTTTGAATCTGGCGGCAGGCTATTAATATTAAGGCTTAAAACGGAGTTAAAGCCCAATATAATTTGACGAATCAGAAGCTGAGGAATACTAAAGCACGTTGTCACCCCAATCCCAGCAATAATCCTCATTTATCCTTACAAGCAACTACCTTCAGTGCAATAGTTATGTTTATATGCAAAGCATTAGTATCCAACGTTTCCAATCTTGCAAAGTTGGTACTTATAACTTACAGGCAAAACTGTTGAAGGAAGACTGATTGAGAAAATCTTCCATAAGTACAACATGAAAGCAAGGCCAGTTCATAATGTCTCCACCACAGTACAACTGAGATTTGACATTGCTTTGAAGCAAATACTTGATGTGGTGAGTTTAGTTCTATGAAGAAACCTTCAAACATTGTCTGTCTAGCTTCTCATGATCTTAAACCATAGTCAATGCTTAAACTAAATAGTCAATATAGTATAAGGTCGTTCTTCAATTCACGATTTCGTGATAGAAATTGTCTCATAAAAAAACACGATCAACTCTATGAGGTTTGTCTACAGTTGCGTAGCCAAGGGGGGGGGGCATGAGGGCTGTCGTGCCTCCAAAGATCACCAACATACGTAGGTTTTGTTTATGGCCCAAATGTATAATGTAGAAATGCGGTAAGCTAGGACTTTTAATTTTTTCTTACGCACACGCCCTAATTTTATTTGACCACGCCCTTTTGGCCTTCTGAGTACGCCAATGGTTGCCTAGCATTTATCTTCTTTCAAAGTAAATGCCCCAGTCCATAAAATCAATAAGAACATACAGCTAAGTGGTCGACCTAAAATTCGCTTTTTCTGAGCTATAACCGAAACGAAGTGTGAACTCAAACTAGCATTTCGTTAGAATTCACAGCTGTTTTTGTTCTCGTTGACTTATTACAAGAGTTTCAACCTTCGCAAACAGCAACAACAACAACAACAACAACCCTACAGTAGTTTGAGCGTCCAGCAATACACTTTTTTTTTGTCAATAAGCAACTAAAAGCTGAGATTTGCTCAAATTTTTGGTTGAAATCCCTATTTTTATACAATACATCATTGAAAACTTTTCAATTACATTGAACAGCATGAAAGGAGCCAGAAAAAGAGTTTTTAGGGGGTACCCAGTCATTCTGTGTGGGCTGAAAGACCAGATACGTTAAGCAACTTCGAGGGCTGGACCGGTAGTCAAGTTGCTTATTAAAAAAAAAAAGTGCACAACACAATCTCGTAAAATCTCTTAAGACTAATGCTCTCGTTCTTATAGAAAGATATAGCAAACTGTAAGGTTGGATATGTTTTCTCACTTTTTTTCTTGAGCAAATGAAATATTCTCACTCTATTTGCAAAAAATTGATTTTCGCAGGACGAAAGGAATCAGATTATAACTACGAATGTATGGATTCGTCAGGCAAGTGATTCACTTGTAAATACATAAATACAATAATTGTATGAAAACAGTTTAAAGCAGTAAATTTCCATTTTAGCGCATACAAAGTCCAATGAAGTGTAGACAGAAGCTAGGGTGTGTTATAGTGCCTTGATAATGACGAACTGGAGAAATTTCCAGCCATATACCAACGTAACGTTTGTTAAAAAGAAATCTAATGTCCATGTTTACTTTGCAAATGCTGTCACACCATTCTACATGCACAAGCGGTAATGAAACTCACGGAAAATCCTGGCATATGCCTTTGAATATACTGAATTACAAACCTAACATTAGTTTGCATACACTTTTCAATATACTGCACTTCCTATTTATGCCAAAGAAACTTGCAAACCTTGAATTTTTGGAGAGACACCACATGGTTTGGAAATATTGCATCTCTAAACCTTCTGGTGTTGCAAAGGGTTTGCCCTTATTGGGCCCTTATTGTGAGTCTCAACGGAGTAAGTCAGTGTTTTACTGCGCAATTTCAAACTGAAGTGTTGAAACAATTTCCTCTACACTGATTCTGAGACGTAAGAGGGGGGCTTTTGGGGGAAGTAAGGGTCCCTAAGGGAAGACTCGGAGCAACTCTACTAACTGAAGCTTGAAGTAGTCAAAGCATTCTCATAAGTGATCTATTAACTTGCTTCTCAATATATAGATTTAACGTTCAGACATTTCCGTGTCCTTCGAATGTGGATTTCTTTCTTACAGTACTGGGATGATGAATTTCTAAGATGGAATAAATCGGAATTCGAAAACATTAACGTTCTAAGATTAGATGCATCTTGGATATGGAAACCAGATCTTCGGCTCTACAACACGTACGTAAATTTCTAGTTATTTAATGCGTAGAGACAGAACTCTGATTTTGGCCATTTCGAAAACCAGTCTTGGCATTGATTGTCGGGTGACGGATCCCTCTTGCCTCAGATTTTACCCTCAGACTCTTGCCTAGACGTACTACATGAGTCGCATTTATCGCTATTGAGTTGAATTGCTGGACGCTCAATCTAACTGAAGCGAACAACAACAACATCAATTCAATTCAATGTGAGCGAAAGTTAGGGACTTGGGAAGTAAGTCTAACTTTACTCCTTTTCTCTCATTTTCCAATTCCCCGCTCTTATAAGGACCTCCGCTTATGAAGGTATTGATATTGATCATTGATGTCGTTATATTTTTCATATTATCGGCCTTCTGAATCTTCTACTCCAGACTTCGCATAGATAATTCTTTTTATTCAAGTTTTCGTAAAGGCAAATCGAAACGTACTCGAACAACCTTGAAACGAATTCGAAACATTTTCAAATCTGCTTAAATCAACTATCGTCTTTTTCTGCGTCTTCATTTTCCTGGAGACTTCCGAGAGATCATTTGAAAGCCTGTTCCTTTTAACAACCCTCTGGAAAGTTTGAGAATTTTGATGCTCCAAATTTCCCTGACTCCAGAGCTGGAAGTTTTCACAGACTTCGCGGAGAAATTGTTTCTAAGTCAACTCCTCTAAAGTCTTCCGTTTTTCAGAAAAGGCGGGGTTTTATGGGGTCCTGAATCGGAAGCCTTCGAAGTCTACCTTTTCCGGAATTCAGAAGAGATAGAAGTCCAAAAAGAACGCATTCTGATGTTTTGTGTTTGGTTGAGAAATGTCTTACCATCTGTGGAGTTTACCTTTCCTTAATTTGATAGGTTTGAAAGTCCCAAAGCAAATCAATTTTTTACTCAGCTCAAACGCTCTCACCTCTTAGATAAACACCCCGGGTAATGTATGTGAAGAACAGTGGAGCGTGTGAAGTACAGTGGAGGATATTCAGTACAGGAGATGGATACCATCAGTACAGTGGAGAGATATCATCAGTACGGTAGAGGGTTTTCAATACTGACTGTAACGTACTGATGATATCCCTCCATAGTACTGAAAACCCTCCACTGTACTGATGATATCCCTCCACTGTACTGATGATATCCTTCCGCTGTACTGAATATCCTCCACTGTACTGATGATATCCCTCCACTGTACTAATGATATCCCTCTACCGTAGTGATGATATCCCTCCACTGAACTGAATATCCTCCACTGTACTGAATATCCTCCACCGTACTGATGATATCCCTCCACTGTACTGAATATCCTCCACTGCACTGTGCCCATGTACTGCACATACATTACCCGGGGGATAAAAACAAAAATGATTATCTCCTTCAATTCCTCTCTTACAGAGCCCAAGAAAACTACAAAGGCATTGATATTGAAAGCAAAACTAAAGCTACAGTGTATTCAAACGGCCTAGTTGTATGGCTCAGTCCACACATTCTGAAAAGCGTTTGTAAAATGGACGTAACCTACTTTCCGTTTGATGACCAGTATTGTCACATGGTTTTTGCGTCATGGGCCTATCATGGTTTACAAGTGAACATCACAAACCGAAGCGAAATGGGAGATTTATCAAGTTACTCTGCAAGTGGAGAATTCAAGCTTATGAGTAAGTCAAAGCGCATATTACTTATATCGATTGGCGGTGAATCGGTCTATAAAGCAATTATCCATAGAATGCTCGCAAGGGAAACTACACCTTTATTTAAATAAACAACTGGAGTTCTTGTTCATCATTCAAAGCTGCGAAAAATATCTAGTCTTTCAGACCTCACAGAATGACTGGTATCAAGGAGTAGGAATGGCGAAAAGGGAGGAATGGGGAGCAACGGAATT
The DNA here is from genome assembly GCA_014526335.1 of Chrysaora quinquecirrha. Lineage (NCBI taxonomy): Eukaryota > Metazoa > Cnidaria > Scyphozoa > Semaeostomeae > Pelagiidae > Chrysaora > Chrysaora quinquecirrha. Next base: position 4,310,475 of record JACTAT010000059.1, on the reverse strand, counting down.
GGAATAGAGCATAGGCATATTTAAAGCAAGAATGCGGAATCAAGGAACGAAAAGCGAACCATACATCAAGGAATCCATAAAGGGAATCGTTGAAATGGGCCCCCGAATGGGCCCTAAGAAGCAATCTAACCTGGCTAGGACTATCTAGGGTGCTGTAGCTCTGCTACAAGCAGTTTCTTTATAAACAACTTCGCTCGGGTCTAGTTCAAAAATTTGCCTATTTTTGGACTTCTTATGGCCAAAGTTTAGTAGCAAAAGTTGCTTAGTAGTTGCTTAATTTTAGGTGTATATTTTGCCCTAAGAATAGTATAGAGGCTAGAAAACAGCAAAATTTGGAGTTATCCTATAGCTTTTTATGCAACATAATGCTAGAATACCTAGTATACAGTAAAGAAAGAATATAAATGACATCAGTCAAGAAGTACCGTGTAATTGTTACCATATAGAGACTTTATTGAAAGTTAAGATGTTGCTTAGGTTTTTTTTCTGTGGTACTATAGGTTGCTTAAAGTTTAAGGCCTTCTACATCTTGGTTGCTTATAAGCGGTTGCTTACAAAAAAAACTGCGTGTATCTTTATTACTAACCACCCCTATTTTCCTTCTAGGCTTCAACGTGAAGCAAAAAGAGAAGCGTTACCCATGCTGCCCTGAGCCGTACCCAGAATTGCAATATACTATACATCTGAGGCGTCTGGCGAGATTCTACCTCATGAATACGATTGTACCGAGCACCTTAATATCGTTCCTTGCCTTTCTATCATTCGGCCTGCCACCAGACTCTGGAGAGCGAGTTGGCCTAGTCATAACAACCCTGCTATCACTGGCTGTTTTCATGATGATAATTTCAGATCAAATCCCACCTACCTCAGAGGTGTTTCCATTGTTGCAGAAGTTCTTAACAGCAGTGATGCTCGAAATTGGAATCGCTTTGGTTGCAAATTGTGTGGTGATATCTTGGGCTTCAAGAGGCCAGCCTCCTTCTGAGTTTGTCAGAAAATTGTTCAGTTTTGAGTATGTGAAGAGGGCGTTTCGATGCCATAAGAAAGTGAAGATTTCCTCCGAGAATGCTGCAAAAATAAATAAAGGTATTTCATGAGCATTTATCAAGGTTAAAAGATAAAGTATTTACCAAGACAAAGAACTAGTACTCTAGTAGTGCGTAACGCAGTTTAGGCTCCCTTAATTCAAGAACTAAGAGCCCCTGACCACCCGACCCGACCAAAAAGGTCCCCGACAAATTTTTCATATTGCGTTTTTTTGCAATATAAATATTATTATAATTATTTGGCGAAAAAGGGTTCTAATGCCATCTCATAAACAGTCATTAACCAGGGGACATGAATGTGGATTTTTCAATGTTTAAAGGGCATGTTTTCATCAATTTTTCTATTACTCCATGCCCCCTTCAGTAAAGCTCATTTCGCTTCGCCTTCCCTGCATAAGGGCCCCAATTTATCAAATTCCTACGGGCACCGAGCGTCTCCGTTACGCCACTGTCGTTCGCATGATGCAGTGCGAGGGGCAATTTACTCCTTGAAAATTCGTACACCTTTGCTGGAAGTCCTATTGTTTTCTCTGAAATCCCTTGAAAGTCCTTTTGTTTTAATGGAAATCTCGTACGCCTTTTTGCAGAGTGAATTGCCCCTCAATGCAGTGGGTATCGCTTGTCAGGGTGGGCTACGATATTAGCTTGATATGGTAGATAAGAGTTACCAGGTAGGCCACTTTACTTATTTGACTGATTTTTAGGGAGCCTTACAAACAACGGAGTTCATGCCAACAACGCAAAGGAAAACAAAAAAATAAACAACATTGATCAGAATGAAAACACGACGAAATTGCAGAACAACACGTGGGAAAAGGCAGTGCTGAAGAACTTGGAGATAATCTCAAACGCAACGATGCTAAAGAAGAAACAGGAGATGAATTCAGATGAATGGAAATTGGCAGCAGCGACATTGGATAGACTTTGTATTGTTTTATTTGTAACAACTATATTCGCTACTTTAGCATATGTGTTCATTTCAGCTCCCCGTATCACTCTGTGAATGGCTGTTTCGAACGAGGAGTATTGTAAAGTACAGCTGAACAATGCAAAGCTATAATGTCTATCAGTCAGTCAAACCAAAAAGCTTAGCAAAACGATTAAACATTGTTCATCAAACATTGGAAACTTTGTTCAAACAACGTGAAACAATTACAAACAATTTAAGACAATTTGAGACAATTTGAAACAATTTAAAACAATTTAAAACAATTTGAAACAATTTGAAACAATTTGAACAATTTTTAACAATTTGAAACAACTTCAAACAATTGAAATTAATTTGAAACAATTTGAAACAATTTAAAACAGTTTAAGACAATTTGAAACAATTGGAAACAACTGGAAACAATTTGAAACAATTTGAAACAATTGGAAACAATTGGAAACAATTTAAAACAGTTTAAGACAATTTGAAACAATTTAAAACAACAGCTTGAAACAATTCAAAGTAATTTTGACAATCTTTTGAGCACGATGTTTAGTAGTTTGCAAGTATATTTTGGAATGTAACATGTAAAAAGTTTGTAGTTGTAATGTAAAATGCATTTAGTATGGACCATGCAGCAAGTATAGTACTTTGAATTATGTTTGATAGTATGCAAGTTAAGCACTTTATCTTGCAAGGATGAACAATATTGTATTACCATTCTAATTAAAATCCTCAGACGAAGAAATATGAATTGCCTTCAAACATATAGTATATAACAAAATGTACACATTTATCGATTAATTTGCATCTTATTATTGTGGTTCTCGCACGATCCATTAAATCATGCATTTTGCACCAGAAGCACCTCAGTTCTTGACTAAGCATCCTGCAATTTCAAAATTTCGCGCCAATTGAAGAGGCAAATAACGTCATAAATTCATTTGATTTTAGTTGGTGCAATAAATGGTCGAATGCTCATGATGGAAACACATCCACGATAGGAATTCTTCACGAAGAATTTAATGAATCACAAAACCAACAGACTTAAGCCTTGGCCAAACGATCAAACATTGTATAGATCGTTCAACTATTTCAAGCGTCCAGCAGCTTAAGCTTGGCGCAAACCGTGCCAACATGCTGGCACGGCTGCAAAGAAACAGCTGCTGCCTTTGGCCATGTAAGATTATTTACAGAGTATATGACAACAACATCCCAAAACATCTCAAGAGTTGTGATGGTATGGCAAACCATACCAACATGTTGTCCTATTTTCAGTCAACATGTTAGCAAACAATGACTGTTTGCGCCCATCTTTAACTCAGTAGCGATAACTACGACTCAGATACTTCAAAAGTCTTTCATGTGGTCGGGGTGTTAGTTATACAGGCTCCCCAAGAAGTTCTGCCTGATGCGTTATTGGACCATTTCTCATGCGTGATTTCGTGAAACGAGAAATTTTTGCGCGTGAATACGTGAATCTAATCTTCTGCGTGTCGCGTGAAATGCTTTGCTAATGCTTGTGATTTCGTGATTTACAGTATTGGCGACATAATTGAGAGGTTGCTTGAATGCAGGAATGCCCTTTTATCCATCGAGCATTGTCAGCTAACTATATTTCTGTCATTCTCTTATAAGATGAATTAATTAAGTCCCCTAAAATCTTAATTTTGTGTGTTCCCTGTTACAAACTCGTCGTGGAAAGAATTTTTCAAAGCCAATCCTTTAGATATATGAAATTAAACATCTTCTTATAATAATTATGAATATTGCTTAAATTAAAAAATTTAACCATCATTTAACCATTTTACCATTAAACATCCTGAATATTGGTCCTGTTTAGAATTTCGGGGAGCAACGCCTGAAGTTTTATGCACGTGAAAATGAAGTTTTATCGTGTGTGATTGCGTGAATCGTCGACAAATTGCGCGTGATCGCGTGATTTGGCAACTCCCTTGGGGGGCCTCAGTTATAGAGAATTGTTTGTCATAAATATGCCTTAGCCAAGCAGCTGAAACATGAAATTTTAATAAATTGAACTGAGAAACAACAAAGGTAATTGTTGTCAGGTTTTATCATTTTGATGGCTTCTTCTTTAAGAAATAACAACTGTTATGTATCGTCTTAATCAGAAGGTTTCTATAGTACTGTGGAATATGTTATTAAGAATTTAAGAATTTGATAGAATCTACGCATGGAGAAGCAATAGATTTAGGATTTTATTGTGCTGTAATGTAATCTTTTGTCTGATCGAAGACACTGTTATCCTTTCCAGATAATGTTATCGATTTATTTTCATCTTGTTTAGTTATATACAATAAGGTCAATAAGATACTGAAATTGATATAACCATCACCTCTTAACTTATACTTAGGCTTAACAGAGGGGTACGAACCCCACGGACAGGGGTCTGATGCCGCTGTCCCGAACAAAGAAGTTGGTAACAGACCATTTAAAGGGATCCAGATCGGTATGAAATTTTTCAGGAAGATGGTGGATATCTTGAGGAAGTGGATCTTCTACGCAAATTCACGAATAATGGGAGACAAAAAGAGAAAAGGGTCTGCGACAATTGACCTTTTCAAAGAGACCTGAGACGAGCGCGACATTTTTCTGGAAAATGGTAGACATTTCCAGTAAGGAAATTCTCTCAGTGTGCAACGACGGAATACGGTCGCTATAGGAAAGGTAGTTAAGCAAATTTTGCTCCAAACTCACAAAAATAGAAGAAAAAGACAGTAAAGGAATCTGCAACTATAAATGTTGAAAACATGTGCAGAAATTCAGGAAAGATACGACGAGATACAAGGAACTTACAAACAGGGAAATACTTTATTAAATGTTACCTTGAGCAGATATGGTGGGATTTGAAGCCTTTCTTTCACATTTATTCGAATCAAACGTGAATTTGAAGTAAAATTTGATGCACAACATCTCCTGAAACGACCGTTATTCCAGGTGTTGCATGGGGAGAGGATTCCTTTACTGGAAATATCTACCATTTCCAGAAAAATGTCACGCCCGTCCTAGGCCTCTTTGAAAAGGTCTTTTAACTATAGTGGAACCTCCATATAACGGACTGCTGCTCGTTTTTAAGAGGTTTTTGCTGTATGTAAGTTGCTTTTAACTAAGAAATGAATTTCGGTGCAGAAAAAACTTGTCCGTTTGCCAAACGGCCAAACATTGTTTTTCAAACATTTGCAATTTGTTTGTCAGGCAAATGTTTTACCGTTTAGCCATGTTGCAAAAAAATGCTTGCAAAAAGTCTTGAAGCAAAAACATGTTTTTTAAACAGTTTAAAAAACATTGCGATCGCATTTAATACGTCAAGCAGAGGTTTAGTGATGTGGCCAAACGGCCAAACTTTATTTATAAAGCAAATCACCAATGTTTAACAAACAATGCTGGATCGTTTGGCAAAGCCTTACATTGATCTTGATCTGTCGTCCTAATCTCGTTTGACGGAGAAGAAAAATTGACTACATACTGCTCCAAAATTCAGCAAATAAATTGCGCGACAATGACAGGTTTCTGATAAAAATTGGTAAATTAATCCCGTATCTTGATTGGGATTTTTTAAAGATCATGGTTCTCGCAATAAAATTAATTGAAATCATTCCAATTCCCAAACTTTTTCTGAGCTGTCTGAGGGTACCTTCCAAAGCCAGCCAACGTTTAAAACTAAACATCCTCCATCGTATCATTACAACGGCTCGTCATACAAGCTTTCATAATAACCCACCATATGCCTACCCTCTTTCTGGGAACGCCACCACAAACCCACGACACCAACCATAGTAACCCACCACAAGATAAAGTAACAACCCACATCCAAGCAAGCAATTCGTGTCAACGATACTGGCCATTAAAAAAGTGAAAAATAAAACCATTCAAGTCAAGGTAAATCTGAGTGCTATTCTCCACGTATGGAGGTGTGCTGTTTATAGATGTTTGGGTTCGTTAGCGTGAGTCATATAGCCTATTGTCCAAATATAGACTATCGAATTTATAAACATTAACATTGTTCATAGAAATTGTTCATGAATGAGAAGCAGAGGGGGCTACACTTTTTTTAATTAAGCAACTGGTCAATAAGCAACTAAGGGTTGAGATTTGCTCAAAGTTTTTGTTGACATCCCTATTTTTATACAATACATCATTGCAAACTTGTCAATTACATTGAACAGCATTGAAGGAGCCAAAAAAGAGTTTTTAGGGGGTACCCAGTCATTCTGTGAGGGCTGAAAGACCAGATACGTTAAGCAACTTCGAGGGCTGGACCGGTAGTCACGTTGCTTATTAAAAAAAGTGTATGCTGCATAGAATCACATGGAATGTTGCATGTACATTGAATGGAACATGTGCTCCACACAGAAGTTATGCAAGACCAGAAGACCTGCACACTGCAATAACCTTTACAGTACATTCATTGACGACCTTCTCGCTTCCAAGATTACTTTGAACCTGCTTTGTTTCGTTAATTAATTCAACAATTCAAGTAATATCTTCTTTATCAATGAAAACAACTCAATCATCTTCTTTAATTGGTTCTTGGTTCTCATGCTGTGATACTTGAAAACTTTTTCAAATACAATCGGAATGTTTACCAGAATTCTTACTCCAAGAAAGACGCTGGACCTGCTTACGTACGCAAGAAGACGCTGAAACGTTCTTGAAGAAGATATCAAAGCAACTTTCATTTTGAAGCGATGGAGTTTACAAAGGCAGTCCTAGTGTGGATTACTTTATTTTGCATAAGTTCTAGTAAGTATATTAAGTTCTCTTTTCGTTATCACAATATACACATTTTCATAGCTAAGACCCATTTTTATCACTTTGGTCAACCAACTTTAGCTAACAAGATGATTTTAGATGCTACTGTACGTTTTATGATTCAAACAAATCGTTTCAAATGAACCCGTCGTACGATGAAACAAGTTGCTCGGCCTTGAACTTTGTATTTGTTGTAATTTAAAGAGCTTTAATTTTGTTGAAATTTACCCGTTTAATATACAATGATTGGTTAGAGGTGGCTCGATAATGGATGTTCTTCACCTCTAATCCATCATATTAAAACTTACTTTGAGTTTATTGTTAGTTTTATATTTTAGTTTTATAGTTTTCATGATGATAAAAAAAAACCAACTTTAGCTGTAGGTTTCTACTATGGCTATAGCTATAATCAACTCCAGATTTGTTAGGTTTTGGCACTTTTATTTCTTTTTATAAGAATAATGTTTATAAGAATATTCAAGCTCAGTAATCCTCCTATTTTCAAGAAAATTAAAAGAACATTGCACAGCCTCAGCTCGCAAATTTGTATCTCATTTTCCAACAGTTGTGTGATTTTTCATCGATGTTCATAACAGAGGATCACATTCTTGTTATCATAATGGGCTAAATTTTTCTATCGTTGGACCATTTTCTCGCGAATTCAGCCTAAAAACGAACTTTTCTGAGGAATATCGAGGCTGGACATAAAATTCTTATAAAAAAGTGTAACAAAGCAATTATGTTTCCTGCATAGTTTCTTTTAACACTTCCCACGAATAAAACTTTTCTAATTTACTCGAACTTAAAGATTGAACTCGTATGTAGCTTTCTGTGTTAAAAATCCTAGTTAAAGAAACTCAAAGTGGAGGATTATTTGATGCAAGAATACAGAACACTTTGAACAACATTCAGCTTCTTTCTCAGTCTGACACAAACAGTCTCGATATTTCTTATTTCTGGGTTGATTTTTGACTTACCGTTCTTAAAAACAAGCTTAAACTTATGCAGTGTGTTTCTGAACCAGAGCTTCACGTCTACAGACGTTTTGCAAAGTAGTTTTCAAGGCCCTACCAAAACGATCAAACATTGTTTGTCAAACATTTGAAATTCGCTTTAAGAAAACATTTTGGTTGCATAATGTTTTAAAATAAGTTAAAAAGCATGTTCTGGTAGATTCGAACGAAAACATTTAAAGCGTTTTTATGGGACGTGGTTGAACGGTAACATTTTCTGACAAGCAAATGTTTTGCAAACAATGTTTGGTCGTTTTGTCAGGACCTAAAATTTGCGTTGGGGGTTTGTTTTTTTAGCGCTTGTGGTATGTGGAAGTGGTGGCGAGAGTGTTTTACTTGAAAGACTGCTTATGAATTATTCCGTTAACGAAAGACCAGTGAAGAATTACAATGACGCTATCGGAGTCACAGTGGATCTTGGTTTGAAACAAATAATCAATATGGTAATCAACTTTTTTATTTATTACAAATGTATCTTAAAAGAGAGAAAGTGAAGATGAAGATGAAATTGAGTATCTAGAGCCAGTCGCAAGAATCTCAGAAGTAGATGAACCAACGACCCAGGGGGATCATTCAAGCACCTAACATATGAGGTGTCCATCCGATAATTTTGGGGGTGCAGATTCTTCTTGATTTTTCGGTAATGATATTTGAATAGTTTGTTGACTATCGTTTAGATTTAGGTGAAATTTATTGAAAAATCATTACGAATGCGACACGGTGACACCATCTGCAGATATCAGAACGATGATTCCCAGTTCATCAGGCCTATAATTTTGGGTGTAAACTGATTTTTCAGATGGACCTCCCTTTTTTACGTTGCCCGAGTGCCTCCTCTGGGACAAGAGACCTCGAACGAGGCACAGTATAAGTGGGATGGAGTGTTCATATGAGAAATTTTCAGTCTGCCTGCCGAGATCTCGCCACTGCTCAAGCAAGATCTCACTTACCGGGCCAGCCCGCTTTCTCATATGAACAGGATTGAATTCTGTATGGAGATTGTGGATTACGTGAGATCTAGCTTAGTGGGCTGGCCAGGTAAACGGGCTTATATGAACAGGCCCTAATTCCGAAAAAAATGGGCAGGATTATGCGATCCTGAGTCGAAGTCCATATCTAAAAGCTTGATAAAGTTTTATATATTCCTAATTGAGGAATGTTATCAAAATTTTACAGGACGAGAAGAAGCAAGTTCTTGTGTGGAATGCCTGGGTGAGACAGGTTGGTAGCATCTCACTTTGGCCCTGGCCAAAATATCAAATGTTTGCGAAACATTCGAAATGTGCTTTTTAAAGCAATGTTTGATCGTTTGGCCACGTCAGAAAACAAAATAGGCAGAGTTTCTGCAATAAGTGGGCCAGACATTAAAGTATAACTTGACAAACAAAAAAGTTTATGTTTGACAAACAATTTGATCGTTTGACCAGGGCCTTACGCCTGATTATGTATCATTTCTGTATATTTGTCTGAAAGAACCACCGTGTTAAAAAGTTCTATCTTTCATTTTTACCATCAAAGTACTGGAAGGACATTCATCTTGGGTGGAATGCATCCAAAGAAGGAGTAAAATCTCTTGTTGTCAGTAAAGAGAATATTTGGGTGCCAGATCTTGCTGTATACAATAAGTAAGATTCTTTATATTAAAACATTTCTCAACCTTTTCAAATATGAGAAACGATTAGTCCGCGCGGGAAACAGCTGGCCCGCGAGGAGACTCAAAAAGCCTCTGAGGGGAAAACTGTAGTTTCCAAAAGTTCAAGTCAGGGAGCTTTCGAGTCTTGCAAGCAGGCTTAAAAAGCCTTGACCAGAAATACAGCCTTATATTGTGCCACGCACTAGAGAGGGAAAGTATTCTTTGTTTTCGCTTTATGCTTAAATCTGGAGGTGCAAAGAAAATTGCACTTGCTTATTTGAAACGTTCATGGTCACATCGTATGACGTCGTGGGAAATCCAACTTCAAACGCGGGAAACGCATGAAGACGTCAAAGTTGATGAGCTTTGAAGACTTGATTTGCAAACTCTTGCAACAGCAAAAACCCGACGGGGCCAAAATTTCCCAAGTGAAGAACTTGGCTAACAACTTTGTCTCTGCTTTTTATCCACAGTGCAAAAGATGGCTTCCAGCTCGTAAGTGACGAAGCCGAAGAGAAAATCATTCTCGACAACAATGGGAACTGTATATGGATGACGCCATTAGTGATTAAAACAACGTGCATGCTGGATGTGACATACTTTCCTTTCGATAGCCAAATATGCACTTTCGAAGTTGGTTCATGGGCCTACACTGGAGACATGTTAAACATCAGTCATCAGAAAATACCTGATCCAGTAGAAGGTTACACCGTGAATGGAGTATGGGATGTGCAAGGTATGACGGGGGGCCGACGTTTCGCGCGAAGACGTCCGAGAAAATATGTCTATTAGGCGGACTTATCGAGACCGGATTTTAGATTTTGTATTCCCTTACTTCGTAAGAAAGGGTGATCCGGCTTGATAAAAAAATATGAGTATGGATAAGAGTAGACCGGTTTAAAAGAGCAGAGAATGATTATCAGTGGCTTAGCCAAGGTCCCGACGTTGGAGGGGCAAAAGGTTTTAAGTCGAAGACAATTAGGGCGTGATATGTTTGAAAGGGAAACTTCCCCCGTGCACCATCCCCCGCCCTTGGCTACGCCATTGATGATGGCTCCGTGATAAGGATGTTGCAACTAAGATCATTGTCGAAGCCCAATGCTTTAGCGGCCAAACGCTATTGAACCCCCATAGAGCTTAAAGGTAGATAAGTGACACCGTTTGATTTTGGAACAAGTCTGAGCCCATCATCCATTGGTTATGTTTAGTAATAATTTAAACGTTTTCTATGGTATGGACGTTTTCTTTCACAGATATTTCTGCCACTTTGAAAGTTGGTTACTACGCTTGCTGTGTCGAACCGTATCCGTCAGTGATCTATACATTGTCGCTGAGAAGGCGCTCGAGATTCTATCTCCTGAACTTCTTCGTGCCAAGTGGCTGGATCGCATTACTTGCAACGATCTCATTCTGCTTACCACACACCTCCGGAGAAAGAGTAACACTTCTGATTACAAATCTATTGTCTTTAGCTTTCTTCATTATGATCCTATCAAACATTGTCCCTCCCACTTCTACTTTCACCCTCTTCTTGAGATATATCTCACAGCCATTTTCATCGAAATCTGCCTGGCTTTAGTCGCAAGATCATTCATCGACAAAACAAAACGACGATACAAAAGACCTGGAATCGTTACTAGAACCATCGTAAACAAGTTTCTGGCGAAATTACTACTAGTTACGCCACAATCGGTCGAAAATAGACCGCAAACACGACAGTTCCCATCATCTTCAGTGGAGCTTGAGAACATACAAGTTCGTTTATCTCCAAATGCTTCACGTAAAGCCACACGGAATCATGGCAGAGAAGACGCAAATACAAACGAGCAAGAAGAGATTACTCTGTCAGACTCGCAACCCGATCGAGGCTGTGTGAAAGACGAGATACTTTCGTCGCTAAGGGAAATATCAGAATCAGTTGACGAGACTTGTAAATTGAGAGAAAATCAACGAAATCTAAATTGTTTTATTTTAAATTTAGACGACTTTTTCTTTTGGCTTTTTAACCTTATTTTATTTTTGACATTATTAGTGTTTTTCCTTACACCACCGCAAATTAAAATGTGAGCCAAATTTTAAAATACCATCCCGTTTTCATTTGATGAAGTGAAGCCAAGTGGTATATCAACCTGGCTTTGGTTAATTAACATGCCATTATATGAAGTTTCAAACTGTAGGTATCTCGATGTAAATGTACAATAGCTTTAAGACAATATGCTCCGGTTTCCAACGGTGTTCCCCCAAACCACAAGAAGCCCAAACTTTTATTGTTGCACCCGCATAAAGTGCATAAAGCGCTTTAAAATGATTTGGCAGTGTGATTCCAGTCTTACATCAAAAAGCATTAAATTGAATTTTACTGGCGTTACATTACGAGCATTGAAGTGAATTGCTTTAACGTTGACTACTTGTATTGTGTAGTATCTGTAACATTGTATTGTATAGTGCATGTATAGCGCAAACCGTAAGAAAACTTAGTAGTATTTGCAATCTAATTTAGACATCAAAGCATTTATGTTTATGTTAGTGTCAATTATGTTGATCTTTCCTTTATTTAGGTAATTCAATTTTTCTTCATCTCCCCATCATAAAAAATCTGATAATCTTCTAACCCCCATCTGTTTCTATTAACAACAACTTCCAGAGCCTAAATCTCGCGACTACAAAGTGCACAGGATAGAGTATAAGTCCTTTGAAATTCCTATATAAAACATTTTACCTAGTTATTCATATTGTAACGCAACTTATATGATGTTTGTAGTTAAGTGTAAAACATTAAAACAAGAATAAGTGTATATAATTGTGACATTGTATCATTTACTCACCTGTACTCTTCAGTTCACATAATTGAATCTTGTTATCAGGTAATCTGTCTCCTAAATCTAACGCAAGTCATTTGTGTATCTCCTGTCTTGTAAACACCTGAAATAAATTCAAAATAAAATGAAAAGGACAGTTTGTTAAATCACCAAGAAGAATAGCCTAGCTTTCACCTGGACAATTTAAAGCAGTAAAAGGCTCTTGCCCAACGATCAAACATTGGTGTCAAACATTTGAAATTTGTAGGCAGGAAATTTTCCATAACAATCTGACTTTTAACCTAACTTTGAATTTTATTACACATTCTGTGTCAATCGATAGCGCTGATTCCAAATCAGAGATGGGCCCTGTGAAATTTCGACCGCAAGTTAGACTTTTCGATGACGTCATCAAAGAGCCTCTTTTGCACCTTGACTGCAATATCTCTCTACTAGTGCATCCAAGAAACTCGATAAGGGCAAATATGGATTCTCCTGACTTAGAGTTTTCGAATGATATATAATGAGTTAGATTTTACCAATCTTAAGCCCAATCATGACGTCATCGCAGTGACGTCATCGTTGTAAAAATTCTTATTTTGGTAAAAAATTTTGCGTGGAAACTGTACCTATCTCAAGAAGTTTACCATTATACAGTTTGGCCTTGTCGCAAACCAGTGTTTGTCAAACATTTTCTGCTTATATCAATCAAAAAATGTTTTTGAACTTTTTCAGAAACATCGTGTAACGAATTCTGCTTATTTATGCGTGTCCAGCAATGTTTTGTGACGTGGGAAACGTTAAAACATTACTTGATGAGCAAATTTCACATACTTGGCAAACAATGTTCGATCGTATAGCCAGGGCCTAAGGCACTTTGTAAAACATTTTAAATTTGCTTTACAAGCATAATGTTTACTGTTTGGCCACGTCGCAACTTGTCAAACATTTTGCTTGCGTCAACTTTATCAAAAACATTTTGGAACAAATTCAGCTTTTAATTGAGCTTGATAAGGAAAGTTTCAAATGTCTGACAAACAATTGGTCATTGCTTTGGCCATTGGTCAGGGAGTTAACAAAACTATAAAGCTTGGTTTTTGGCATAGAACATAAAAGTACGCAGTAAGGCAAGATTTTTACGTCTATTTTACGTTTACAATGCTTTGCTTTTAACTTCACACATAAGTAAGAGCAATATCCCGCTTGTTCCGCTTGGCTAACACGAAGACGGACTACGTTGGCTTCATGCGACTTTGAGGACAATTTCGTTCCCAAGGATATCTGTTGTTATTGTTGTTAGCTCAGCCTTCAACAGATACGGGGCAGCGCGAGGTCCTATTTGCCCTGTGTACGAGGTTGCTTTGCGAAGTCTTTTTGCAGTGACGTCAAATCAATCGCGCAACAGTCATACGAAAATTCGTAAAATCATTCGAATCTTGAATTCCAAAACGTGGCAACAATCACAAAAACAAAACGCAACTAAAACCGCCTTACAAAACGACAAATATCGGAAAAAATTGGAAGAATTGCTACATAAAATAGCTATGAGTGGACCAGAATGGAATTTTGTGTCTTACATGGCCTGTTTTGGACGAAAAGTGGCACCAGCGACATCAAGTCTTCAAAATAACACAAGCGCCCAAGGTCATCAAAACATCAGCGTTGAAGAACAGAAAGTTTTTGCCGAACTTCGTCCAGCAAATAGTGAAAAAGATAACTTGCATAACGAGAATGGTTCTCAATATGAAAGTAATGACTTAGGCAGTTGGAACTCAACGTCGAGAGCAGCCGGAGATATCAAAATGCCTTGTAACCGGCCTTATGACGAGCAAATAACCTGCATCGACTCTTCCAGTCTCCTTGAAGCAAGAAGCAGGAACAAAGAACAGAACTATACGGCGAAAGAGTACCAGCAACAATTATTTTCTTTAGACATGAAGTTTTTACCACCATTTGACGCAGAATTGATTCCCTTTAATACAGTGAAATCAGCCCAAAACATGACAACGAGAAACGATTCTAATATGCTTACGAACGCTGAAGAATCTCAAAGTTTTATGATTCAAGGGTTCCAGCAATATTTGAATTTTTCAGATGGTTTTGATAGTACCGAAGATGATTTTAAATTTCCAGCATGTGTAGAGGAAGAGTACAAAAGGATGGTACAAGCTTCCAAACAACAAGCACCTCAGAAACTCCCATGTATAGAATCGATATTCAATATTGGGCCTCAGCAATACGGCAAGGAAAATTCAAAATCAGAATCCAGGAATGTCGGATGCGCTGATAGAAGGACTACGTCAAAGGGACCTGTGATTATACAAAGCTCCGAAAAGGGAGGGAATAGGCCTAAGACTCGGGAGAGGACAAGAGATCCTAAGATGTGCGAGGCTCGTGAAGTAGAGGCAGATATTTCAAATGAGGCTGAATTAGCATGTGCTTCCGTAGATGATATTCAGAATATTGAATCGATTTTGGACCTTATCAATCCCGCTAAAGATATAATGGGGAAAACGTTCCATAAAATACCAAGTACTCAGCCGATTTATAATGACAATGATGGACACCAATGTGAAAATAACGACGAGAATAGGGTTAGAAGGCCGATGAATGCATTCATGCTGTGGGCAAGGAAATACAGGTAAGCAGTTTTTGAGTAGTTCAAAACTTCAAAACTTCGAGAAAGCACGAAAACATCTTTCATGAAGATGTTTCCGCTCTTTCTCGAAATTTTTAAATACTGGCAAGACGGCTATTGGTTCTTTAGCAGATACGGTTTTATTACAAGAGCAGAAATTGAGTTGAATTGTGAGGTCAACAAGAATGCAGTTTAGCAAAGAAACTGCATTTTTGTTAGTATCAAGCTGTCCCAAGGAGACATGTCGGGTGCAACACTGAAATCGACTTGGCTCCCAGGATGGCCAAACAAGCGAGTGCCAAACAAGAAACATGTCCCCCGAGTCGTGGAGACAAGAACTGTTTCTGCTTTCTCCCAGAAGCATTGGCTAATAATTCTGTTACGCACTATAAAGTTTTCGAGTTGGCTAAACTGGGACACATCGGGGGGATATCTCATGCCCGACAATGTCGCAAGCGACTTGACTCCTAGTTTAGCCAGGCTTTTAGGGTTGGGTATACAAACAGCTGGGAATCAGTAGTTAAAAGAATAATGCTGCTCGAATAAAACAAAGTTACTGGAATATAAGCCGTAAAAGAAGCTTATGTGACGGGTACTTTTTGCAGGCCTTTACAGTAGTAGATTGACTACATCAGCTCCCCTGGCTTTGACAGTTGTTGTGGTTGTTTTTATTGTTGCTGTTGTTGTTGCTGATCATGTTCTAAGCAGCAATACAGAGACTTGTGGAGAAATGGCAATTAGCTATTTTCCCGCCATAAGTTATCAGGCTCCTGAGTTTCGCCTTTCTCGCAGATAGCCGCCATTTTGACCAAGGAGGTGTAGAAAACAAAACTAAAAGCAATATTCTTACAATAAAGAATTAATGTTTTCAAAATTAATAATAACAAACCTCATGATCGGGCTGTCCGGATTTGACACAGGTACCTTCCGGGGTTGATCCGCATTCTGACTAATTCTTTAAAGAAGTGTCACAAAGTTACCGTAAATGACCTTCAAAAATAGAGCAAAGATCGGAATCAATTTAACAATGTTTAAGGCCCTGATCAAAAGATCAAACATTGTTTATCAAACGTAAGACATTTGCATAACAAGCAATGTTTGACCGTTGGACCACGGCGCAAAACATCAGAATTTGCTCAGCAATATTTGTGCAAGAGTTCAAAAACATTATTTGGATTGACGAGAGCAAAGATTTTTTAACAAGCAATGTTTTGCGACATGGTGAAATGGCAAAACATTATGCTTGACGGGCATTGTTTTATCATTTGACCAGGGCCTAAGTTAATCAGTCCCCCATCAATCCTAACAATTATCAAAAAGTAATCAACGGAAGAATAAATGTTTCCTTGCATTAAGGTCTTCGAACATATCAAAATGATATTTCGAATGTTTAGGCCAAAACATGTAGATTAAGATACCAGGCATTATCAGTTGATGGTTGAGCACGATTGAAGTTGATGAGACTGCGTGCAGTGCAGTCCTGAAAGTTTTAAGCCTGCACGTAGGACATAAGATTCAAATTGGAAGATGCCCTCGTGCCCTGGAAAGAGGTTAGGTAATACAATTTAACTGTAAAATTGTGTAAAATAGTTAAAAAGATATTCTACTTACACAAACAAACTATCGAAGGTGGAAATTGCGAGCGAGCAGCAATGAATTCTGTCCTTCTTTGACCGACCAAACACCACCAGAAATCATCTTCAAACCATGATGCTATACTTCACTGATTTCCATTGTTCTTATAAACGAATTGATATGCCAAACGCACGTACGCACGCTTTCGATTCTACAGCTTGTACATTTCAACACGAAATAGCGAAGATACAACATATTTTTCCGCAAAGTTCTTCTTATTTTAATATACCTTTTTTGCGTTATATTTTGCAATAACACAATTTCAATACGTTTTGCATATCAAAATGGAAATAGTTTTATCAAGTCCGTAAATTCTTGGATGCGCGGAAATTTTTGGCGCGAAAAATTGGGAGGATAGAATTGGAGAAGCGCGAACTTTGATGGCATTAAGGAAGCCTAATTGAAGCATGCCGAAATGCAACTTTCACCAAATTTTAAAACGTTTACGCCTGTCTGCAAATCGTGATGTAGTAAGTTGAATTAAAGTCGCGGCGCTCACTATACGTGAGGTATGAACTAGGACTAAAAGCCTGGCTAAACTAAGACATGTCGCGCGCGACATTGATGTCCCCTCGATGTCTTCCAGTTAAGCCACCTCGGAAATTTTTAAGCACGCGACAAAATGTGACTCCGTGACTCCGTGACTCGGGGGACATGCTGTTTACTTGTCACTCGCATGTTTGGCCACCCTGGGAGACACGCCGAAAACAATGTCTCGCACAACATGTTTAGCCATGGCTTAAACAGAGGCGGACTGGCAGCGAATCTCAAGGGCTGCTATATCCAGTAAAAGGGGCCTGTTTTTACTATAGCGATTTTTCTTGTCAGTTGCTTCTAGCGAGCTCCTCTGTAAAAAATCAATTCGAGGCAAGGGCTACTGTTCATGTAAAATACTTCTTCTCTTATTTGTGATATTTCGCTGGCAAAATCGCCTCTCTTTATACATATTTTCGCATTTCTATATTTTCTTGCTTCCATATTTTTGTGCGCATATGCTGATTTTTTTACTGACTTCCAATTATCTGCATTGAGAAACAATTTCTGTTATTTTCACCTGTTTTCATACTGAGCGAAACCAATCCAAATCTCTTCGAAATCCCAAGAAATCGAAGAGATTTGCTAAAGAAACAACAGAAACAGTTTGTTAAAGACCCTATACATAATAAGAAGGCCCGGGTTGCAATCGCAACCTAGCATCCCTGCCAGTCCGCCCCTGGGCTTAAGTGTCATTCCCATAATTGCATCGTAGGTCTTTGGTAGCAAAGGAATTCTCCGACGCAAGTAACTCAGAAATCAGCGTCAAACTTGGGGAAATTTGGAACGAGCTTTCTAGCGAGCAACAGAAGCCATATTTTCAAAAAGCTGAAGCACTGAAGGCTAATCACAAACAGAATCATCCAAATTATGTTTATCAGCCAAGACAAACAAGATTCAAGCAACCACGGCGATGTAAAACAGGGAATGAGAACGAGGATAAAGAAGAAAATGAAACCGAGGCTTCCCAGTCGATTTCGGCAGATTTCATGAAACAACTCACTGTTAGTCGCACCATGAAGCTAGAAAGTAAGTTTTATGCACGCTTTTCCAGCAATGCGCAAACCTCAGTCTAAAATTAGTCAATTCACACCTTTAACCTCCCCGAAAACAAATATACCGAAAGAAACGTTCCTGGAGGAGGGATAAGCAATGACAAAAACCTAAGAGTTTGATTGAACTGCTGGATTGCTGGACGCGTGATTCTCAGGAAAAAATTAAATTTTGGACACCGGCTTTTTCATGTAGCCTAAGTTAACGATATTAGGCCAGGCTTTCTTATATTCGATATATTGCTTTCTTATATTCGATTTCGATATATTGCTGCTCAGATTTCCAAACGGTCAGCAGCTTTATAGCAAAAAACCGTATATTATCCAGAAATGTTCAGCCTTTGACATGAAGCGTTGTCAATCGCAATTCGAGCTTTCAGCGATTCCTTTCAGTAGAGATAACTACGACAAGTGTAAAAATTTTGGAGGGAACAGTCTTTTTGAATCCTAAATTCATTTTCTGAGGGAGTTTGTTTCTTTCAGGGTTTTTCATGAAAACATCTTCATCTTTCAGGCACACACAATATTGGTCATGTTGCAAGAACGGTGGTGTTATCTCAAGATGGCAATGAGCTTGACTTAGCACAACATATCAGCAAACAGCCTCAACTTCTGGCACCGAAGCCTATGTACCCAGACGGAGTGCGTCCATGTAATCACGGAGAACAAGACAACGGAAGACATAGCGGTACCGAACTTCCACACAGAGCCAAATACAAGAAAAAGGCCTATAGGTCAAATCAGTACAACTCGACATGTTATGAGCGGGATGACTATGGGGAAGCAGAAGTAGGCCTACTAAGAGATGCAATGCTGCCTAGTTTTGATAAGAACATGGATGACTGTGACCTGATCAGCGCTGCCGCTCAGGTCTTTGATGCTATGGACTTGGATGCATATCTTACAGGAGTAAACGACAGTGATTTTGGCAATTATGTTGAGAAGCATGTTTTTTTGAAGACGATCAATGTCTCTCGATAAAAACCTCAAGAGTGAAACTGCCAGTGAAAAAGAAAAGAGCAGTAAAACAATGTGATAGAGCAAGTAGAAAAAAACCGAGAACAGTCAAAGAACGACAAAATAGAGCATAAAGTCTGCAGCTTTATTTATTTATTTATTCTTCAATTTACTTTTTAAGAATGCAGATACATAGACCGAAATGACCCATACAGAATTATGAATGTATAAGAGAACATTGAATATTATGAATGTATTTCTAAGTAGAGTCTCTTTCTCGGTGACAGCAGCAGTAGGTGTATATAGCTACTAATTTAGAGTGTATAAATTAGAAATGGTTATGATGAGAAGCATTCACGACAAGAAAGGCCCTTTGGATATTATTTCTGTCACCTATATGTGAACTATTACTTCCCTGCTATTTTCAATCCATTCAATACTTATTTAACCGACTAACGCACACCGAAAAATATAAATCATAGAAAAACTAGCGATACGCAGTGCTCTTCTGCCATGTGGCGCAACAGCATTCAAGAAAATGTCAAGAAAAGCTGGTCCAGTACAACAAAGAGATAGAATATTGAAAAACTATATATTTGTGACCATAGAACTAAAATAAAGAAGAGGCAGATAATGAACCCCAAAATTCTGTTTGTTTGTGCCAGTTGCCTTATTCAAAAGGCAAGTGGGACTTGCATAGAATAAAATCAATCCGGTTACAAGCCGGTCAGTGCTTGACTTGTACTCAGAGTTCAGAAGAGTATTCAACCTTCCTTCAGGAAAACCAGTGACAAACTAAGCCTAGCTGAATACCTTCCTCACTTCGTGACAAATAGGCGTGTCTCGGGTGTGACAGGAGATTCTCTTTTCTTCTAATAAGCCATCCGCCGATCAACGACCTTGTGACCGTAGCTGTTTCCTGACCCTGTTTGTACTTGACGAGGAGATGCCTATTCCTTAAGAGTTTTATAAACCGCGGGTTTAGGAAAATATTCGCTTAAAGATACCCAGCAAAAGACGTTTTGCAAAGAGGTCTGGGTCGGCGCGATATGTTTCTGGAAGATGGCGGCATCTTGAATAAGGGAATCCTCTCCGCGTCCAACGACAGGGATTGCTGTCGCTTTTTGAGAGTTGTGCAGAGTTAAAATATCTGCAGAAACCCAGGAAACAAGATGCAAGTAACTCACAAAAGTAACTCACACTTGATTAAATGCCACCTTGAGCAAATAGGCTGGGACTTGAATCCTTTCATTCATTTTTGCTCCAATTAAACATGAATTAAGCAAAATTTTAAAATGTCTGTTTTAAGGAATTCTATTGATAATGATTTCGTGAAAACGGCAAATTCCGTCTAGAACTGTCCCCGAGGCACGAGAGTTGAACAGAGTTTTGTATTATACTTTCTGGTTTCCAATTGCTTGTATAGCTACTGTATATATTACATACGATTTACACCTGTATATATCTCGGAGAGCAGTTAAAATTTACATTAACATACAATAAATAAGCTAGCTTACCTTAAAAGTCCACTAATAGCGTCCACATACAATCGTATCATAATTTAAGCAGTGATGTGGTTGGGTTATCAGCTGACAGACTCGCTAGGCCATCTAGCATGTTCGATTCATTTTGACTTGGCTGTATCAAAGCGTCGTTCAAAGACCAAATACAAACGTCACCATTAGCATCACCAGTCGCAATCAAATTTGACCTATTGAAGAATGAAAGAAGAAAGATATAGGAAACCTCAGGAATCTAGAACAAAACAGAATCAAGCAAGGAGTCGAGCAAGATTCTTTACACTTTCAATATTCACCTTATGTCCCAAAGAGCCCCAGAGGGTAACAGCCCGGGGGTACACTTAATATATTTCAGAGTCAGGGATGTGCCTGCCAATGGGGTGTCATTTCTAGGGAAAATTCCGAGAAGGGGATATAGGATTGCCTATTAAAGTTCCAGAATGGGGTAGCAGGCAGGAAAATTTTTCCGGAAAGGTTGTGATTTGCGTCTAATTATACCCTTAAATGGTTTGGTTTCACAAAATTTCCAGAAGAAATTCCGGCGGAAAGGGTACTACTTTCGGGGTTCCAAAATTCCGGAATGGGTACCAAATATTTTGTTTCGCAGGCACACTCCCATACTGCAGGTATGTGCACCCCCCCGGGGGGTAATAGTTACTCTAATCTGCATGGTTCAAATGTACCTTAGTGCAGAATTGTCACACAGCACGTCTTGTCACTGGGGTACTATGTATACTTTTTATGATTTTGGTATGAGGAAAGGTACTAATTTCCTGCTTTTCTGGTATAAAAACGATGCCGTCTTGCGCAGAAAATATTGTATTGCAGGCAGCATTGCTTACCTTTTTGGGTTAACCTCTACTGCATAAACAGGCATTTTGTTCGAATTGACATCGAGAATATTTGATGGCTGTAGCTGATTGGCCTAAAACACAGTGATAAAATGTCAATAAACATCAGAGAGATCTTGAATTATTGACACTATGGTGCTTGCAGGAAATAGCTTAGGCCCGTGTCAAACGATCAAACATTGTTTATGAAACATATGACGTTTGCTTGTCAAGCAAAATGTTTAACCGTTTGGCCACATCGTAAAAAATTGCTCGTCAAACACGTTTTGCTTGCATCAAGCAAAGAACGTTAGCTAACTTTTTGCCTGTCAAGCAATGTTTGTGACGCAGCCAAACGTTCATCATTTTTGTTAAGCGAATTTAAAATCTTTGACAAATAATGGTTAATCGTTTGTCCTGGGCCTAACTATAATGATTAACTATATGCAACAAAAGGACGACGTGAAAGGAAAGTTTAAAAAACAGGGTCCATTGAAACAACGAAAAAAACTTTTGGGTACAACTTTTCTGGCCTAATCACTTAAAAGAGCTTATCCCTTCGTTTTTGATAAACAGTAAAACATGAAACTTAGGCCACGTCGAAAACGATCAAACATTGTTTGTCAAACATTTGAAATATGCTTATCAAGCCATGTTTGAACAAATGTACTGTGTATGTACGTATATACTGTAACTATGGCAAAAAGCTACCTTACTTTATCTATATAAAATATTTAGACAAGAGATTGTAAAATATAGATTCATGATTGAACGTTTCATTTGAGCTTGCTGAAGAAGATCATAAGATCGAAACGTTCAATCATGAATCTATATTTTTGAATCACTCGTATATACTAATATATTGTGCTCAGTATAACTGCTGGGCACAATCTTATGACGGCACCAAAATCAAAACGCAACGATATCATGTCAGCATAGTGTAACCGGGGCCTTATCTGAGTAGAATTCTCGCTGGCTCTCTGATTATGCAGTCTTGGGTTCAAATCCCGTCAAATGTAGTTCAGTGGAACCTCCATATAGCGAACATCTGTGACCAGTGTCCGTTGTACAGAGGTTCCGTTGTATGGAGGCTTATTTTCACAAAGATGTGGCGTATGGGACGAGAAAATACGTTGTTTGTCCGTTGGTGTCGGCGTCCGTTGTATGGAGGTGCCCCTTAATGAAAGCTCCACGAGGGCCTCTTTTAAAGGGGGTAAAACTAGGGGGGCAAAAAATTGAAGGGGACTTATTGTTCTATTGTTCAATTGCTTTATCTTCAGCACACATGTTCAATGGCTTTATCTTACATGTTCTATTGTTCAATTGCTTTATCTTACAACCAGTCGTGCAAAGCTGGAGAAAATAATAAGGGCGCATCTCTACTTCAGTTGAGAATTTATACCGTAAAAGTTGCACTGATGCTACATCTGACTTTATATGCACCAAAGACGTACAGGGCCCCAGAGGTGTTCCTAATTAGGGGGGTCTGGGGGCATGCTCCCCCAGAACATTTTTCAAATGAGCTACACTGTATGTCACAATCATTGTAACGATGGATACATAAATTGTATAATTAAATATGATTAATAGAGACCAGTGAATAAATGACTAACTGATACCTTCAAGTCGTAGATTACCAGTTTTCCATTCTCAGTCGAGAGAAATAGGACCATGGGTCTTGTTGTCGACCATTTTGCATCGAAAAGATAACCAAAACTAGTTTCCAGGGTAAGTAGAGGTTCTACCTGTTGAATAAGACAAAAGAATAATATACATGCTCAATATTTCAATCATTATCATCATAGGGGATCATTAGTATAAACATCATAGCCTCTAACAACATTATCATCATCATCATGATCATCATCACCATCATCATCATGATCATGGTCTAAGGCTACGTTCAAAAAATATAAATTTAATTCCACATGTGGTCTTCCACATGTTGTAATCTCCTTCCGAGATCGATTCCACAATCTTAAAGGGTTTGCATGAGTTATTTTTGCCTTTATAATATAACTCGTTTCGTTCGATATTTAGTATAATGCTGACAAAATTCAGATAGCTAAACACAAAGATAACTCAAATTTTTTCCAGGACAGCAAGCAGAACTAGAATAAGTAATAAGGCTGTGTTCTTCTGAACCTCCAAAATCTTCGAAAACAGAATTCTTCCAAAAACAGAATCCATGATTTTCCCGCGCCAAAATTCTCGCTTGCCTCGTCCCCAGACCTATTTGTGGAATCTTGGAAACCTTCTGCTTTGGTTATGGAATGCTTTTGAGAGCTCTAAAGCCTGCCGTTTTCAGAAGAATGTCTTCGGAAAACACATATTCCGAAAAAAGAAGACTACCGAAGAAGAATTGGCTTAGAAGAACACACCCTAAGTGGGAAATACTATATTATCTATACTAGGGCCTGGGAGCCACTCTAACTCTATTACTCTCGTTGTTTTGGTCTTTCTGAGCAAGTTTTTTGTTGGACATTGCTTTTTGCTGCTTGTTTTTCCTTTTTTCGAGCTCCCCTCGATCTGTTTAGAACTTTCCTATCTTTCAGAGAGTGAATGGACTTGGACCCCACAGTTTAGAACGAGCAGCTTTTTCAGGAATATTAAAATTGATCGTCCGATACTTGAGAGCCTTGAGAGTTTAGTCTCAGTTTCACAGAGATCCCTTGAAATCTCTGAGAACCCTTGTAGAAATCTTCAATTTAACTGACTTTTCTGTGAAGGAAAGGGTCCTTTATAGAGTAAGAAACGCTTTTTTAAATCATTAAAAGTTATCCAGAAATTCTTGTGAGAATCACTATTTAGTTGAATGAAAGGCTTCCTTGAGAAAATAGCGTGGAGAAGTTTATAGTTTGGTATCGATCATTTAGAAAAACCGTCTGTAAAATCAACATATGTCAAGCCCTAGAATTATCTTTAATCAGTGAACCAATCGCCCCACCCTACAATTTCCTACGCATTTAGTATTTTTACTGTTTATTAGCCGTCCTCTTACAATATGCGTTGGTTCTTACAAGTCATGTGTTTGACCTGAGAACGTTCTCAAAGCAAGAGGAGTTCAACTGATATTGCCAGCTTCTGATATCCTTCTTGCCTGCTTTGTAAAGTTTAGCTTTTGAATTAATTTGCCGGGCAGTTGTCGCTTTTCTTTTGTGAATGGTGCGTTTGCGAACGGTCAAGTTGGCTGTTAAGTGCCAGAAGTTTGCAATGTGAAATACACGTGCTCCTCACATCGTGATAGTTTTCACAACTTTATTTTTAGACTTCGTATTCGGTCGATATTCATCTCATAACCATTATGATAACCAAACAAAGGCATTTCTAGCACCCATCGCTTGATTCAAACCCTTAAATAACTGGTTGTAGCTATAACTTGTGTACGAAAACCTTTTCACTGAACCTATGCCTTCTGGAGTGTTCTTGTAGTCTTGTGTGAGATTCTTTAGAGGATAGCATTGATGAACATCATGGCTGTCTGCTCATGGACTGGTGAAGGTGATTATGATGACATTGATGCGTTCGGATTCTTTTATGTTTATGGTTATGATATTGATCACAATGATGATGATCATCATGATGAAGATGATGATGATGATCATGATGATGATGATTATGATTATGACGATTAAGATGATCATGATCATCATGATCATGATCATGATCATGATCATCACCATCATCATCATCATCATCATCATCATCATCATCATCAATATCATCATGATGCAGAAAATATTGTATTGCAGGCAGCATTGCTTACCTTTTTGGGTTAACATCAATATCATCATGATCACCTTCACCAGTGCCATGAACAGACAGCCATGATGTTCAACAATACTATCCCAGAATCTCACACACGACTTCAGAAATACTTTAGTAGGCAAAGGTACAGTTATAAGGTTTTCGTACACAAGTTATAGCTACAACCAATTATTTATATTTAAGGGTTTGTATCAAGCGATGGGTGCTAGAAATGCCTTGATTAGATGATCATGGTGGCAATGAGATGAAATTGGATGAAAAACGAAGTCTAAAAAGGTGTGAGAACTATCACGCAAGATGAGAGGAGCACGTGCATTCCACATTGCAAACTCCTAGCACTTAACAACCCACTTTACCGTTCGCAAACACACCATTCGCAAGAAAAAATTACAACTGCCCGGCAAATTAATTCAAAAGCTAAACTTTACAAAGCAGGCAAGAAGGATATCAGAAGCTGGCAATATCAGTTGAACTCCTCCCGCTTTGAGAACGTTCTCAGGTCAAACACATGGCTTGTAAGAACCAACGCATATTGTAAGAGGACGGCTAATGAACAGTAAAAATACTAAATGCGTGGGAAATTGTAGGGTGGGGCGATTGGTTCACTGATTAAAGATAATTTTAGGGCTTGACATATGTTGATTTTACAGACAGTCTTTCTAAATGATCGATACCAAACTATAAACTTCTCCATGCTATTTTCTCAAGGAAGCCTTTCATTCAACTAAATAGTGATTCTCACAAGAATTTCTGGATAACTTTTAATGATTTAAAAAAGCGTTTCTTAGTCTATAAAGGATCCTTTCCTTCACTGAAAAAGCAGTTGAATTGAAGATTTCTACAAGGGTTCTCAGGGATTTTTCTACAAGGGTTCTCAGGGATTTAAAGGGATTTCTATGAAACTGAGACTTGACTCTTAAGGCCCTCAAGTATCTGACGATCAATTTGAATATTCCTCAAAAAGCTGCTCGTTCTAAACTTTGGTGTCCAAGTCCATTCACAAATTGAAAGATAGGAAAGTTCTAAAAAGATCGAGGGGAGCTCGAAAAAAGGAACAAAAAGCAGCAATAAGCAATGTCCAACAAAAAACTTGCTCAGAAAGACCAAAACAACGAGAGTAGTAGAGTTAGAGTGGCCCCTAGGCCCTAGTATAGATAGTATATCCAAATCCTTCGAGTACGCCATGTGCACAATTGTCAAGATGATTCTTATTGTAATTTCGCTTGCACTCTTGCAGTCACGAAGCCTCGGTTTCACCGTTGGAGGGATTTTACCAATGATATCATTGGATTTTAAGGACGACCACCATTTCTAAGTCTTGTCGTCAAAGCAAACGATCACATATCCTGTGGTCTTTGTGATGCAGTGGATAGCGTGCAGGACTCGCAACGATAATGTTGTGGGTTCGAGCCACGGTCTTTCCACTTGTGGTGCAGAGATAACAACCTTGGGCAAGTTGTTAACACAAATGAGCCTCTCTCCACCCAGGTGTGTAAATGGGGTCGGGTGTTATGAGCGCCGTGTATGGCGGCATCCTGATATATGCTATATGCATCCAGACCAGGGGTAAAGTGTAAAGTCGACTGAATTGCCCTAGGCTATAGCAGTAGACTCAAGTCTACTATAGTAGTAGACTCAAAAACGGCAACTTTAAAAACTTTATATCCTAGGTTTCATTGCCGTATTCTTCATTCCATTCAGCGTCGCATCCTCGTTTTCAAAATCATGCCGAAATGAGAATTTGTGGCTTTCGATGCTTCGAAGGCAAAACCTTGAAATCGTGGCCGTAAAATCCCTTCAACGGTAATACCAAGGTTTCGTCCCTAGGTTTCGTATGTTGCAAGAGTAGGACAACATGCGACGAGCTTTTTTGTCCCCCATGCCGCGCGATATTAGCAGCAACGAACATTTTTGCAAAAATTAATGTTAAAAAAACTGGGAAAAAGTAAGAAAATAAGGCCAGAAACCTTGATATTAAATTCGATTCTAGATGCAAAAACAACAAGAAGTTGAAAAAACAAGGTCACGTAATTAAAAAAACAACAAATTCAAGGATGTTGCTTCTCTCAGGCATTATAATTTTGGAGCGAGCAAATCTGGATAAATGAACTGTTAGAGAGCGCGGTGTGTGTGTATTCATTGCACTTATGGACGAGAAATTCTCAATTTCGATTGCAGACTTGGTAACCAGGGATGATTCTAGAAACTTCGGTGTCTTTGATCGATGTCTTTCCAGCAGAATAAAGACAGGGACAAGTTTTCCATTCCCTTATAAATAAATCATAACGAAAATCCCAACTTATAATCACTAATAAAGGACAGAAAACCTTTATAAAGGGGTCAGATGAGGCACTGGCAGACGTATTTCAGAATCAAGACGAAGATGAGTGCAGCAAGACGTGTTCGAGTGTTTGCCATCGCTATGCTGTGTGCCCAGTGGTTCAGCATATCGACAGTAATGGCAGTGAACGGGCAAAGAGATGTAGCTGCAGCAGAAGACAGAGTCGAATCCAGTGTGCCATTCAGCAAACATTCGACAGCACAAGATGGATATGAATCTTACGCTGAATCAGAGAAGGCAAGAAGATCTCAGCCAGGAATGTGGGGAAAGCGGAGCGAAGAGTACATCAAACAGCAAATCAACTCGAAGGCTGCAAGAATGCTGACTTACGCCCTTGGTAAATTAATATGGGATGGCAGAAAGTTGAATGAAATGGTAGAGACAGTTGGAATTTTAAGACAACTGGTAGAAGGTCTTCAAAACACAGCTATATTCAGAATTGGAAAAGGCAGAAGGGTGAATGGAAGGTCAAAGCCTCTCGCAGATCTCTTCAAAGATAAGTAGGTTATAGAAGAAAACCGAATGAAATGAAACTTGGAAGAACTTTGGTTTTAAGAATAATTGGGACATACACTAATAAAGTTATCATGTATTTAGTATTTTTTGCGTTTTTTACTACTTTAGGTGATGTGTGAGCTCTGTGGAAAATTAGCTACTAATAAATTATAATTATTAAGAATAACCATGCAGTGAAACAAGATTGGATATTTGGCGCTCATGTTTGTGACTACTTTTACAAAATAACGAATAGTAGTATTGTTTATCAAAGTATAGTAAAAAGCTAGTCTACTTGTAATAGTAAACACATTGGATAATTGATAAAAGGGTATTGCTCTAAGGTGCCAAGTAAACGTGCCCCCCAATTTATTAATTTTGAGTTCTTTCGCCCACCCCACATACCTTATTAGGACCCCCTGTTTATTAAATTTTCGAAAATTTCCCAGCCCCCATTTATTTGGCACCTTAGAGTAAACTGTGGACAAAAAGAATGTTATTGTCATCATCATCACAATCATCACTATGGTCATCATCATTATCATCATCATCACCATATCATTGTGAGCAAGTGAACATGGAGATGATGGATATCTTTGACTGTCTTCCATCTACTTGAACTATAATGTAACAAAATGTTTATATGACCTGTCTGCACTTGAAATTCTATTACATGCAAAATTACTGCTTGGTAAGTTAAAAAATCCTCCCACATCCCACAGAAAACTCCAAAACTTCAATTTCAAATTTCCTACATCAACAACAAATAGTCTATCTCACTAAATGTCAACTTTTTTGTGTCAAACTCTGACTTTTTAAAAGAACCCAAACAAATTTTAGGCCTTTGAGTTTCATAGGGTATAGCCTATATAGAAAATCAAAACTTTTGAAACTGAAATAAAATCGAAATTTTCACCAAGTTACAGGCTCTCAAAAGACATAGAAAAATAGATACTGCACTACCTGGGCAGGATAGGGCTTCAATTAAAAATAAAGCGCATTTCTAGGTGGCCCAGGACTTGAGCCTTTCCTGTGTAATCGAACAATGGTTAATAACAATGGGGCAGCCTAATTTACATAACCGGAGATTAGTATATAGGATCCAGCTGCCTTTTAACTTGCAGCCTTCTGAACTTTCGCTAGAGTCCGGGAGGTTGTGGGATGCCATGGGAGCTAACCTCCCGGACTCTAGCGAAAGTTCAGAAGGCTGCAAGTTAAAAGGCAGCATGTTAAAAGGCAGCTGGATGGTATCTTGTCTTACCAAGGCTAAACTGGTACTAATATTCACCTGCATGGCAGGTGTCATAGAAACTCACCCGCATTGCGGTGTCAAAATAAAATGCTTGCCCGCATCAAGGGCGTCAAGTTAAAAAGCTAGTCTACTTGTAATAGTAAACACATTGGATAATTGATAAAGGGTATTGCTCTAAGGTGCCAAGTAAACGTGCCCCCATTTATTAATTTTGAGTTCTTTCGCCACCCCACATACCTTATTAGGACCCCTGTTTATTAAATTTTCGAAAAATTTCCCAGCCCCCATTTATTTGGCACCTTAGAGTAAACTGTGGACAAAAAAGAATGTTATTGTCATCATCATCACAATCATCACTATGGTCATCATCATTATCATCACCATCACCATATCATTGTGAGCAAGTGAACATGGAGATGATGGATATCTTTGACTGTCTTCCATCTACTTGAACTATAATGTAACAAAATGTTTATATGACCTGTCTGCACTTGAAATTCTATTACATGCAAAATTACTGCTTGGTGAGTTAAAAAATCCTCCCACATCCCACAGAAAACTCCAAAACTTCAATTTCAAATTTCCTACATCAACAACAAATAGTCTATCTCACTAAATGTCAACTTTTTTGTGTCAAACTCTGACTTTTTAAAAGAACCCAAACAAATTTTAGGCCTTTGAGTCTCATAGGGTACTGTAGGCCTATAGGCCCTACGAGTTTTTTTCATTGCGTTGCGTGCACAGTGCTTTAAAATGTTTCAACTGTGCGTTATCAGTTGAAAAATTTTAGACGAAAAAGCTTAACAAAATTCTTACCCTGGAGATTTCTGGAGCTATCTATCAAAGCAAAAACTCTTCTTGAAACCCGAAAAAATATCGGTATAAGATTCCAAAATGAATTGGTTTTGCTTGACCTCTGAGAAGCTTTTTAAAGACAACAAAAGAGTCGGGATGCGTGATAAATCTTGAAAATATTCGCGGAATCAACAGCAGAAATAATGTCCAACTTGCTGGAGAAATTTTAGGAGAATTTTACAGCAAAAGTCGAGTAAATTTTGAATGTTTCCTCCTTTTGAAATACTGAGTATTTTTAGCTCCAACTTCAGCTCATGTCAACATAACTGAGCTGAGCGATTAGGAGAAAAACTTCCGCAGGACAAAAGAATCACTGTGCGTGCAGTGAAGGGAACACAATAGATGGCCGCCATCAAAATCAAAACTTTTTGAGGCCGAGATAAAATCGAAATTTTCATCAACTTGCGCTTCTCAAAAGATTTAGAAAAATACGGCGTGCACTACCTGGGCAGAAAGGGCTTCGATTAAAAAATAAAGCGCATTTCTAGGCGGCCCAGGACTTGAGCCTTTCTTGTTGAATCGAACAATGGGTCATAACAATGGGGCAACCTGATTTGCATAACTGAATATTAGTAATATAGGATAGTATAGTATAATATAGAATAGTATAGTATGGTATAGTAAAGTGAAGTATAGTATAGTATAGTATAGTAATAGTATAGTATAGTATAGTATAGCATAGTATAGTATAGTATAGTATAGTATAGTAAAGTGAAGTATAGTATAGTATAGTATAGTATAGTATAGTATAGTATAGTATAGTATAGTATAGTATAGCATAGTATAGTATAGTAAAGAATAGTATAGCATAGTATAGTAAAGTGAAGTATAGTATAGTATAGTATAGTATAGTATAGTATAGTATAGTATAGTATAGTATAGTATAGTAAAGTATAGTATAGTAGTGAAGTATACAGTAGTATAGTATTGTATTGTCCCTGTATTGTATTGAATAGTACAGGGGAGGCGCCAGCCGCCAGGTTGTGAGGTGGACATGCGAGCGTAGCGAGCAAAGCTGGACGGGTCTTGGGGCTTGAACCCAAGAAAATATTTAGGTCCTCCCCCTTTAGAGTGTCGGAAAACGACCCTTTTAATGCTAACATAACGATTTGTCTTCTCGTTAAAGCAACGTCAAAGTTATTACGTGGAAGCAAGGATAACTGCAGGTGTTTGCCGCGTTATTGAAACGTCACTCCCTTCAAAGTCTGGCAGTGCGTCGAAATCTGGGTAACAGTCTGCGCGCGGGCTACGGGGTGAGGGATGCATCCGTTGATGTACCACCTCTTAAAAAAGCGTACGAAACTTAGTGGATTTATAAATCCCTTTTTTGCATTACAGATTGACGAGATTTATTGAGATTTACAAAGATTTGGCTATTTTTTGGTCGCAAGGGAAATTTATCTTATTGTTTACGATCTATCAGGGTGTATGCTTTGGCTTCAGTTGGGGAACTTTATTGCAGTCAACAAATGCATGCTCATTGGATGCACCAGAGATTTTTGCTCGTATTTCACAGTATCAAACAAACCCTGCAAACAGGAGAATAAGTGTAGTGCGGAGTAGAATAATGCGGAGGAGCAAACAGGTGAAGATGAAGGCGAAATGGTGAGTTTAGCGCCAGTCGCTAAGATCGTAGTAGTAGGTTAACTAATCGAGACCTTCGATACCTCGACCCTGGCTGTGACGCTACCGTAGCTGGGGTTCGAACCCCGATCTTGCTGAGCTTCTGACACCACAAGCAAACTAGATTAGGCCACGACGCCACAGCCCCTTCAAAACAGGGAGAACGAGGAAAATGGGCACGAGTGACTCGTAGTAAAATAGAAGAGAAATTAAACTAAACGCTCTAAAAGGGGCTTACGTGATCAGGATCAGGATGATTAATTAATAAATCGATAAATATTATAAGAGAGCCCTGTTATTTTAATTTAAAAATGCCATTGAAAGCAATAGAGTAAAAGAAACATGAATAGAAGCGTCGAAGCTTTTCTTTACAAGCAGGTGCTTAGTTAATTTATTCGTCACAGTAAGTCATCTCGAAATCACACTATGTGAGCATTGATTTCAATCCAGTTTCAGTAAAAAGTATAAAACACAAGCTTTATTCCACAGAATGTTTTTCCAGTTTCCAGCCAACAGTTTCAGTTGTATCCTAGTGTCGTAAAAAGTACATAGTTCTGTTTAATATAATATAATATAGTCCAGCAAAGTAAAGCTTGTAAGGTAACATACAGTATGGCATGTATATACAGCATAGTATAGTATATTATAGTATAGTATAGTATAGTATAGTATAGTATAGTATAGTATAGTATAGTATAGTATAGTACAGTATAGTATAGTATAGTATAGTATAGTATAGTATAGTATAGTATAGTATAGTATAGTATAGTATAGTATAGTATAGTATAGTATAGTATAGTATAATATAGTATAGTAGTATAGTATAGTATAGTATAATATAGTATAGTCTAGTATAGTATAGTATAGTATAGTATAGTATAGTATAGTATAGTATAGTATAGTATAGTATAGTATAGTATAGTATAGTATAGTATAGTATAGTATAGTATAGTATAGTATAGTATAGTATAATATAGTATAGTATAATATAGTATAGTATAGTATAGTATAGTATAGTATAGTATAGTATAGTATAGTATAGTATAGTAAAGAACAGTAAAGTATAGAAAAGTAAAGTATAGGCTATTACAATGTAATATAATTTAATTTAGGCTAGTTAGGTATAAAACAATACAACATAGTATGGTAAAGAAAAGTGTAGTAGAGTATAGTATGATATAGTATAGTACACAATGTACCGTAATGCAGAAAGGACAGTGGGTCATTTTTCGTGAGGAATATTTTTAGTTAAATATTTCGGCATATGCATAATACACCTTTTTCGCAGCACGTTTACAGTCGTCAAGCACCATCCGCGGAAAGGTAGAACGTGAAAGTCGTTCGTAAAAAGGAAACGTTAAACCGCTTCCCTATGCTACAGTGAAAAAGACCCCAACAGATCAGCAAAATCGATCAACATGAAGCCAATTTTAGAACGCAATAAAGTCATAGAGAATGACAAAGATCTTTATCATAAGATAACTCAGTCTTAATTGATTGCCCGTTTGAAAATCTGCTTCGGAATTGAGTAAAAAACGCAGATATACATGCTGATATTGTGGACCAACGACCGTCCAGCCTCCGCTTAGTAATTTTGTATTCGTTAAAAAATTCCTACATTCTTCTCGACGGGTGAACGCTATCTGATGACCTAGCCCCAGTTGGTCAAGAAAATAGGATAAATAGCACAGCTGAAACGACTTTGAGAGATTTACTCATAGTCACGACTGCGGCAGTTAACGTCTTTGGCTATCAGCCTTATACATCGGTTCATTCTAGATAACCAGGCACAAAGATTTCTCTCGCAAGCATTAGCAGTAACTGACATTCTTGTCAAGAAAGCCAAACAAGGAAAACACGATTGCGAAGGTACGTAGATTATCCTACAATTGTATGTAAGATTCCAATTTCAGCTACTGTCACTAACAATCAACATCATAGCGCCGAACAGAGCTACTTGTGGAACTTTACATTGAATATTTTACCACGCTTCAGTAAGTAGTACTCGTTCTTAATCAGAGCCTTAGTGCTTTAAATATTTAAGGGGGCGCTAATAAAACTTTCTTTTCTTTAGGTGGGCGACAAATCAAGTAAGTAGGGTTTATTAATCAATTTGTTTCAACGACTTAGTTTCAACGGGGTTGAATATATTTGAATGCTGGTGGGTCTCAAAATTGTCTGAAAGTTATGAAAATGCTTCTTGAAGAAGAAACAAAAAAAATAAAAGAAAATATATCGAAAACAAAAATGAAAAAGCTTCTTAGGTAAAATTTTCCCAATACTGGAGTTTCTTAAATTTTTGGCCACTCGAGAGTCTGGTTACTTTTTTAAAGAGTCTCTTTTAAAAAATGCGTGTTTTATTAATAAAAAATGCCGTATCATCTTTTGAAGCGTATTATTCAGTCAAAAAACCAGGTTAATTTTACAATGAATACAAATGTGAGCGAGGATGGACAGCTGCTAGACAGAAGTGTGATCCTAAAACTCAGAAAATCATCAAAACCAATGATCTTAAAATACTTAAACATCTTGCATTTCTCAAGGTTAACTTTAAAATTCTGACGAAAAAGCCTTGAAAATCAAAACTTAAGCATATCTGATTGGATTGGACACGTTGAATTTGCACGCGTTGTGGAATACTAAAAAACGATTTTCAAAACAGCAAATACTCTTTTTTTAATAAGCAACTGGTCAATAAGCAACTAGGGCTGAAATTTGCATAACTTTATGGTTGAGATTTGACTGAGCTTTCCTTATAAAGTACATCACTGCAAACTTGTCAATTAAATTGAAAAGCAAGAAAAGAGCAAAAATAAGAGCTTTTAGGGGGTACAGTCATTCTGCGAGGGCTGAAATACTAGATATATTAAGAAACTTTAAGGGCTGGACCAAAAGTCCAGTTTCTTATTTAAAAAAGTGTATGTTAAAAAACGTTTCTGGGAATTTCTTTCTGACCTTCCTGAACTTCTTTCAGGGCAGTTTTCACTTAATATAACAAAGACGGGCAAAAAAAGGTCCATGTTGATAAATTTGGTGTGCCTCAACAATTTTGAATTGAAGCCCCAGAGGTGGGTACTTGACCCTAAAATGTTAAGGGGTGTGCCCCAATACAAGTTTTAACAAACCAACCCACGTTTAAGGTTTTGTACCCAGATAATACATTCAGTACCCAGTCAATTCAATGATTTTATTATGCATTCGTGTACATAATGTTAAGGCAATTGGATTCTTCTCATTTGAAGGTATTTAGAAATAAATTGGGCCAAGTTGCAGGGAATTTTTAAGAAAAACCCACCCAATGGGGCACATACTTGTCAGCCTTCATCAGAGAGTTCCCCGAGCTATGACCAAAAATATTAGAAAATGAAGAGGAACATCCCCCTTTTGGTCAATTTTTGGTACAAATTAAGAATAGGTACCGTAAATCCTTGAATTGCCCTCCCCACAAATAAGCCCCCCTCGAATAAGCTCCCAGCCCTAACATTGTGGTGTTAGCCTTTTGAGTCCGTATTGGTACTTTATCGAGTTATGAGAGAAAACAGCATTATCTAAGTCGATGATAAATCATGCTTTTGTGAATAATTTTATAAGTCCCCCGTCGTTTAAGCCCCTACCTCAAAGAAGCCCCTCTCCAAAATAATGAAAATTATTAAAGCCCCAGGGGTTATTCATGGATTTACGGTATGTCTTTTCTACAATGCATTTTTCATCTGAAGATCTCTTTCAGCGAAGGTCCTTATGTGTACTCATTTGTAATTATGCTAGTGGTTCCATTAGAAAATTTCGGAAAATGTATCGCTTTATGACTCGAAATTTAATTTCCTGACTCAGTTCGAAGAAGAATGTTATTTGCTCAGAATACTATAGAAACAAAATGTGCTTTGCGCGGTGTTCAAAAGAAAACAGCTAAACGTAGGAACTAGGAAACAATATGCATAAAACAGCTGCTTTCAGGATAAGAAAGGATTGTCAGAAGGTGATATAAAGCGCACATTTTCAACCCAGCTTTTTCAAGAGTGTGACGCTTTGATTTCACGTTCGTTAATGTGTTTATTCGTTCTTCTTGAGGAGATCACGAAAGGGTAACTGGACAGACAGGTACGTTAACTAAACAGAGGTATTTCTCGAGGTTTTTATATGAGATTATAGGGACTTTTCGGTATGTTATCTAGAGAATTCAGCGAAAAGCGGGCATGGTGAACAGTGGATAGATTATTATCTAGCAACGCACTATAGGATGAATTCTGTTTTACGATAAGACAGCATACGTTTTTTTTCACCGAGTTTCAACGTTATTCCATAAGTAAACGTTTTTGCTTATCGCACATGCAGTAAGTAAAAGGCTTGATTTTTAATGCAGCTTGAAAGAGCTTTGAACATTTGAATATGCAAATCACAGACGTTTGAGATCACCCAAAGAAAAAAAATCGAAAAACCGCCTGAAATCGACAATATTATTGTTAAAAAGGCAAGGTTATACTAAGGCAAAATCGACAAAACAGACAAAATTTGAACTTTTAAATATGGTCTAAATTGGAGCAGGGAAAAGGGTCTTCTCAGGCTGTAGGTATTAAAAACCTATGGCTGCAAATAAATGCTCAGTGGTTTCCACGCACGACCACGGAGTTTTGCGAGTATTAGGAGAATAGCAAGTGTTAGTTGAATTCAACTAGCCGTTTAATAGATTAGAACCTTAATACTCAGATATACACAGAAATAAGCAATTAACACCTCCCTTGGATAAACGCTGCGCAGAGCGGTGCTTTAAAAGAGATATTACAGAAGTACAAATAAGGAAACGTACTAGCTCTATCAGGCCTCTTTTGTCACTTATACACAGTAAGTTAACAGTGGAAGAAAACAATGGACCGTTTAAGTTTGTACTTTCTTAACTACATATGATGCTTTTAAGTCACAAAGTTTAGCAGTTTTTCGTTTCTTTTGCGAATCTTTATATGAAGAGTCGTTCTTTATTTTGCTATCTAGACGATGACATAGCGACAGCAACAGAGCCCGGTCCCATTGCTTGTAAAGGATCTTGGACAGACTCGATTTTACGAGAGTTCGCACGCATTTTAGTATTATAAAACGGGTTTAAAATCAGCCAAATTCATACACATGGAACTTTCTGATATTGATGCAAATGGGTTGGAAATTCTTGAAAATCCTAAATGGGTCCTTTCATCAAAGTCTAGATTCAGTTCTAATCATGGTCACATTGAAGTATATTCAATGAGCGGAAATTGAAACCCATGTAACAAGTCTACTGCACCACATTTCAAGCCGGAGGTTCATGTTTAGTGAAAGAATCGATAATTAGGTGTTTCTGCCTTTTCTGAGAATATGGAGGGCTTTTTGACAGGGAATATTCACAGGTGCTTTCCACTAGAGTGAAACTCGCAATAAGGAGCGGAGAGAGTCACCAGCTCTCAGCAATTCTACTGTAGGTATAGGAAAGAAGGCGGATCGTGAAGCGGTTTGTTCGAATCTCGTCGAGACCACCGTCCACAAGCCTAAAGTCAGCCCAGCTCTCCATCCTTCTGACTTTGGTCAACGTGTACCCAGGTTATTCGCTCTAGAACATTAGTCCGGGGACACAAGCTGCTGGTCCACATCAGCTGTATAGCTGTCAGAACTCCTGACCTGCGTTAACAAATAAAGATTGTTTGATTGCTTGCTTGATACCTTGCTTAGACAGCAAGCGTATGCGCCGTTCTACTAGTCTAGATAGATTTCTGTTGAGAAGAATATAATAAACAAACGGCCTAGAAAGTTAGAACTGCAAAGCGTAGTTCTGTTTTAGCTTGTTGCCGAAGAGATGCTTTAGATTATGTGGAAATATAAAGAGGATAATTTCCATCAAAGCGTTTTTCTTTCATATAAATTCCGACAGAATTATGATATTATTCGATACTAATGCAGATCTCAGAAATGCTGGACTAAAGTGAGTGATCTTTCCTTCGCAGATTTTTGAGTTTAGCTACGTGATTCTATCTTTTAGGTGAAAAAACTTCACAAAATGAGGATCTTATTATTACTGCTTGGCTGCTTCCTTGCTGTTGTATACTGTTCACCGAATGAAGATTTAGAAGAATATGCAAATGATTTCTCAGAAGATCATGATAATGCTGAGGATGGCTACGATGATGATGCGGCAGAAAGGGATCAGATGCTTGAGACAATTTCAAGGCTTGTGGCAGAGCAGCTCAAAAATAAAGATCACAGGCATCAACTCAGAAAAACACACCACGCTAAACGCCAGAAAGGCAACGCAGGACTATGGGGAAAACGCGACATAATGGCGTTAAAGTTAGCAGAAGAGCAACAGAGAAGAAACACACGAGCGTTGATTACAAGACTAAAGGCAAGAGAGATCGAAGAATTATTGAAATCTACAGAGAACAAGCGAAGAAATGCGGACCAACATGGCAGTGCTGGCCTATGGGGAAAAAGAACATTATCCGAAGCAAGGAGATCGGCAGGGCTCAAGAGAACGGTCAACGGAAAAAAACAGCCCGATGAAACTGGATTATGGGGCAAGCGAGTCATCCTTCCAGAATTTGAAGAAATGAGAGATATGCCAGAGGGAAATTATCACATGCGATATTTACACCGCCGAAAATTGCGTCAGCCTGAGGATATTGGATTATGGAAGGGAAAACGAGGCGGTAGAGATCCAACACGAGGCCCTAATGGTGGTGACGAAGTTGGCCTCTGGGGAAGACGAGCACAACATGGCGATGCGGGGCTGTGGGGGCGAAAACGCTCCTTAAAGAACAAAAACGCCTTGTCTAATAGAAACAGTAAAATATTTTAAAGAAATAAACTTAGTATTATCCCTTCAGATGTAGATATAAGATAGATTAACGATTAATAGTAGCAATAATATGATAAAAAAATGTACATTTTAATTATAAAGCA
Source organism: Chrysaora quinquecirrha (assembly GCA_014526335.1). Classification (NCBI taxonomy): domain Eukaryota; kingdom Metazoa; phylum Cnidaria; class Scyphozoa; order Semaeostomeae; family Pelagiidae; genus Chrysaora; species Chrysaora quinquecirrha. Next base: position 4,271,863 of record JACTAT010000059.1, on the reverse strand, counting down.
CTGTCAGATGCATAATAGACCATTTTATTTGACAAAACTGAGCAAATTATTTGAACTGTTGGTATATTCTAGTATTCTAGAAAATGTGGCTGAAGAGCATGTCGAGTATGGACTCACATTTCGTCTGCAAAGCGGTATAAAAAATAAAGGGATGGTCATGCACCTATGGGGAAGGTGATGCTGGTCCCTACTGAGATGGGAATTTGATCGAGTCGATACATTAGTTTAAGAAGAAACCCATCTGTTTATAATCAGAGAAAGAAGATGACCACGCTAGCTAATCTATACGCACTACTTTGGTGGATACGCACTACTGTGGTCATAATTATTTGCGTACTATGGCGGATACGCACTAATGTGATGGCTTATTATGCTTGATGTGGTGGGTCATTATGCTTGAGGTGGGGTATTTTTTGTGTACTGTGATGCATTTTGTGGTTTTTTCTTGCTTGATCTTTTGATTTTTGCAATGATTTTGAGTCTGCCACAGTTCGTACAAATAAAACCACATCAAGCATTATAAATCACAACAGTAGTGCTTATCCACAGAAGTACGAACAAAAATACCACCACAGTAGTGCGTATCCGTATAAATGAAAATGAAATGAAATTAAATAAAAAATTAAAAGAAACACAAAAACAAACACAAAAAAAGATATGTTTTCTTATTAAGTATATATAATGTAAGTAGTTAAATGGAGAGCCCCTTGAAAACCAGCACATTGCTGAAGGATTACTCTCCGTAAACAAATGAAAATGAAATGAAAAAATATCCACTACAGAAGTGCGTACAGATTCGCTAATGTGGTGAATCAAGAAAGAGGAAAACGGAAAACAGGTGTGTAGTAAAGACAAGTTTTAGACGGAAGTTTGCGCAAAGACCAAAGAGAATAAAAGAGATTTTCACGCTTTTTGCACATGTTTTGCGCGGAAAAGCTAACAGTTCATGAATAAATACAGTATGCAAGAAAGGAAAAAAGACAGGCGATTTTCTTTCTAGGTTGAAGTTTCTAGGTTGAAATGCGAGTTTCTCTAAAATTAGCGCTACTTTCTACATGGAGTTGACAAAAATTCAAATTTTCGGACCACGCGCATCACGTCTAAAAGCCATATAACGAGAGCTTCAAGCTGTGCGGAGACAGCGAAATTACAATTCAAAGCAGTTTTAACAGTAACTGTTTAAACATAACAACACATTTTCTAGTAAGAAAACAAGCTTAAGTCGGAAATGAGTTATAAAGGAAAAGTGAGAAAGCAGTTTCCTTACCTGAAGTAAACTGTAAACGTTCACCGTCGTATCCGTACCGCAGGACAAGAACACGTTTCTATGGAACGGTGAACAATCAATGGAATAAACTGGACCAACATGAGGCTGAAATGCTAAAGTCACAGGCGAGGCTAGCTCAACATCTGAAGAGAATTCTAGAAAAGAAGAGTTTGAATATATATTTGACAACTATATTAAGACCTCCCGGAGAGTTATTGAGAAACTTAAAACGTTCAGGAAAGCTCTACAAACATCTCCCTGATTTAAAAACTACCTTAAATTCTTTCGAAAATACTCTTAAACCAGGCTTATGTCAACCTACGATACGATAGAAGTTACTGCAATTTTTTTTCAATAAGCAACTAGACTTTGGTCCAGCCCTCAAGAGTTGCTTAACATATCTAGTATTTCAGTCCTCAAAGAATGACTGGTACCCCCTAAAACCTCTTATTTTGGCTCTTTTCTGGCTTTTCAAAGCAATTGACAAGTTTGCAAGGATGTACTGTATAAAGAAAGCAATTTCACCAAAAATTTTAACAAAATCTCAGCCCTAGTTGCTTATTGACCAGTTGCTTATTAAAAAAATAAGTGTAGTTGTAACTGCTAACTTATGTCAACAGATCAAAAACTAGTCAGAACTTATAGGATACAGCTGATTGCGGTCGTAACGTAAGAACGCTCGGGTTGACTGCCACTGGCGAGAATCACTTGGCAACTAATCGCAGAAGTAGAACATGTCCAACTTTCTGGGACTTTGCGCCGTCAAATTAGTTGCCATCTAGTTGTCACGTCAGTTGTGACAAATTAGTTCCGAAAATCGCCGGTTAGCATTCGGCAACTAATTCCGACTGTGACCCCATGTCGACGTTAGCCTAGCTTTAGAATTAGGAAATCTCTTCTAAATCTTCTTTAAAATAACGTGTATAGTAAAATACCTTTGCTGGGTCTTTTCGTGGCGCTCAATGAACATTTGAAGACATTTCCTCCCTCAGAACCAACCAAAAAGATGTCTGAATCGTGCTTTGAAAAAGCGAAACAGGTCACTAAAAGAAACAGATAATAATTGAAGATTAAATGGCTAGAATGCATAGTGGTCCAAAATTTTAAGCTGTAGCAATAGGACGCCAAAAACAACAAGAAAATTCAACGTCGCGAACAGACAGAGAATCTGGGCCCTAGTTATTTTGCCTGCGTTTTGATATCCGACGTTCTGGCGACAAGGTCATCTTGGCTGTTTCACATTCTTGTGTAAACGTGAATGTTTTTCATTGTTCTTAAAGAGGTAACAGCAAATTCCGCAGCCTTACAAGCTAATAATTGCCATTATTTCGCATTCGTTATGAGGACTTATGGTACAAACTGCACAAGAAACCAATTAAGAATTAAGCTGCTGTGGGCTAAAAGACATTTGCTGTAGCTAGCCGTACACTTGCCTACATAACCTAGGCCCTAGTACGCTGGTTATGTAAGCGTCGTCTCCCTTCAATGCTAAATTACAAATTTAGATCAAAACGCTACAGTACATTCTAAAAACGGCGTTCTAATTGGCGGTCGCGAAATTTGATACCGTATTTCCTCTGATTAGCGCCGCCCTCCTTTAAGCGCCGCTTCTAATAAGCGCCGCACTTGAGATTGATTGAGCGAAATAAGCGCCGCTTGCCTAAATGCGGCGCTTATTAGAAGCAATAGTAGAAAGTGGATTTTGAGAAGACAGTATGAGGTACTCTATTTTATTTTTTTCTTGAAATCGAAGTACATCTAATAAGCGACTTACGAAATAAGCGCCGCCCTCCAATAAGCGCCGCACCTTAAAATGGTTGAGCAAAATAAGCGCCGCGGTGCTTATTAGATGAAATACGGTAATTCAATGAATTTACCTCCCATTTCTGCATCTGTTCTCAGTTTACCAGGCCTCATGGTTGATGGTATATTGTCAGTAAGTAGCACAAACCTTCAATGAGAATAAGGGAACAATTTCAAGTAGAAGATTCTTCCTTACAAAATTTTCATTGGGAAAAGTTAGCATTTTTGGCAGCACAGCAGTGACAATAACCTTTTTGCTTGAAAATTTGAAGCAAGAATTAAAATCCAAATTAGCTAAAAGAATGTTTCAATCGAGAAACAAACATCTAGGGAGAAATAAAAAATACCTCAAATAAATTTGCCATTCATGAAAATATGTAGCTACAACTATGCTTCGTAGGGAAGAAGGCTCAACATAGTTGAAAAACAAAGCAAAACGGGAGGAGAGCCTTTGGTTGTATGACTCAAAGAGTTGCTAGAAGATTTCAAAGAGCCCTTTAGCTCAGTGGAAATGTCGTTGGATCTCTGACCTTGCAGTCCAGACTCGAATCCCATACAACAAAAATAGTAGATCCTTACCCCTTTTCACGTTTGAGTTCTTTACTGATCTGATTAAACTCCCATAAATATAGTTTTCCATCACAGCTGGCACTTAAAAGCTAAAAAAGAAGTAATGATGTCTCGAATTAATTGTCCAACAAAATAGAATTAAATTTATTTTATATAATTTTATATATAAGCTGCTTGGTAGGGTCCTTGTGTATCGACACACCGGCCCATGCGGGCAAGGAAGGCGAACAAGTTTCGGAAAGGCTGAACCATCAAATGCTTACTCCGCAGAGCAACAAACTTAGGCCCACTTAGTCCATTGAAAAACTATAATTAGAGCATAGGTTACCTTCAATTTTCGAGTACGTAGACTTGTGTTGGGGAGCCAAAAAACCTGGGAGAATCAAAAGATAATTTTAGTGACCAAAAGAACAGGTGAAATGAACAAGAAATGGTAAATGTAGCGCCAGTCGCCGGTATCTTAGAAGAAGATGAACTAACTAGATGTCGACCTTCACTGTGATGGGTCGAGCCCCGACCTTAATGAGGTCCTGACACTATAAGAGAAGCTTCAGTAAGCATGACAAAAAGTTCGCTTGGCAGAAGAAGGTACAAAACAAACGGCTCGTTAAGTCGTTACATATTCCCTTATCTTTCATGCATCTAGAATCCCGTTACAACACAAGGGGCTAGCTAGCTGGATTAAACAACGAGCCACAGCATCTTTAAACCTAAAGGCAGTAGAATTATTCCATGAATCGTAGTTTTCGATCCTTAGACCAATCTTATTTCGATAAGTCGCTCAGAACTACTCTGCAAGGAACCACTCTGAGAATTAGGCTATCCAATTCAATTTTTTTAAAGTAAATAGTTGCTGCTGTTGCTAAAGACTGCCGTTGCTGTGTACGAAGAGTGCGACTTACGCAATGAGTCTATAATGGCAGCACTTTCAGTTTGCTAAATAACTATAAAGGTAAAGGTAAAGGTTATTGCATTTATATAGCGCCCTAACTATAATTCAATATTCTAAGGCGCTCCACAATTCTATTACCCCCTCAGCTCAAGCATTTTTTTGTCTTCCTTGGGAAGTAAATTTTTTGAACAGCGTGCAGCCACATTCGGCGCTTCTGAAATTTTGTTGCCTTCATTGCCGAGGTACCAATTTTGCCCCTTGGTGAGGAGAGGCACATTTGTGTTAACAACTTGCCCAAGGTTGTTATCTCTGCAACACAAGTGAAAGACCGTGGCTCGAACCCACAACATTCTCGTTGCGAGCCCTGCATGCTAACCACTGCGCCACAGAGACCGTTTGACCCACTTGAATTTTTCTCACCGAACACAGGTATTTAGTGCTGATTAAAATTTTCGAGCAAATGACTGTTTTATGCAATTGAACAGATTTCGTCTAAGAACGGGGAGAATATGTAGATATGCTATATAAGGAAACGACCTCGTTGGTCAGTAGATGATTATCCGGCCGACCGGATTCTATGAAAAATCCGACAGAACCGGTCCCGGTCTGATTCTTAATCCTGTACACCCCTATTTGTGACAGGTAAATAAAGGCGGGACCGGTTTTTTCGGACTTTTTTCATAGAATCCAGCCGACCGGATAATCATCTACCCACCTAAAAGGATGTTTCCTTGTACAGTTAATCTACATATTCTCCCCGTTCATTGACGAATTCTGTTCAATTGCATAAAACGGTCTTTTATCTAAACCATCTAGGCCGTTTCCTTATAAAGGTAATGTACTTTACTCTCCTCATGCGTAGGTAAAATCGATGCAAAAGACACTCCACGGATTTACAAGCTGGTTCTTCAAGAAAAATCACACAAAAACAGATGAAAATCGCGTGTGGCAAATGGCCAGTTTGATATAAGTTTTTCAGATAAATATTCAAATTAATTGGTAAAAGATATGATTTTTATCAACTCGATATACGCAGAACTACTCGCTCCTATGTCATAAGGCCTTGTTTTTCTTATGATGCATTTGAAGATAATTATTGAATCACGAAAATACGAAAATAGTTCGTGTTGTTTTGTTGATTAATTGGAAAATAAATGAGTCAACACATGGATTTGTTAGTGACTGAAAGTGATGACGCAGAATTGATTGAAAGAGGGATAAATGAACGATTGGATAAGTAAAGGAAAGATTGAATGAATGTATGAAAGAATTAGTATGAAAAGGGTGGATACATGAATAGAAATAAAAACTTTAAGCGATAAAGAATGATTACATCAAATAAAGCATAAAATGAAAGATGGGGAAGAGGGTATTACAATAAAAGATTAACATAATGAACAAATAACTGGATAGAAAAGGGAAAATGAATGAATATAGGAAAGAAATGAGTATTAAAAGATGGACAAACTTATAAAATAAAACTATTAGGCGATAAAGAATGAATATATTAAAAATATAAAAGCAAGAATGGGAAGAAGGTATTTCCGAAAGACTAAAATAATGAACGAAAGAATGAACAAATAACGGAACTATTGAATGGATAAACGAAAGAAATGAGTACGAAATGGATCAACAAATGATGAAAATGAAAATTTTAGGTGAGAAAGAATGAATATATTGATAAAGTATAAAATGAAAAGGGGAAGAAAGGTATTGATGAAATAGTAAAAGAATGAACGGGAAATGAACAAATAAATAAAAGGAAAAATTAAATGAATATATGAAAGAAAGAGTAAGATAAGGATGGACGAATGAATGAAATAAAACTATTATGCAATAAACAATGAATATATCAATAAAAAAGGTATTACCGAAAGATTAAAAGAAGGAACGAGCAAATGTATGAATAATAGAAAGACTGAATGAATAAACGAAAGAAATAAATAAGAAATGGAAAGAAAAATGAATTAAAATTAGAACAAATAAGTAATTAAGCATCAATGAATTAAAAAAACTAAAGAAAAAAGGGTGAAAATTAATGCTAAAGATATGAATGAAAGACTGAATACATAAAAGAAAGATTGGGTGAATAAATGAAAGAAATAAGAAAGAAACGAATCAGCAAATAAACTAAAACAAGAGCTTCCAAGTAAGGAAACATTAACATATAAACAACGTAATAAAAGAAGGGATGAACGAATAAACGAATAAACGATAATGAATGAATGAAATAATGAAATATCAAAAATGAGTAAGGAATGAATGAAAGAAAAATGAATAAATAAGCAAATGAAAGAAGAAAGGGATAAATCAATGAACAAATAAGCAAATAAAACAAGGAAAGAATGAATGAATAAATGAACTGAGGAACAATATAGAGAAAGGATGAAATATAACTCAACTGGTTTTGTTATTACCTGTGTGATTGGTTCTTGGTGTGTTTCGTTACGCCGGGCAGAATTCGCAATAAAACTATCTTCATCATGACTCAAATCCCAAATCATTAGTTCTCCTAAATTGAAAATCAATCATTAACTAAAAAAACTCCCCATTTCAATATTTGGATAATATGATTCGTCATACATCAAATAATTAAAGCATTGTAAAGCATTTGCTTCGGAGACTATAGAAGATTCTAATAATGTCATAAAGGGACTAGAATCTCTCGGTGGACATAACAGTCAAACGTCGCAGAACCTCACGCAGCCTTTCACGAGCGGGTGCCAGTCCAGAAATCATGTTTATATAATTTGTTCCCAGCTACACTTCGTGAAAGACTACAGACGAAGATTATGAAATTTACAGGCTAAACTTCTATCTGTCAAGGAGAAGACAACTTCATAAATCGTGCTACTTTCCGTAGGTACAGTTGAGTGTATTAAAGCCTCTAATAATTGGGGGCTGAGAATCATGGATTCCTTTTATTTTTCAGGCCACTTTAAACATGTAGATGATAAAAAACTAGCTTCGAATGTACGTCTTTTTCCAGTAGGTAGAGTTGGGGCTATGACAGAGTTCAGTTTGCAAAGCTTTTAGTCTCGAAATATCGTGGATTTCAAATGTACTTGGATTCGAAAAACTAAATGATAGTTTTTGCAGAGACGCAAAATTTCAAATTGATACACGTTGGTATAAAATTGAGGGTTTCGTAGGCCATAGCTTTCTAGCCCGTTGACAATATTTAGATTATACTCATTATTATTGGGGCCGTCGGCTGTGGTTCCCTCACTTTTTAGAGCCACTGTAAACGATAAAACACTTAGGCCATTTGAAGGCTAGTATCTTATAGAGGGACGGTTTTGCCACTATTATGGCTCGGGTTTTCGGTGTTTCCCGAAAATTACGCGCTTCTTCGGTTTTGAAAGTCTCGTCCGTGAGCGGTTTTACGGCATTTCTGGATACTCTTTCCGGTTTTTGATTAAGATTTTGCGTGTTTGGTACTGAATGCCGACTTAGGGATGTTACAGGTTAGCCCGCAATGAAAGCAAAAATTGTTATTGGAGGAATAGTCTCAAAAAAGTGAAGCGAACAAAAGTTGACCAATCTAGAGTTGTAATAGATTCTGTGCAATTTTGTGAAAACGGAAACTGAACCATCCGGTTTGATTCAAAATATCGCACGGTTTTACGTTTTTTTAGTTGATGAATCAGAATGATGAAGAAGAAGACGGTTTGTAATTAAAAAAATAATTATATCTGTTTTTTGAGAGAATTTTTCAATTGCAATCTGCGTTGAGATATCACGCATATTTTTGCAATGCAGGCAAGCTGATCCACAGCTTTAATCGTCATTCTGATTGCATCAGTATTTTGATGTGTAGATTTGCTATTTGTGTTTTAATTTAATTTAAAGGAATTTATAGAATCTGAGAGCAGGCGGTTGTAATCAGTTTCTTAGTTCATTGTGCCTCAAGAAAGGTTGTGAAACGCATTCTGAATATCTATATCACTGCTAGTCACAGCTATTCTATATATTCAAATGTTATATCAATCAGAATTATTTTGATGTGTAGTTGGCAATTTCTGTTCTCATTAAAAGAACTAGAGGAATTTATAGAATCTGAGAAGAGACATTTGTAATCAGTTTCTTAGTAGCAGTTTTTCGATATATACAACTGTTAAATCAATCAGAATTATTTCTGTGTTTGAATGTAAATGTATTTTCTCATTTATCGAGGCGTTTGTATTAGGGATAGCATGAATGAAAATGTATAGACGAATCTTGGGGGAATTTATAACCAGATGCGGATCGAAAGCACCAATAAGAAAGTACAGCGGAGCTAGAATTGTGTTTTAAACACCAATCAGCTTGCGGACTACAGCGGGAAGACCAATAGGAGTTATTTATAATAACATTGTGTTTCTCACCATTGAATGTTCCTCCCGCTATTAATGGCGGATGATCGGGATGAAATGCTAAGCTCATCAAACAGCTCTGAAATTAAAGAACGAAAGAGAAATAAAATCACTAAGAAAGAAGGGATAGATAATAACTTTAGTTTTATTTTAGTTCATGCTGTTCTGATAAGAGGTCGAATGGATGGATGGATGAATGGATGGATGGATGGATGAGTGGGTGGATGGATGGATGGATGGATGGATGCAATGATGGATTAAAGAATGAACGGAGTGATGGATGGATGGGTGGATGGATGGATGGTGGGTGAGTGGAGGGATGGATGGATGGATGGATAGAAAGATGGGTGGACGGATGGATGGATTAAATAATGGATTGGTGGGTGGATGGATGGGCGGGTGGATGGATGGGTGGGTGGGTGGATGGATGGATAGATAGATGAATTGATGGATGGATGAATGGAGGGTGGATGGATGGATGAGTGGAGGGATGGATAGACGGATGGATGGATAGAAAGATGGATGGAGTGATGGATGGATGGAATGATGGATGGATAAATAAATGATGGAAAGAGCTAGCAAAAGAAACTGTGATTATTGAAAGTTTGAAAAAAAATTGTTTGAAATAGCAAGGAGATGCAGAAATTGTTAGCCACTTAAAGATTAAGGAGAGACCAAGGAGAGAATTGTCAAGAATCTTTTTAGAAGCAAATCTAGCAGGCAGTTACAGACGTACTACAACATACCACCTATTACAAAGCATAAGAACTAACAAGAGGTTATTATAGAAATGAAATAAATGTGTAGCTCACATCCAATTCAATGCTTTTATCTGCTTTTTCCATATTTATGTTTCTCATATCAATGTTCCAGGTACATAAAAGCGACTGAAATGAGAAGTTTAAAATTACAGTTGAAGGTTCTGTACCCTTACAATTCTAAACTAGTTTTTCTATATCAGAGTTTTAAGACAAGAAAAATGTTGGCCTATGAAGCAAATTTCGGACTATTTGTCCTGCACGAGAGGTCAGCCGAAAGCAAAAATGAAGGAAACTAAATAAGAGAAGTTTTGAATAAAAGAGAGCAGTTAAGATGCAGAAAACAAAGAGTAAGGAAGAAAAAGTTAACAAAATGAGATGTAAAAGAAAAAAAAAACAAAAAAGAAAGAAAGCAACAAGACGAAAGGAAAAGTAAAAACTGTAGAACAAGAACAAGAAAGAAGTAGAACAAGAAAAGACAAGATTAACGACAAGTAATAAGAAAAAGAAGAAGGAGAGGAAGAAGACGAAGCAGGACAGGAAGAAGAAAAAGAAATAGAAAGAGGAGAGGAAGAAGCAGAAGAAGAACAAGAAGAAAAAGAAGAACAAGAAGAAAAGAAGAAGAAGAAAAGAAGAAAAGAAGAAGAAGAGGAAGGACAGTAAGAAGGAAAAGAAGAAAAAAGAAGGAGGAGAGGAGGACGGAGAGGAAGAAGAAGAAGAAGAAAAAGAAGAAGAAAAAGAAGAAGAAAAAGAAGAAAGAGAAAGAGGAGAGGAAGAAGGACAGAAAGAAGAGGAAGAAGAAGAAGAAGAAGAAGAAGAAGAAGAACAGGAAAAGGCGAAAGGAGAAGAAGAATATAAAGAAGCAAAACAGAATAAGAAGAGGAAAAAGGATAAAATGAAGATTATGGCAGAAATGCAATAATGATAAAAGGCAAGATAAAGAAAAGGTGAGTAGCAACAACTCCGAGGATTAAATGGCGAAAAAAGATTTAAATTTTACCCGATGGGTACACCAGCCTTCATGATCAGTTCTTCCATATCTATGAAGTCATTAAGGTTGGATATGTTGGTTCAAATTTGGGAATCGATCAAGTCATTATGTGTGAAAACGGTTCAGGGTGGTCCCTAACTAGTGAAGGATACGCTACTGCAATGACACTTCCTCGGCTATTCCAGCTTATATTTGTCACTTCAAGCTACAAAGAAAGTAGTCAGTATATCAGAAAAGAACTTTTAACAGATTAACTGCATAGAAAGATACAATTCTGAGTTGTGGAAAACTTCAAAATTGCAGTAAAAAACAGAAAATTTTCGAACACAAAAAATAACTAAAGCTTTTTTCTAACATCCTTTAGAATATAAACGTCTAAATACAATTACGTACAAGACAATAAATGACTAAAACAATCGTCAAATAAATCATGCACTTTCTACTGCAATTTCTAAAGATACAGATCAGTGTATATCAATATTAGTCACACTAAAAATGAGGTTAGTTTTGCCAATAACATGTTATATATTATTTATTACTTATTTGAATAGCCTTAAAGGAGGAGAAGAAGAAGACAAAGAGAAGAAGAAGAAGAAGAAGAAGAAGAAGAAGATGAAGAAGAAGAAGAGAAGGAGAAGAAGAAGAAGAAGATGATGATGATGATGACAACAAAGACGATGAGGATGAGGACGATAAAAAGGAGGAGGAAATAGGAGAAGATGAAGAAGGAGAAAAAGAAGAGGAAGAAGAGAAAGAAGAGAAAGAAGAATAAGAACTGAAAGAAGAGGAAGAAGGCAAAGGTGAAGAACAAAGCAAAGAAGAAGAAGAAGAAGAAGGAGAAGAAGAAGAAAAGGAACAAGAATCAGAAGAAGAAGAAGAAGAAAAAGAAGAAGTAGAAATAGAAGAAGAAGACAAAAAAGAAGAGGAAAAAGGATAAGAAGAAGAAGACAACGAAGGTGAATGGGAAGAGGATGAAGAAGAAGGAGGAGGAGGAGAGGAAGAGGAGGAGGAAAAAGAAGGAGAAGAAGAAATAGAAGATGGAGAAGAAGAAGAAGATGATGATGAAGGGAGGAAGAAAAAGAAGGAAAGGAAGAGGAGGATTATAGATGAGTGAAGTCACATTATTAAAGAAAGAAAACACAAGACTCTTGCTTATTCTTACATTGTGTTCTGTTGCCTTGTGTGAAAGTTTAAATGGACAAGTTATTGCTTCAAATTCATCTTCCCAGTTAACATCATAACCTGAAAAGGAATCGAATTCCAACTAAACAGAAACTCATCAACCTATTAAGTTACATATAAAGGGGATCCCATAAAAATGGATAAAAAAGAGCAAACTCTGATTATACAGTCACAAAAATAAATAAATATGAGACTTGATAAATGAATAGGAAAGAAAAGAGGAAGAAAGTTATAGTTGGGTTGTTAGGGTAAATGCAGCATGCAAAATCTGTAGGCAATACAAAGAGTTGTTTAAAGCAAGCAAAGAGTCTTTTAGATGACTATGTCTTTGATTTTGGATTTCGGCTATTTTTAACATGTAAGAGTTATATAGAAAATGTATGGGAAAAAGACAAAGTGCTGCTGGATTACCCCCACAACTAATTTGGCAAGGTCCAACAAGTTGATTTGTCATCTACAGGCCTCTGTGCTTATTCAAAACAATTTTTTACTTTGCCCGCTAATTTAGCAGCCAAGGGGGGTGTGAACTGTCCAAGTGGTTTCCCGCGCATTAGACTTTTGATGAAAATGTGTCACTTCGTATGGGATGCAATAGGGGTAAACTTTGGTTAAAAAGTGTGGGACAGCCGGTTTGGCCATTTTCATGGAACAAGTGTTGTTGGGTAGGGTTTTGGGACAGCTATTGGATTAGGGAGGTTTTGGGTGTGATGGAGGTGTTGTGAGGTCATAATGACATCAAGAATATCCGAAAATGTGCCAAGCCCATTTTGGTTTATATGGTGCATCAGACCATGGGTGTGGCACCTTGCTATATATAAGTTTATGACATCATAATGATGTAACAAATATGGGAAATCAACCAAGTAAAACTGTAACCTTACCATCAAATGCATTGCTTTTTTCATTTGCAACCAATTGCTCAATGACATCAGGGTAGACTTTTAGCAGAAAGTTTAACAATGCCTGTGAGAGCAAAACGTTTTAGCTTATTTCAAACAATTACTTGCAAAAAATAGTGAAAACATATCTAGACATAAGAAAGCGTTTTCATCTGGCTATAAATTTTTTTTTGCAATGGCGAAAGACTTTCTTTTGCAATGGCGGCTGCAGCAGGGTCTACAACTAGGGAACTAAAGAACTTTGCTAACATATGTAGAAAAATAGTTTGTGTTGGGAGAAATTACAGGTAAAATCTACTAGTTATTTGATTAGGCCTTTTCTCCTTTTCACCTCAGATTATAAACATTAGAAGCAGACAGAAACAATTGAGTAAGGTGTATTTATACCCAGATGCAGATCCAATTGCAACAATCAGATAAGTGAAGTTGAAAGTTGAGTTGATATCATGTTCTGAACACCAACCAGCTTGGGAAAATACAGCAGAATGACCAAATAAACGAACTGATGAGTTCAAGTGAGAAAATGAACCTTTTCTGTGTATCAGGGGTTGGTGTTTAAAAAATTGGAGTGATGTTCACCCCATGAAAATCACTCTGCTCCAGATTTAACTGACATTCTTTTGTGACTGGGGATTAACTATTGAAATTTTCTATTGTATCCGAAATCTGTAAATCGGTCTATGTGATATGAAAATCAATATGCAACAATTTATCTATCCAGAATAATGTAAACAATTGTCCAATCCGATATGGTTAAATGGTTTAATACAAGGTGGGAACTCCGATAGCTATCTTGTATAGTGTAAACGAGGCCTTAGTAACAATAGAATTTTGCAGAGTCCTACAAAAGAAGTGGAACAAATAAAGCTAAATTTGCATCAAATCTCTTACTTGCGATTTGTCCTCTATCAAAATAAAATCCTTTTGCTCTTGTGTTTCTTCTTCCTCTGTTTGCACCTAAAAATTAAAATTTGAAGATTTTACAAGTGTTTACAGGGGCAAGCTATACCAAAAGTATAAAAAATAAAGAGATGGGTCTACAATTTATTGGCACTTTGGTCCAATTCCTTTGAGTAAGGAGTACTTTTCTTCCGTGGTCTGGCACAACACCATACTTCTGCTAGCCTGCAGAAACTACCCATTTTCAATGAGATCTCAGGTGTGCCATCCAGAAAGAATTTCTGTGCAACTTGATTCTCAAAAAAGCTTGGTGAGCGAATAGCATTTACAAAGCCACTCTTACAATAGCTGAATGTGCGCACTGCAATATGTTTTTACAGGCATTGCATCAGACCTTACAGATTGCTATTTTTGGCAGCTTTTTCGCCACAACTCATGCACCACTATCTTCAGGTGTCCTGTAGCTTGCACTGAGATAAGAATGACAATTATATACTAGTCAGTGTGCATATATATATACTAGTCAGTGTGTATTCCATGTTGCATGCAGAGGTGCAGGAAGCACGGGGGCAATGGGGGCAGCTGCCCCCCTGCCCTTGGAAAAATTGCCAAATTCTTTTATTTTCCTATTGTTTTGCCCTAAAATTGTTGCTTCTGCCCCCGCCACCCTGCATTGCTTCCGGCGTCCTTGGTTGCATGGAGATCTCTGGTCATGATTTTGAAACTTTTTTGGCATACTGGTGTGGATCTTTCAATGCACCCTGGTATGCTATTAGAAGTACTATCCGGAATTCTGTATATACGTCAAAAATGAAATGAATGTCATCTAACAAAGGTGATGTAGCCTTATGGTGTAATCCAGCTGACTCATGGTGTCAGGAGCTCAGTGTGGTTAGGGTTCGAGCCCAGCCATGGTAGAGTCACAGCCAGGGTCAAGGTCTCAATTAGCTAACCTACTACTGAGATCCTAGCAACTGGCACTAAAACACCATTTCACCTCAATTTCATGTCTCTCAATGCTTTGCGTTGAGCATTCCTTGTATTGCAAGTCTTTCGTTTGACATGATGCATCACAAAGAGACCTATAAAACAAAATTTAGAGTCACGTCGCCCTGATTCGGCACCCAAACAAACTTCGCGTAATACCTTCAATGCTAACCAATCGCAAAATATAAAGGGCTTGGGCCTAAACTGATGCAAAAAACCCGGCAAAAATGTTTATTGATGCTAGTCTGGTTGTTTTTGATTTGAAGCGTGTGTCTTTCTTGTCTAAGTTTGTCATTATAAAGATTTTTCGAGGCGTACCTGTCGAAGAACGGCTTGTGAACTTAGAATTTTCGCTTCTGTTTCTGCTCTCAAGTTTTAAAAATTGTTTTCTCTCTTTTTCGCCCGCAACTTAATCCGACAAAAATTTTATTTAATTTACAGCGTAACCACTTGACACAAAATATTTGAGGAAACCTTTACGATGTTTTGACTATTATCCATAGAACAGCGATAAATGTCGAAAGTAGTTTGGTGGTCAAAGATGTCGCCCTAATTCGCCATTAGTCGCAAGTTATGAAAAAAACATCGATAACTCCACAGGTGAAAAAATTACCTAGGTATTCTAACATTGAGTTGAATTGTTTTGAATCGAATGGCCTAATGCCGAAATGGGGCGACGGTAAATTGAAACTGCAACGTTGAGAACTTTGACTTTTGATTAGATTTTGAGAAAGAGAAGTTGATTGATTACCTTTTAATTTTACACATTGTTTTCAGAAGGGATTAGGGTATATTGTGATGAATTAGATATTTCCTGTGACAATTATTATAGCTTCTGTGTGGGAATTTTCCTTTAGGGTGCCGAATCCGGGCGACACGACTCTATATGTTGTATTTATACCTTTCGATTTTCCAAGAAGATGCTAGGGTGATGACCTCCTGAGATTCATCGCTGAACATAATGATCTTCCAGTTAATAAGCAATTAATTCTCGGGGACCATTGGCTTTAGATTTTTGCTTGATTTCTGCACAGCAAGCACAGATAAACCACCGCCATGCCAACTAAAATGCAAAAACATCTTCTTGCTGCCTATCTCGTTTCGGTGATTTTCGATAATGATGAGAACCAAAACGAGGTAGAAAAATTAATGAGCGGAAACAGCGGCGCAGTGAACGCGGAAGCGGACTTTGCTTTTCGTGACAACAAAAAACCGCAGGATTTTGGTGCTGCAAAAATTGTTAGCTGAGATGAGACTTTCTTGTGCAATGGCGGCTGCAGCAGGGTCTACATCTAGGGAACTGAAGAACTTTGCTAACATTTGTAGAAAAATAGTTTGTGTTGGGAGAAATTACAGGTAAAATCTACGACTAGATTAGGCCTTTCTTCTTCCAGCTAACCTAAATTTTGTTTCTCCCTTTCGCTTGTGTCATCTTTCTTTGGTTGATTTGATTTGGTTCTTTATTAGACTATATATATATACATATACTATATATATATATATATACATCTTATCTTTTTCATCGTTAGTTGTTCTTTATATACTTGTGTTCTTATTCTTTTCTTTTAAATTTTTTTTCCAGGGAGCATGTCTCAGAACTTGGTAATACAATTCCAGAGAAACCACTTATATTTCTAAAACCACCTTCATCCCTCCTGCTTGAAGGTCAAGGACCAATCAAGGTAAAGGGTTATTGTCTATATCATTACCCCACTTATACCCCTTTATCCGTAAGCCTGCCGTGCATTTTTTGATAGAGCGTCCTTGAGTAGAAAATGCATTAGATTGCAATATTGGCAACAGGCAGGGTTTTGTTGCAGACATGCATGCATCAGAGAGGCAGTACTGTACTATTAGAAATATTGGTGCAAGCATAATGAAGGACAGCAGAAAGACACTGCAACATTGGCAGCAGAGCCACAGTGGCAGTAGATGAGCATCATAGGTTGCATTGCAGCAGCAGAGCAGAAGTAGTTATAGTAAAGAGGCATCAATGCTAGAAATACTATTGCGAGTACTGCTTGTTAAATAAACAATTGCAGCTGCAAAGAGGGGTATAGAGGGGTATCTGTGCAGTGTGACTAAGCTTTTGCAAGATAAACAATAGGACAATAGAAAAGAACAATGGAAATGTGCTCCTGCTTGCACAAGATCTCATCAAGAACTGCCATAGCATTGCTGCAGTGCCTTGCCGTAACTGAGGGGAATAATCTTGCCTCCAATAGCTACAGTACAGAAACAAGCCATGAGGCCACAGCAGTAGCAGTAGCAGCAATCGCAATGAAAGTAAAGGCATTAACTAAGCTTGCCATTCAGATGCTTGTGTTGTTCACACAGTATGCTCTTAAAAATTTCAATTCTTAATTTAAAGGTTCCTCCTGGTGTCATAGAGCTGCATCATGAAGTTGAGCTTGCATTGATCATTGGCAAAGACGGCCATTGCATTGAAGAAGCAAATGCCATGGAGCACATTGGAGGCTATGCTCTTGCACTTGATATGACGTCAAGAAACCATCAAAATGAAGAGAAGAAAAAGGGTATCCCTTGGACCCTTGCTAAATGCTGGGACACATTTTGTCCAATAAGCAACATGATTCCTTTAGATTCTGTCCCAGATCCGCATAATCTGAATTTGTGGCTCACAGTAGAGGGTGAGACAAGACAAGATGGCAATACCAAAGATATGATTTTTACGATTCCTCATTTGGTAAGTTATATCAGCAGAGTGATGTCCTTGAATTATGGTGACATAATTCTAACAGGAACCCCATCTGGTGTCTCGGAAGTACTTCGTGGACAAAAAATTGAAGCAGGACTAAGTGATTTGGTTAAGATACGCTTTGATGTTGAAGCATAAAGATTTTAGAGCACTAGGCAGTAAGGTACATTCTAAATTACTGATTTATAAAGAAATAATTTTTGAAACAATGAAATGAAGAGCAGACCCTCAAAGGATTTGCCTTCATAAGATGAAGGATGATCATGAAAATTTGAACATTAAAAAAACTTTTCTCCTTTATTCTTTATTTTTATCTAAGCCTACAGAAAATATCATGTGATTTATGCAATGAAGAGCCTCAGCTGAACACAGCATATAGTTATTTTGCAGCACTAGAAATCTAAAGGATTAACTTACTGCACTATGTATTGGTTTTGCGCGCGAGTAAACAAAGTGGAAGCGTATGAAATGTGATGCACTTGCAAAAGCTTGCCTAACCTGTTTGACCAAGATGAATCCTTGACAAACAACAGGTGAAGCTTGCTCTTGCAGCGTGAAACCAAAGTGTAGTGGCAATGGTGACAGTGCGAGTGAATGACGCATTATGCGGCAACAACTTACGTTGGATAGCGGCCTGAATGCGCGCGAAAAAAACCGGTCGGGAAACGAACGTCGCATCATACTCCAAAATCAGATGTTGCGATTTGATTGGTCAGTACAACATATCCAATCGCTTTCGTTAATGAAAAATCAACCTGGTTTAATCGTATCAACGTGCAGACAGTCTTTTCTTTTGGCTGATATAGCAGCATTTGCAACATGTATTACCCGTACGTCACACATAGTATGTGAAACCCGTATAGGGTCTTAAAAGGTACGAGCGTCAAAATGGGAAAATGGATATGAATTCCGGGAAGGAATACAACTAATTGTTTAGCCTGAATAAGATATTTGATTCAAAATAATTTTAACATGTATGACCACATAATAATTGCAGACAATGTCAGACAGTTCAAGAAATGTTCCTGAAATTTCTCAAGTCATACGGATTTAGCGGCGAACTCTTGTCCAGCCATCTTCTTCCTTTTGGTCGCCTCCTCGCCAGGATTTCTCACGTTCTCCGCCGCGTGATCCAACCCGCGATGCTTGCCATGAACGCCCTGAACAAACAAAATAAACCCATAGTCAATACAATGACAATGACGGTACGATGAGTAACGCCGCGGCTACACGTCCACGGCTGGGCATGAAACAAGCATTCATATTATCGTTGCTATTGTCAAAGTAATATTTTCGAATACACGCTTTTTTTTTATAAGGAACCTACCTCAAGGCCTAGTTCTTAAAGTTCCTTATTTTTGGGCATCTTTTGAGACAATTGTAGTTCCAAAAGTTCCTTAATAGTTCCTTAATTTTAACTGCACACACAGTGGTCTTTACAATATAAGAGAGCCATTTGCATGTGAGCAAAGCTCGAGACTACTGAAAGAAACATTTGATACATGCGTAGCGTACATTTTATGTGATTTTCGGCTGCAAATGTATGGAACCGGCTTTCTAATTCTTGATTATTTGCAATGATAAAAGTATTCAACATTCAAAAGTTCCTTAATGATTTTCTTTTTAGTAGTATAAGTTCTTTAAATTTCCTGGCCTTCTACATGTAGGTTCCTTATAAAGTGATTCCTTATTTAAAAAAGCGTGCACGCGGTTTTTAGAACACTCAAAGCATGTTTAAAGTGCATTACCAATTCTTACAAAAATGAAACGAATAATTGGAGATGGTTCCTAAGGACTTCGCACCTGAACTGCAAACTTACCTGACTACGTGTATGCCTCGGATAGCAGTTAAAAGTTACCCAAATCTTAGACCCCGTCCAAACGATCAAACATTGTTGGTCAAATATTTAAGATTTGTTTTTGAACAATGTTTGGCTGTTTGGCCATGTTAAAAACATTGCATGACAAGCAAAAATAAGCTAAATTTGTTGCTCGATATTTCTGAAATAGTTCAAAAACATTTTTGCCTGACCCAAGCAGAAAAAATTGACAGGCGATATTTGCGACATGGCCAAACAGTCAAAAATTTTGGTTGGCAAGCGACTTTGAAATGTTTGACAAACAATGTTTGGTCGTTTGCCCAAGGGCCTTAAACTTCTGTTTCTCCAATAAAAAATTTGTATCATTCCCATTTAACATCATATGCAGGGGGAGGACGAGAATATTTAGCGACGAGCCATAAAATCATATAAAATGCTAAATAAATACAAAGCCCCAGGAAGAGCACCCACCTTCTGTCTTATCACGTGGTCCATCATCCCTTCTCCAGCTTCCACCGCCTTCCCTTCCACCATCCCCACCATCTCTCCATCCGCTGCCACCACTTCGACTACCAAATCCGCGGTCATCGTCCCGTCTTCGTCTTGGGTCACGGTCCATATCACGCGGCGAGCGACCAGCGTCACGATCGCTTTCTTCAGTCATGCGTGCACGCTGTGAAGGTGGGATGTAACGCCCACTGCCAGATTCTGTGATAAAGGTAAATCAGATATCAATTTGACGGAAGAAATTAAATACGAGAAAATGAACAATCAAGGTAAGATAAGGAATGTACTTTTTGGTCTTTAAGATGGGTGTGGAACAGCAAAAAGATAATGATTCTCAGCTGTTTTACCCTTTCAAAACAAACCAACCTCTTTTATATCACACAGCAGCTGCTTTTTATTCACAAAGCACAGTGATATAAAATTGACGAATGATACTACACGCTTTTTTTTTTATAAGGAACCTACCTCAAGGCCTAGTTCTTAAAGTTCCTTATTTTTGGCCCTCTTTTGAGGCAATTGTAGTTCCAAAAGTTCCTTAATAGTTCCTTAATTTTAAGTGCACATACAGTGGTCTTAACAATAAAAGAGAGACATTTGCATGTGAGCAAAGCTCGAGACTACTCAAAGAAACATTGGATACATGCTTAACGTGCAATTTATGTGATTTTCGATTGCAAATGAATGAAACCAGCTTTCTAATTCTTGATTATTAGCAGTGATAAAAGTATTCAACATTCAAAAGTTCCTTAATGATTTTCTCTTTAGTAGTATAAGTTCTTTAAATTTTCGGGCCTTCTACATGTAGGTTCCTTATAAAGTGGTTCCTTATAAAAAAAAAAGCGTGTATGCTGAAAAGGTCACAGAGGCTAAAATAACGACGCAACATGCTTAGAAAATTGCAAACATTGCAAAATAGGGCGCTCGTGTGGTCCCTTTCGTCCCTTTCGTCAAGCTTCGATGCCATTAATAGCACAACTAGGATGGTCTTCGGTCAAAGAAATGAGTGACTTTGAGGCAGCTTCTATTGTATATAAAGTCTTGAATGGGCTCACACCTCCCTGTATGCAGTCAACGTTTCACAAATCGTCCGGCTTTTGCAATCGGACCTACGTAACACCGAAAATGACCTTAGGATTCCATTGTGTAAGTACTCAAAAGGGCAACGGAGCTTTTCGTATTGAGGAGTTACTGTTTTGAACCAACTGAGCTATGCAATCAAAGCTGCCCCTTCACTAGCTACCTTTAAAAGGAGAATAAAAGCGTTTTAAAAGTCCAAACAGTTTGAGAATCTATTCAACGGTTAACACATACGTTCGCCTTTAGAGTCACTTTCTTTTTGTTTATTTTTTATTTCTTTCTTACTGTATATAGGATATTTTTAACACACACACAGCACATTGAAAACCAGTTATTTGATAACTGCATGTATTTGACTCTGTATAAATAAATGAAATTGAAATGAAATGAAACATACTACAATAAAAAAGGCGCTTGGCCAGTAACTCCGATACACTCCGAAGAAATGGAAAAAGCCATGAAAGAATAGGACAGAAGAGTGACAAGGCGTTTATATTTTGAATAAGAAGGAAAAAATTCTGCAAGAAGAAGACTATTAAGAGTTTTATACGGAAAAGCTTTTCACAGTTAGTTCGACAACGTTTTCGCTCCTTATCACAGTCTTAGCAAACTATATAATAACATCAAACGATGCAGTACAGCTTTTTCTGATGAAAATTAAGTGAAATTACCTCTTGGGGGCGGCGCTTCTCTAGTCATTTCTCTAGCAGGTGGCTGTGAATCACCTCCTCTTCTCCATGAATCTTCTTGATCACGTGGATCTGGTCTACGTCTCCAAGTATCACGTGACTCAACTCTACTGCTAGGTTCTCTGCTCCTGGCTGCTTCGCGCTCTTCCATTTCTTTCTGCCGCAATTTTTCTTCAATTTCTCTTTCACGTTCCAATTTCTTTCTCTCGATTTCGGCAAGTTTTCTGTTTTTTTCTTCTTCTTCTTTTCGTTTTGCTTCTCTTTCCATTTCCAATCTCTTTTCTTCTTCTTCTTTTTCTAAATTCAAAAATAAATTATTTTAGAATTCCGTTGACCTTTCTAAAAAGTTTGGATCGGCGCGACATTGTTCTGGAAGATGGCGGACATCTTGACTAAGGTAATCCTCTCAGCGTGCAACAAACTGTATTGCAGTCGCAAATATGTCTTCAAGCTCACCAGTAATGGAAGTCACAGGGGCGGACTGGCAGGGATGCTAGGTTGCGATTGCAACCCGGGCCTTTTTGTTACAGGATCTTTAACAAACTGTTTTTGCTGTTTTTTGAGCAAATCTCTTCGGTTTCTTTGGATTTCAAAGAGATTTGGATTGGTTTCGCTCAGTCTGAAAACAGTTGGAAGTCACAGAAATTGTTTCATGATGCAGAAAATTGGGAAGAAGTTAACAAGAAAAAGATATTCAATGTATTCGCACAAAAATATGGAATCAAGAAAATATAAGAAAGGGAGACGAGTTTGCCATCGAAATATCCAAAATAAGAAAAGCAGTATTTTATATGAGCAGTAGCCCTTGCCTCGAATTGATTTTTTACAGACGTGCTCGTCAGAAGCAACTAACAAAAAAATCGCTATAGTAAAAACAGGCCCCTTTTTCTGGAAATAGCAACCCTTGAGATTCGCAGCCAGTCCGCCTCTGATGGAAGACAAAGAGAGAAAATGAATCTGCAATAACAAATGTCGAAAATATCTGCAGAAACCTTTTTTTTGTCCCTATTCAACCAGTTCTACAGTATATCAAATATCAAGGAAAGAATGAAATAAATGGGGTTCTTTGCCAGTACCTGATACTGAATTGTTTTAATTCGCCCGTTGTCTTTAAACTGTGCAAACATAAACTATCAAAATCAAACCTCTACGAATTCTCTCTTCCTCAGCTTTTCTAGCAGCTTCTTTCTTTTCTTCAATGTAACAGCGTTTACGTTCTTCGATTCTTTGTTTTCTGCGCTCCTCAAGTCTCTCTTGTTTGACTTTATCAAAACGAGCCTCAAAGCTCTGTATGGCAGCCTACATGAAGAAGCGAAGAATGGGAATGAAAATGATTGCAGTTAACAGTCTAACAAATTGATTGAGAATGATCTATTTGCGCATGAAGACAGCAACCCAGGGCCTCAGACAATAAGGGCCTAGAAATATGGATACATGTTAAGTCGCCACTCTGCCAATTCGCCATAGTCAACTTTTCACACATCAAGTCAAGCTGCCTCAACTCAACAAAAGTAACTCGCCATACTTAACTGGACAAGCCTACTCTGTCAGTGTGGTCAACGGGTTTTGGGGGCACATTCGACAATATTAGTGAATTAGTCGCAGACAAATCATCCAGAAAGCTTGAATGAAATTTAATGGAGATAACCTTGTGGCTTTTAAAAGTTTAAATTTCATACTGAGGCGAGTTGACCACCAAGCTGAGGTGAGTTGACCTGCAAAATGTGGCTTGGTTTCGGGCGAGTTGGTCGTATGACGAGTTGACCTGAATAAAAAAATACATCGTAGATAGGCTGAAAGAATATGTTTTCTGTGATTTAGTCCAAGCAATCTATCATTAAAGATTCCAGGGTGGAGAACAGAACTTGCTTTAGCATGTAACTTTATGGCCTAGTCATTAAATTGAAAAGACTAGGCCATTCATCAATCGTGTATTACATGCATTATTTTCAATCTTTACAGTATTTCACTACAATGAAGTTAGTGGGCTATACTATATTTAAGTAAGGGACTATGATGTCAACTAATATTATTTTCTATCTACTTTTTTATCTTTATAACCAAATTTTCTAGAATTTAATAGTTTGTTAGTTTTGTAGCGGTCCAAGAAAGATAAGCTTCGCTTTTCTTGGACCGTGTAGATTACATTTAATAATTGTAAATTGTAATTCTACGAATAAAAATGAATGAATGAATGATTGTAAATGCGATCAATCTGACCTGGTAAACATCAGCACGTTTACTTGACAGTGTATCCACAAAAGAATCTTTGTCTGTCAACATTCGCTCCAGTCTATTCTTGGTTTTCAAGGCAGCCTCGTGAGCATTTCTGGAATTCTCAACCTGCATTGACAAAAAGGGCATTAATCTATTAACTCACACCTACTGTATGATTGTTTTTGAAAAAAGGCTTGTGGTTAATCATGGAATTCTAGAACGAATTCTCTCTGAACTAATTTAATGAAGTCTCGGTACGGTAGACTCGCGAACGCAGGTGACTCTAACGAGCCTAAGGCTGGTGGACCTGATTCCAAAGGCTTGTGCTTGAATAATGAAACTCTAGAAAGAAAACACTCTCTGGACGCATATACTAAAGTCCTAGTACGGTTAGCTTGGTTGAGATTTAGAACGATTTGACCTGGCACCCTCGGACGCAGCGAAAGAGTTAAACTGGATCAAACTTTCAAAAATGCATGAGCCGAGTGTTTATAAGCGACCAAATTTAGAATAACAAGGCAAATACAAAAGCCGCTTCGCTGCACGCGGAAATATTAGCCTAGTGGAAAATCCAGGTTCTATTCCACAAATATTGGCATGCTGATAGCATAAAAATTGAATATTGTCTTTTCATATGGACATACTTTCAACTAGGAAGAGTACTGTTATCAACATACCTTTTCCTCTTCTTGCGTTTCCCAGAATTTCTTATCTTCCACTGATTCTTCTTCATATCTCTTCTCCAGCAATGGAATTTCTTCTCTTTTCATTGCACGTGCCATGAAGTCAATCTGTGGAATAGGATGCCAATGAAACAATAAATACAGTACAGCCCTGATGATTAGTACTATCATATCATACAAAACTACAATTATGCCTTATATACTGTATCAGCATCACTTCAATCAAACGCCCTGGGCGGCTATTAAATTTATACACTGTACATAGATCAGTGTCTTCGAGGGACATTTAAAAAGAGCACAGCGTAAATTTCAAAACAATTTCTCGTTAATCTTGAAAGGTCCTAAATGTGAACTTGATTGGCTGCACAAAGAAAAGGCCCGTTTCCAATTCGTTTGCATTTTACTGTGTGTTCACTAGCGAAAGCGTTGTTTGCCGTTAGCTAGCGAACAAAAAACAGCATTCCCTGAGGGGATTTGGACTGTTTGCTCATGTTTAACATTTGAGCGAATTCACCGAGCGAAGGATCAGAATTAACCAACGAAAAGCGCTGAATGAATTTTTGTGTCTTCTTCCGAGTAAAAAAACAAATAGCTTTCTTTTACCTTGAATTGCAGCTACCTCATGTAGACAGCAAAGCAGGTACAACATCAATATTAGGCCATAAACAAAGTAAAACTTTAGCGAAAACTTGAACGATCGGCTGCATTGGAAATCAAAAATTCGCCTTTCGCTGATCGATAGCGAACGCTGAACAGCGAATGCAAACGAAGTGGAAATGAGACTTAATGGAAAAACTTGAGACAAAATAAGCCTGTATTCTTGAGAACTTCTTCCAAATTAATCATAGAAATTTTGACCTCCTCGAGTTAGTTATTTACTGAAAACGGTTACTTATTCGAATAAACACGCAAAAATACATGGTCCTTTTCTGAAAAGAATTAAAGGACTATTTGATCGGTACCGAAATGCATGCACAACGGGACATATATTTCATAACAGACCATTATCATTTACAAACCCTTTTTTCTTGAGTTTTCATCTTGAGTGACAATTCCCTCTTTTCCTTATCCAACTGCTCAACTTGTATACGAATGATATCATCTTCATTCAAATCTTCAATTTGCTATAGAGGCATATAGAGAATTAATGTTCTTTCATTCTTAATACAAAGTAGCTTTTGCAATAGCTGAAGCAGGCCAAAGTAGCTGTAGCAATAACGTGTGGTGCAGTTTAAACTCAAATCTCTCCTAAACACCCCTTAATTTAAACTTGCCCTTATTTGCTCGACGAATAGAGGAACAAAGATCCGAGAGCTCTGCTTCGCATAACTATGGAACATAAGATCTTTCGTAGGTAGGCTACAATCAGAGCCAATCTGGTATCAAAGATTCAAAGGTGGAGAACAGAACATGCTTTAGCGTGTACATATTTGTGGCCAATCGTGACAAGACCAGGTTAAACACAAATTGTGTGCGAAATGCATCTTTTTTAAACGTTATTTCACTAGGTATCGTTAACCGCTTCACTCTACTTTGTGCCTGCGGAGCGGAAAGTGGTATGGCGGGAGAATTCTTCCCTTTTACCAAAAAATTATATCATTAAAGCCTATGTAGATTTATCTGTCTTATTTGACTTGGTTTAATTATTTGATGATTTTGTTAATGATTCCTTATTTCTGTTCGATGTTCATAAGATGTAATCTGGAGAAGTATGCACTAGGATAGGCATCCCCGCATTACATCATTGCATGCTGCCCACGTAGGTAATTCCCGCATGATCATAGTTATTACCTTATATGTCACGTGTAGCATAGCCTTCGTTATTCATACCTTATATAGCTAGTTTTTCTTACCGTTGTAGCCTATCATTTCATTCCTTATATGTAGAGAAATGTTGTATATAGTTCACTTAGATTAAGTATAAAAGTAGGTAGATTTTCGTTGGTAATTATTCAGATTCAGATTCAGATTCAGATGCAAGTTGGTAAGTCACAGAAAAGCAAATCGAAGTTTCTCTCTCGCTGTCATTCTACTGCGGCACGCAAGCAAAGCCTACCAAAGTTTTGGGTGAGATCATTTCAAATTGTTCTTGTTGTATTTAGATTTAGCTTAGCATTTATTGGTAATTCGTCAAAACCCACGTTTTACCAAAGTTTCAGTTGATCAATTCTAGTTGTTGCTTCCGCAATAACAGTGTTAGCTGTATCGACATCTACTTATGATCGTCTGCTTTTGAGCCACGAATCAAAAGATTGCGCCGCGAAGTAGGATGTTTTGCAGTATATACACCGATAGAAGCCGACAGAAGCAAAATGAATCATATGAGAGTAGGATAACTTTTGGTGCTCTTGCCTCGTTGTTAAATTCATCTGACTCGTGGTGTCAGGAGCTCAGTGTGGTCAGGGTTCGAGCCCAGCCACGGTAGTGTCACGGTCAGGGTCGACGTCTCGATTAGTTAGCCTACTAGCGACTGGCGCTAAAACACCATTTCACTTTCACCCACCATTACTTATATTACGTTATCAAGAGTAAACAAACCTCTGAGGTGAGACCTTTGAATGCCTTCTTGCCAACATCAGTTTCAGTGAGTGTCTTGACTCTTTCCATCACTTGCTGTTTCTTGACTTTAGCATATTCTTGTTGTTTGCGTTCTTCTTCTCGTCTTGCTCTTTCTTCTTCAAGTCTCTTCTCCTCAGCTTTCTTCAGTTTATTCTGCTGTTCATGAATCTTCGCTTGCTCTTGGCGTTCCTAAGAAAAATCACAACAAGAAACTTATTAATTTTGAAAACACCGCTTAAAACTTTTTCAAACAAGAAACTTATTACCGTATTTCCTCGATGAAGCGCTCGGGGTGCTTATTTAAAAATCCGTCCCAAAGATGAGTAATTATTTGAAGACTTATGAGTAAATTAACGTTCTGACGAAAACTAAGTTTACAACAATTAGTAAAAGCTGTCTCTTGATTCCTCCTATCAGGAGCTTGCACATACAATATCAAAGGAATATCTGGGAACGAACCTGATGGACAACTCAGTCCAAAAGAGGTGCTTATTCGAGGAAATACGGCATAAGGCCCTGGCCGAACGATCAAACATTGTTGGTCAAACATCTAAGGTTTGCTTTACAAAAAATGTTTGTCCGCTTGGTCACGTCCCAAAACATTGTCTGACAAGCAAAACTTAATTGGCAATGATTTAGAGAACTTCAAAGGCATTTTCGGCTTTCCTTTAGCAAAAAATGTTGGACAAGCAATGTTTTGTGATTTGTGTTAATTAATGGTGTTAATTAATACAGTGACATACCAGCTTATTTTTCAAGTTTTCAATCTTTTCCTTCCTTGACTCAATAACAGATCTTCGATTGAGAATATGAGAATGCTCTTTCCTTTCTTGCCTGAGATATTGCTGAACAAGCTGCTCTCTCTGCTGTTGACGATCTTTCTGTAAAAGCAACGGAATTTCCTTCATTTAAATACTTTCTATTTACGTCACTGTGTAAAAGATGGGCTTTTGTGTAGCTACTTGCTTTAAATATCCAATTTGACAGAATCCGTAAAACTGTATTCTGTGATTTAGTCCTGACAATCTATTTCGGAAGATTCCAGGGTGGAGAACAGAACTTGGCTGTAGCATGCACATATTATTGGCCTAGTCAAGGAATAAAACTAGCTCCAAAACATCGATGATGTAGACATGCATTAAACTCCCTTATTTGCTACAAACTTTCTTTATCATTGAGATAAAAACTTATCTTTCTATTACTTTCTCCCACAATGCTCCGGTGTTAAACGTTGAATTGCACAAACTTCCACGTCGTTAA
This sequence comes from Chrysaora quinquecirrha, assembly GCA_014526335.1. Lineage (NCBI taxonomy): Eukaryota > Metazoa > Cnidaria > Scyphozoa > Semaeostomeae > Pelagiidae > Chrysaora > Chrysaora quinquecirrha. The sequence goes on along the minus strand of JACTAT010000059.1, from coordinate 4,243,728 downwards.
TTACAGTGAGACAAGTCTTAAAGGCCGCTTTCCGCCTGAGCGTTTGCGAGCGCCCTGGCGCAGCGGAGAACGCAACGTGTGAAGTCAATCTCGATTTAATGGTGCGAAATTCTTTGTTTAGACAGTCTTTGGGCGTTTACTTAGGATAAGTCTTCTATTTGGGAATCGGGTAATCTCAAAGAATCATCTGTGAAGTTAAGTATATTTACCTTGATAATGTCTGGGTAAATTCTGTTCACTGTTTTCTGCAGTCCTTGCGACATCATAACAAGCTGACTTCGTGTTTTCTCACTGGGCAGAGACTGAAATAAAACGTCGAGAAAATGATTACTTCTCCTCTAAGACATGAACAAATTTCGCTTTAATGACAAAAATAAAATTTTATGACGCATGTATATTTTTCAAAACTAGAATTGCTAAATTTCATCCTACTTACAGGGTGGCCCAAAAAAGGACCCCTTAGGTAAATAATTTCTGTATAAATTTTCTCAAGGAGGAATTTTATCAAATTTATACCAGGTAATATTCAAGTCAAGTGCGCTATCGTGTAGAAATATGTTGGTGATAAGAGCTTCCATCTCGGCGCAATGGGACATTAAATTCATGATGTCCAAAACCAGCTGTTTATATTCCATCATTGCGTACTGTACTGCAATCGTCGTGAAGGAGAATCATTATCCCAGATTAAAATTGTCACAACCATTAATGTATGGTCAGTCATATTAGTGAAGTGTTTTGAGCAGGATTAAGGACATTTTGAATATCATTTGACTGAAAGAATGAGTTATTGATTTTCTGTTTTGTTGCGTAAGGATTACGTAAGGGTATAAAGTTGCATATTTTGTTACAGTACGTTTTTGGATTGTAAAGTTTTAAAGTCAATTTATTCAGAGATACTAACCCATATCATCATGATATTTACAGGATATATCTCACTTGAGTTGAATATCATGTAGTATTAATTTCATGAAATTCCAACTTAAGAATAAATTATTAATAAATTATTTAGTTAGGGGGTCCCTTTTTTTTGGGCCACCCTGTATAGACTACGACGAATGAAATAAGTCTATTGTTCTAATTCACCTTTCCCAGTCAATGGCAGTGTGCCCGTAACTTATTCCTTACTATGATAAATTCTATGACCAATAGTAACGAAGCCTCTTCAAATCAATGCTACTCAGAGAAAACCCCTTGGACAGCAGAAACTATAAAAATCTCAATGATGTCATAAGTCGAATTAAAGTATCATAATGTTCTTTTCTTCCGTACCTGGATAAAAGGACCTTCCGGAACTTCTTCCCGCATGGCTACAACCAAAGTGGTTCCAAAGTTGACAAACTTTTGACGCTGATCTATTGACACCTGCGAGAGAAAAAAATCATATTTTTTAGACATATTCACACAAGTGTTTTCAGCGATAAGAGAAATGCTAACATAGAAAGGACTGCACGTAACGGTAACCTACCTTTAATGCTCTAATAAACGCCCAGGTCGTTTATTTAATTTTTGAGATTTTAAGGTGGGCGTTAATTGGAGACGGGCGTTTAAGAAAGGCTGGATGTTTATTAGAGCATTTGCGGTATTTCAAGTCTGTAATACTGTATCAAATAGAGAATTTGCTACGCGACAAAAGTAGTCACCTGAAGGTCTTTTCCTTTGACAGCTTCAACAATAACTCTTTCGAGCTCATGCTCATTCAGGAAAGGAACAAGTGAAACGAGCTTTGAGAACTTCATTCTGTCGTACACTTGAGAAACCTAAATAAAAATAAAAATTAGTTGACAGGCCCTGAGAGTTGATTTGAGGCAACTCCTAAAGGAGAAGTTGTATATATGTGTCAGCCCAGTTGCCCTTGTCATGAAACATGTTTTATGAGAATGAATCCACTTTATAGGTTAAGCAGACTGCCTCTTTCGATAATTTGCTACCCTTAGCCGTTAATTTCAGTTATAAAGTTAAGTTTTCTAAGGCATCAAACCTATTGACTTTCTTTGACATTGTCATGAAGACAGAAGGCTTTAAAAAACTAGAAAAGGCCCAAATTTTATTATTACGAAACTCAGGGCAATCAATAATGCCTGGTTATAAAAATGTCCTGGTTACAATAGTGCACTGTTTATGGGTGCAAAATTCTAATTACTGTATGTCCTGGTTATCTAGACTCACGACACGAGTCTCTAGTTTACGCTCCCCTTATTTTGATTTGTCACTCCAGCAGAGACTCGTGGCCTTGCAGCTCTGGAACTGGCTAAAAAAAGATGCCTCGTTGTAATTTCGTTTCAGAGATGTAAGGACATAAGTCCCACACTGAGCGATTGTAGAAAACAACAACAACAACATCGAGCAAAGTAGTGGGACTTATATAGTGAGTCTACTGGTTATCGCTCTGCTCGTTAGATCATTCAAGGCACATGTATACCTTCGCCTACATCGCAGTTACCCCTAGTTACCCCCCCCCCTAAAAAAAACCTCAATCAGATTCTATAAGAGATCAATGTAAAGACGCACAGCTCACGGTCGAGTTACTACTCATTAAATGTTAGCAGCAATGTGTGAAATTGACAACTGCCAATATGTGAATACTAATAAAACTATGTTCTGTGATTTAGTCCTGACAATCTATTAAGGAAGATTCCAGGGTGGAGAACGGAACTTTTTTGTAGCATGCACAAATTTGTGGCATTGTCATAGGAAAAAGACGACGCCAAACATTTATTACGTGTGACATGCACAACTCTCAACCATTTTAAAATACTTTTTCCTTAAATTTAGAAGAACACTTTAGCTCTTAGACTCTCAATATAGACTTCCTAGATTACGGTACCCAAGAGTTAATACCTTGACCTACTGTACAGGTATCGCTAATGAAACCGAGTCTAACATCAAACCGAGATCGCTCAAACTGGTCCAGCGTCAAGCAATGCAAATCAATAGCAAAACCTACGGCTTAAGTCTAAAAATTCTCTACCCCTGCTGGGATTAAAACCTCTGAACTAGACCTACCCAATGAGTTAACAAAGGGTGTATTGATTGAGACCAAGTTGGAATAATAATATACTAACAAATACTATACTAAAAGTGAAAAAGTAAAACCCTATGTGCCAATTTCTGTGATATGGGGCAAAGAAAGGGCACTTATTCAAGAAAGGCATTTGTTTAACCAGACATCTTAGGGGGCGCTCGCTTATTCAAGGGAGAACGGTATTGAAAAACAGAAAAAAACGTACTTGTTTCAGCATCCTGACAGCAGTTATTTCCTTTAGAGGTTTGACATACTGTTTGTACTCTTCTTCACTTTCTAGAAATTCGTAAATGGATTGAAGCTTCTTGCACAGTTTCAATGGTTGGAAATCCTCTTCAAGCCATTTGTAAAGATCAGCTATCTCAGGGATCAGGTTGGGGAGGACATTAACCTTCAACTAAAACAGAGAGGATGATTAGGCCTACACGTTTATTGAGGCTAAAAACAAGAAAAATGAATATGGTACACGCCCAGCATCAGAAGAAAGATTGCAGAAACTGATGCACTTTGAATGAAAACACATGAAAATGAAGAAGAATATATAGAAAACTTTTTCGCCTTTTCACTCGACAACTCTCGACTTTTTTGTCGAGGAAAAAGTCGAGAGCATTATCGAGTGAGGTCGAGCTGTGTTGCGTGATGTCGAGAGTTGTCGAGGAAAGTAAGCATCTTCTTATTCATGACAGGACTTCACCCGACTATACCAATGTTCGAGGTGTAAGTGACGAAAGTCAAGAGCTGTCGCGAGCGTTTTTAACACCTCAAAACGAGGAAGAGGACATTCGTCTTGCTTTTTCCCAAGAGCATGGAAATCGAGTCCCTCGACTTGTCGCGTTGAGCATTGTCGAGTGTGAAAAGTCGAGAGCGTTTGAACAGGCCTTCAAGCGTCCTGATCATTTTTTTTTCTTCAATGTTTCAACTTATTCCAAAACATATTTCATACTCATGTTATAAGGTATGGAGCTATGTGACTGGTAAAAGTTAAACGAAGGCATCATACAAAAGGTCCTGTTTTTTAGTTAGGGTCAGCGTGAAAATGTCTGAAATAAGAACAAATTCAGAACATTTTAAGCCTAAAGCTTGTTGCTTCAATTTCTTAAAGTTAAGAGAAAAAGGGACGTCGTTTTAAGCGTTAGTAGACACAAACACACTATAACTGTCTAGTATAAGCTGTAACTGTGTTCTGTGATTTAGTCCAGGCAACCCATTACCGAGGGCTCCAGGGTGGAGAACAGAACTTTGCTCTAGCATGCACATGTTTGTGGCTAAGCCATGCAATGATTAGACTAAGCCAACAATCTATTACAAGACATGCATAGATATAACTTGTAATTACACAAAGTCTTAAGAAAAAAGAGAAGCTTCTAGCTAATAGAATTACAGTACACAGTAGAGTATCAGATTAAAATGTGTTTTCTCCGCAAAGCAATTCGCCGGATTTTATATAGAAATTCTGAGTAATTTAGGTGAAATTTGCTTAACATAACATAACATTGCTTAACTTAACATAACACAACGTTTACTTTGATGATGGCCTCTGGCATATGTAAGCCAAATAAAAAGTATGTATATAAGAATTATGTAAGAAAGATGTATATACTGGAAGGGGGTATACTTAATAGAAATTGGGTACGGGTATTTGGCGCCAAAATAGGTGGGTCTTGGGTGCTGGAATTCTCAAAACATGGTTATGATATTATTGAAAACCCTATATAAGAGGGTGGGAAATTAAAGAAAACTCAAAAAAAGTTCACCTTATTTGAGACATAATAGTGTCAAAAATTGCTTTGAAGATGTTCTTATAACAAGTTTAAGTAATAATAAGGCCTAGAAAGTCTTATTACTGTCGTATTCCGCTTATTATTGCTCATAATATAGGGTCTGTGTCTGTGTCTAGGGTCTGTGTCTGTGTATAAGTGGGTGGGATTATAAAATCTTGGCGGCAAATCCCTATCTGTTCATTTAAGTGATTTAATTCTTATGCTTTGGATAGAAAAAAAAGAACAAAACATTTATTTTAAAAAAAAAACAAAAAAATTTTGAAAATTACATGTTATACTGGTGGTTTGAATTAGTAACTAGTAATTATCTTTACTGTTATATTAGTTTCTGTCTTTTGATAAATTTAATGTAACTTTTAAAACTTTAATTTAGCGGCCCAAGCAAGATAAGGTCGAATATATTTGAATTGAATTGAATTGATTAGTCATGTATCACCCAGGTGTAATAGCTGATTCTTACCATTTCTTTGAGAAGGAATGGCCTTGTTGGAATACTATTCAATCCAAGAAGTGATGAAAGTCGTTTTGCTTTCTCGTGAGCTGTATCATCGTAATTCAAATACTCTTCTAGCTCACTCATGCCTGCAGATATTGGCACAGCCAAAGTTGCAAGAAGAACTTTGGAACTGATCCTAAAAGAACATGAAACATATTTAAGAAGTAGATTAATATACTTACGAAAATATGATATTAAAAAGGACAAAAGAAACCAAAAACTTTCGTGTTAAAGAATATGAACGATTACGAAACAAAATTTTCCAGGAAATGTCACGCCAGACCCAGATCTCTTTAAAAAGGTCTTTTGTGTAGTATTTAACAACAAAGTAATTAAGCAGATTTTGATTTGCACAAAACTTCAGAATTGCGATAAACATCAGAAATATTTTCGGGCATACTTAAATCTTTTTCGTCTGACACTCCTCAGAGTATGAACGTCAGAAACAGACTGAAACAATAAACTAAGGCGGAATTTATACAATCAAAGTTTTTGAACAATTGGCAGGGCTAGAGCCTCGTTTCATCTCAGCGTTTTGGAATCTGTCCATATCAAAACAAAAAAGCCGGTTCTGTGTAGACAGAAAGAGTTCGTTTTCTCACTGGGAATCTTCAATTAATTTTCATTGTCATTTCCACCGAAAGTTGATTGTTGTTTAAAACACAATGTCAATTCAGCTTTTCTTTCTGACTGGTTCGTTTCGATCAGCATTTGGGTATAAATTCCGCCTTAGTTTGTTGTTTCAGTCTGTTTCTGACGCTCAAACTCTGATGAGTGTCAGACGAAAAAAGCTTTTTAAGTATGCCCGAAAATTTTTCCACTGTTTATTGCAATTACAAAGTAATTAAGATGAAAAGGTGTAAAAAATGCAAGGCAAGTAAGACCTACTTCTGAGTTTCTTCCTGGCTAATGCTCTTCTTCTGCTCTTTGTATAATACATACAATCGATGCAATGCTGCAGCATGAAACTGATAATTTCCAGCTTTCCAGAAAACAAGTGCCATCTTCTCATAATAATTTGCAAGAACATGAGGCTTGGGTGGTTTCTTTGACCATTGCATCAAACCATGAATGTCTTCTATGGCTTTGAAAGCTTCCTACAAAATCAAAACCCAATCTCAAATAGAGTGCTATAGCTAAATGTACTTTAAATAAGTATGTCTTGTCTTTTCCCATGGCAAAGGAAGTAAGTGTGTACAATTAACAAAGCAGCAAAACAAAATGAGAGCAAACAAAGAAAACATGCAGCAATATGGGAATAAATGAAATGAATCAATACGTTTTCAATAATCTCACGTTCTGGGCATAAAGAAGTAATTAGATTTTTGCATAATGAAATGCACATGCAACTTAACTTGCCATTGTGCCTGCGCCAATGCCATGCCTCAAAAGATTAGGTCTGGCCTCTTATTACTTCTAAACAGGGGGAGGGCAATTCACTACTTGGAATCTCATACACCCTCAGGTGGAATCTCTATAGTTTTCCAAAGAATCTTGTAAGGATCTATTTGTTTCATAGGAATCTTGTAATCTCGGTTAATTCAATTTATTACCAAGGTTCTAAAGAATTCTGTTTACAAAGTTGCCATTGTTTTCAAACTCTACTTACTCTGAAGTGCTGAATAATTTGGGGGGTGGAAATATTGTTTAAATTTAATAAACAGAGGGGGTTGGAATAAACGGGGGGTTTGAAAATACAAAACTAACTGCTTTAGCATAACAGAAACTCTTATGTTCGTACGGTGTCGTACGATAGCAAACAGAAGCTATTTTGCAATATAGCGATGAGAAATACGTATTATATACTCAGTTAACTCGTAGGACAGCAAAGAAAAACTTATTTGAATCAATTTTTTAAATATTTATTTACCAAATTTTCTTCAACTAATAAAAGGGGGAGTTGGAATAAGAGCGGGGGGTTGGAAAATTTTTTTAAAATTAACAAGCTGGGGATAATTATTCGGTACTCCAGAGTATAGAAACTAGTGAGGTTACAAACTTTCCATTTTAACAAAGAAGCAACAACATGATTTTACCTGCCAAAGTTCCATAGTAATAGCACTGTCCAACTGGGATAGTCTTGTTTCCAAGTGCATTTGAAGACTCTCTGCATTGTTCAAATTGATTGCATTTGGTTGGCCTTGATACTTATGAATTTGGGAGAGATGATTTCTAATCTAAAAATGTAATCAAAGCAAGCATGCAAATTAATAACAGAATCTACTGAAACAACTAAGCAATCTTGTTTTGCAAAATGAAATATTATAATCTCCAAATTTGCAACTTTTATTGCAAACTAGGGGCATGTTCTTCTAAACCAATTATTTTTTTGGTAGCCTTCTTTTTCGGAATGTGTGTTTTCGAAGCCATTCTTCTGAAAATGGCAGGTTTTGGAGCTCTCTAACACCTTCCATCATCAAAATAAGGTTTCCGAGACTTTCCAGAGATTCATAGTTGGAAGTTTGAAAATGCAAAGAGACTTCCATTTTTCCAGTTGCCACGATACATTCCACAAATGGGCCTGGGGACAGGCAAGCAAGACTTGAAAAGATTCAGATTTCCGAAATTTGTGTTTCTTGAAAATCATGGATCTTGTTTTTGGAAGCATTCTGTTTTATAAGCTCGGGAGTCATTGGAGGTTAAGAAGAAACCACCCTCTGTCTGTGAGTGACCAAATAAAGCCTAGTACTGTAATATAAATCCTAAGGTACAGGCATTCTTATGTTGATGTTGACACTAAAAAGAATCTTGAAAACCAGCCTTTGGCTACAAACAAAAATTTTCACCATGACATAAAAGTTGCTGCTGTTTGAAAGTAGAGGACACATCAAAAAGGGTGGCAGAATTTTGCTGATTATTGTAAGGAATGTGAACAGAACATTTTCAAGGCACCTTATGGTAATTCTGAACAATGCATGAAATTCTGAATAAAATAACACTGCAATGAAAATGATATAACGAAGCATATAATAAAGCTTACGTGGTCACAGAGCTTTCTGAATTCAGTTCTTCTGTTATACTTCAAGCAGAATTTGAAAGCTGTTTTGAGAAGAAGAAGAAGATGCTTATGAAACAATATTCAAAGTACATTTCACAAATCCCTGATAACAGTATCATTTTTACAGACCCAGAAATGAGAGCTTCTGTCACAAGTAGATGAATAGTTTTTGAGTTGTACAAAGCATCAGGACAGCGAAAAAAGCACAAAGCCCCTTTTGGTCATACTTTCTTTTCTATTTCATCTGACACTTCTCTGACAAAAACGTCAGAAACAGACAAAAACTATTGGCAAAGGTGAAGAGGATTTGAATGCACAAATCAGAAAAGAGAAGCTGAATTGATACTGTTTTGAACACCAATCAGCTTTCAGGATTTAGCATGAAGACCAATAGAATTAAATGCAGTGTCTAATTGAAAACAAACTCTCTTTGTCTACAGCAGTCAATGTTTTGGTCAGTTTCTGAAGTTTATGTGTATGGATGTCATAAAAGAAAAGCTTTCAAGTTTGATCTAAGATGCTTTTTCTTAGTTTTTCACTATCCAGAGCTTCAACAATAAGTCATTAACAAAATTATGACAAACCTTGTTGAGCAGTGTCTTGGTACAGCCTTTCAACCCTGTTGTTATTTCTGAGCAAATCAAGTACATTTCTGTAGGCTTCCCAAAGAAACTTGACCCATGGTGTAAGAAGGACCCTGTCTGTTCTATCTTGAGTATCCTCTGCACTTACACTGCTAAGTAGTAATCTATAATGGGATGTGATTTAATCAGTTAACAGAATAAACATATGTGATAAAGTTTCTGAACATGGTAGCCATCCGGTGAAAATATCCTTCCTACGATTTGGAGCATTTAGTTGCTCTAGGGGACCAAGTCTTTTGGTTGTCATAACAAGGGCAATATGCGAATTTTCTTTGCAGAAGAGGGGGTGTTGGGCACATTCAGGCAACTAGGAATGGAAAAATAGTCAACTCATGCAAAAGAAGTTAGATCATGTGCCTGTATACATCATGTATTCAACACAGCCATTTTAATCTGAGATGGATAAATAGACAAAGATGCTGTCTGCGAAATACAGCAAAATGAAACAAAATAATTTACATATTCCTATGTTTACAAATAAAATGCTTGCTTACTAAAAACTGTGAAGTGGAGGCTTTTTATAAGGAACTCTAGTGAAGTTATTTGAACCAAAGAAATTGATCTTTTTACAATAAGACTCAACAATGACCAGCAAGTTAAACAAATCCAATTTTAGCAAGCTATTTTTAAATAAAATTTCAGCAAAAGCCTTTACCCTTCTGGTGTTTCCAGTTGATCAAGATCTTCCACAAGGACTTGGTCTCTAGATTGTTGTCTGGCATTTTCAGCAGTATCTTCGGCAAGTTTCAAGAAATATCTGACAATTTCCTCCAAAGATGCAATGCTGACTTGTTGACAAATGAGCTTATATTGGTAGAGGCCTTCTTTAGCACTGACACTGCGTTTCAGTTCAACACACAGGCTAAGATACAATCTCAAGATTGGCTCATGAATTTTTTGCCATGTTCGATGCTTTTTGCTTTTTATGACATCATACAGTACATCAAGGGCAGCTTCCTTTGTACCAACATCAACAAATTCTTTAAAAAAATTTAATTTATAAGAAATAGAAGAGCTTAGTTGCTGTCAGTCAATGATTGTACGAGACAACTGTACGAAAACAGGAAAGTTTCTTCCTGCCAAAGTTTCTTCCCTTAAAGTAGTATGGCTCAATAATTTTGGCTATGATTGTATGTAGGTATCATTAAGGCTACGGTAGGTTCCTATTTGATGATCAAAAATGCTAAAATGAAAAATCTGCGAAAATCCTGGCAGTAGATAGCTGCTCTTTGACTTCTTTTATGAATGCAACCAGTCAACATTCATCGCACTCACGCCCTGAACATCATTCATTTCAAAATGTAAAGCTCACAGGGTTCAAATAATTCTATCAGTTAACGAGGAGACAAACAAAGCTGCCATGTTCTCAGGAAAAGTCGGATTCGATTTAGGCCCTAACGAAAATTGTCATGTGTTTATCTTTTGAAGCTTTTCTGTCTTACCATTAGCCCTTTTCAAGGCATTCTCTGGCTTTTGGAAGTAATGAGGCATCTTTTAACAGTTTAATAACAGTGCTTTCAGCAATGGAAATATCAAGATCGAAACCTCTGATCTTTCAGAATTTCTCTCAACATTTTGTCCGGAAAAAGAACGTGGAGGAACACCAGTTGGTGGCCTGGAGCCGAGCTGGCTAAGCACGTGATCAGTGAAGAAAGCGAAAGGAGGTGAAAAGTCGGGAGGAAGTTTGTGTCACCCTATTTATTTTATCCCTCCACCCAATAGAAACAAATTGCTATATAACATCAAAAGTCTTATTCATGAGATTTTTCAAACTGGCAGTTTGAAGGTGTTGTGGCGTCGTAGTCTAAGCTATCTAACTCGTGGTGTTAGGAACCTAACGAGGTCGGGGTTCGAGCCCAAGCCATTATAGCGTCACAGCCAGGGTAGAGGTCTCCCTAGTTCGTTTCCTTCTGAGATCCTAGCGACCGACACTTAATGCCTTTTCACCTACACCTTACCCTATTGGTGAACCAACATTCAGATGGCTGGATCTAAAAAAGCTCATCTTATTAAATAAAGAACTCGCCACCCCTCTGCATCCCTTATGCACTCTTAGTACTCTTCCCGGGCACTTACGCATCCCAAGATATTCAAAACTGCACAAAATGAACGTGAACGCCATGTCCATACAGTATGTTTGGATTTGTTGTCAACAAGTGTCCCTCTCAAACACGCACCCCTCTCTATCTCCAAAGAGCCCCCCTTTTTTGAGACCTAAAGTTAAACTTGACGGGTACCTAGCCATCACCCGTGCTTGACTTATCTCTACAGTTCATTTTAGTATCAACACCATCAAACAGCTAAAGAAACCACTTGTTATCCTGAGAAATGTTATCTATGGCATCAAAAAGAGAAAGACGCAAACATAAGACACTTTATAAGCATTCTGGGAAGCTTTTTTTATTCATTTGCATAATATATCTTAGCTCTATATTGCGTTAATATTTTCAAACTTGAGTGAAGTTTGAAACTGTAAAATTATATAAAATTATTTACAAATTAAGAGCAAACCAATTATCTTGTCAACAACGATAAATCTTAAAATCAATTGTGACAATAAAATCATTGAAAACGATAACATTCTTAAATTGATTGCATTATAAAATTGAATTCATTAGTTCAGTTCAAGCTCAAATATTTTTCAACTTTTTAGTGAATCTGAAAAACTAAGCTAAATATTGGTGAGGCAGCTTGAAGCGTAAAGTTATGAGAAGAAGTAGAACTAGCATATAAGAACAATTTACAGCATCCTCCGAACAGCACAATTTCTAAAGAAAACAATGGTCGCCTTGCCTGGGTTACCAACAGAAAGACTGCCTTTTTCGCTGAAATAAGTCAGCAAACTAATCCCCCGTTTTAACTGGTGCTGCGTATTGAAATATAACTAGATCAACTAGACTACCAGTGGTAACGATCAATTTCTTGGTTCCCATATACAAGTTTCAATTCTCTTACTTATGTAGCCAGATCTTATCTCTAACAACATCGTCCTTGTTTCGAATCCATTCGTAAAGAAGCGAGGAAGAATTAGCCACTGTGACTCGACCATATCCATAAGAATTCTCGTGGTATCTGGACCAGCTTTTTCCAAGCCAATGGTCTCCATCGAGGTCCATACCAGCAGTGCCTACTACAATGTGAGTGATGCCATCGTCACGGCATTCCTGCTTGTATACCTTGCAGGTGCGCTCATAGCTGTGGTAATGTGCCCAGAATGCCATGTCAACACGGTATTTGTAAAGCAAGTCTTCGAAACCACGCTGCATGCCAAGTGATACATCATAGTCACCTGGAGGGAAAAGGATACATAGAACAGATTAGTATTGGGACTAGTCTGGCCCGTGTTAGGATTTGTGGTAGGTTTGAACCTGGTCTTCACTGGTGACACAAGCGAAAACAAACACAAGCACTAGAATGTGCGCAGTTGAGGAAGGGCTCCATTTAAATATAGGAGTTGATGAATGCGTATTTTGAAAATTGTTAAACAGATTAGTATTAGGACTAGTCTGGCCAATTTGGGGCTTTCTGGTATGTTTTAACTTGGTCTTCTTTGGCGAGACAAGCAAAAGCAAACACAAGCACAGAAATGTGCGCTATTGAGGAAAGGCTCAACACTTGCATAAGATCTGCGTCTTTTGAAAAATCTTTTACAGATTAGTATTGGGACTAGTCTGGCCCGTTTGGGGCTTCATCACAGGTTTGAATCTGGCTTTCACTGGCAAGACAAGCAAAAACACAAACAAAAGCACAAAAATGTGCGCTGTTGAGGATGGGCACAATGTAAACATAAGAATTGATGAATGCGTATTTTAAAATTGTTTAACAGATTAGTATTAGGACTAGTCCGGCCCATGTGGGGCTTCGTGGAAGGTTTGAACCCGGTCTTCTTTGGTGACACAAGGAAAAGCACAAGCACAAGCACAAAACTGTGCGCTATTGAGGACGGGCTCAATGTCAACAGAGGACTTGATAAACGCGTATTTTAAACATTGTTTAAAACAAATTAGTATTGGGACTAGTCTGGCCCATTTGGGGCTTTGTCATAGGTTTGAACCTGGTCTTCACTGGTGATAAAAGCGCAAAGCACACTGGCCACAAGGCAAACACGAGCACAAAAATGTGAGGTATTGAGGAAAGGCTTGACGTAAACATATGCTGCATCCTGAATGCATATATCGACAAGTTGTTAATGCAAGTGCTAATATTTTGCCTGTCCTCGTGTTGTTCGTATTCTTTGCTAAGAAGAACGAAAAATGTTCCGATTCTCTGTATTTGTGTTTGTGTTTGTGTTTGGTCCTTGTGCTCAAGTTTGAGCTGCGCTTACCACAGAATCTATCCTAGTGTTTTCCATTCTTAACAAATATGAATAAATACAGTATGTAAGAAATTCTTTGCCAAGCACCCTCTAGAGGAAATTCCAAAGATACCTTTTGTTTTGCAGAGCGTTGAGTCGACCTTCAATTATAAGCAAACTGATATATATTCATCAATACATACAAAATTGCGAAAAATAGCGGAAGGGTCTTGGAACATACTGAAAAGGTTTTTTCGCCTGACACTCCTCAGGGTATAAACATCAGAAACAGACCGAAATGACTTCAGTCAGTTTCTGAAGTTTATACTCTGTGGAATGTCAAAAGAGAAAATGCTTTTAAGCATGTTCCAAGATGTGTATGCTGTTTCCCGCATTTCGAAAGTTTGTAGCTACCACCGAAAACTATTCAAAAATATACAAATGTACTTAATCAGAAATAGTTCTATTTTCTATACATAGAAATACTTACTCATAATTGATTCACTGCAATACATGGCTCTGTGCCCTCCAATCATAATCCATGGTGTCTTTTCTCGGTCCACACTTGCCAAATCATTTTCAAGCCACTTGTGTTGTCGGCTTCCTGGCATGAAATCATGTTCTGTGCTCATCATAATCATATGAACCATTCCGTAATCATAGCTGTACCTGTGAAGTGGCAAAAAAATTCCCTAATTACGCAGCATGTTCCAGTTAACATTCGCCATCATAATTCTCAGTAAAGAGAGCAACCACCTCGCAATTCCAAGCAGCAACCGACCCATAAGCATTTGTTGTTCATTTCATTTAATCTTTTTGTATACATAACATTTCATCATCAAAAAAATAAAGAGACATCTTATATACAAACTATATTATGCGGTTATTGAAGGACTGCGAGGTCAATGCTGGAAATTATTATAAGGTGTTCGAAAATACGGCTTTTCGGACCGACAAGGGCGCAATCTGATTGGTTCTTCAGCGGTCTGCAAGCCGTGTTTACCAGTGTTGATATAACCACGTGATATAGCCAGGCAATTTCTCATTGATGAAGTGAGAGAAATTGAGATGGGAAAATGAAATTCTGACAAATACTGTTTCTTGGGTCCAGCTCTGATAGCTATCATGCAGAAATTGTATGACGATTTTCCAAGTAGTACATTCCAAGAGCTTTAAAAAAATATTTTAATGACTTACCACCAAAGTTTATTGCCATTATCAGGCATATGGAAGCGATTATACATTGGTACACCACATTCACCACCAGAATCATCTCCGTAGTTACCCCAAGATGGATGAAAACCATTGCCAGGGGCATGACTTGGGTCTCTCGAACCACCAGAAGTGTGATCTTGTTCATGATTGCCTATACCAACCATGTATGGCAACAATGTGGAGTAAGGCTCTATTATAGCGTGCCACTGGTCCCAGATGTATTCCTAGAAAGAGAAGAATAATAGTCTTTGAGTCATACAAAACTTTAAAGCGAAAATAGCAAACGTATTGAAAGCCTTTCTGATTGGCACTCATCAAGAGGTTAACCATAAGGAATATCTCAAAATAAATGGCGACATAGGGTCCTAAAACTTGTCTCATGTAGGGGCTTTGGAATTGGTCTCTCTAATAATAATAAAGGCCAGTTTTCTGGGTGCAAATAGAATAGATCATTGTGGTAAAGCTTTCAAGACGTTTCGCCCAACTTCCAATTTGCCCAACTTTCTTTTTCGCCCAGCCCGCTAAGACGTTTCGCCCAACCCATTGTGGTCGTTTCGTCCAACCAGAAATAACATAGACAACTTCTTTCGTGTATTTAGTCAATTATTTGATTGATAACAGTTGGGGTTCTGCCCCCAAACCCCCGAATTTGACACTGGGGACTGTTTTAGTGAAAATAATAGTAATAAATAGCAAATAATTTAGTTAGGCGAAACAACCAAGAATGTTGGGCGAAAAGTCCCGCTTGGGCGAAAAGGAAGTTGGGCGAAACGGAGGTTGAGCGAATCAACCTGATACTGTGGTAAACGGCTGATAGCATTGAAATTTTCCGAACTCACAAGATGCGAAAATTGTATAAAGTATAAATTTGTACTATCATAGCGCTTTGGTTCTTAATTTTATGAGCATTCAAAGTCCCCGATTCCATAAAGGTTTTGACCACAAAAAATGAACTTGGTGAAACTTTTTACCACACTCGTTTTAACCCCTTATAAAACTGTTAACTTCGAACGCTCGTGAAATCGATAATACAAGCGTTGAGATAGTTTAACTTTGCATCTAGACCAAATTTTGGGTGCGTTATACGATTTTACCGTCGAAAACTTCGTGACTTTGAAAAAAATCAATGCTTTTTGCCTTTTACCAAAATTATCTATAGCCTGCTTTCACGGTTGGATTCTTCAACTGAATTCCATTGGCTATCTTGTTCTGTTTTGCTCTATCGTTTAAAAAAGTGAGAAGAATGATTTTTCCATGTGTAGTACAAAACTTCAAAATTGCGATGAAAAGCAGAAACACTTTCGGGCATACTTAAAGGCTTTTTTTCATCTGACACTCAGATTATGAATGTCAGAAACAGAACATAACAATAAACTGAGGTGGAATTTATTCCCAGACAAGCCTCAAATTGCACCAGTCAGAAAGAGAAGCCGAAATTGGAATTGTGCTTTATACACCAATCAGCTTGCTGGATTCAGCGGGAAGACCAAAAGAAAATTAACTGAAGAGTTCAAGTGGGCAAATAAACTTTTTTTGTCTTCACAGAACCGGCCTTTCGGTTTTGATGTGATCAGATTCTAATACGCTGAGAGGAAACAAGGATCTAGCGCTGCCTACGGCTACAATGAAGCCATTTATGAAAAATATGAACAGAATAGATGTCATTGAAAAGTTTGTCTAACCTGTCCTCGTGCATATGAAATATCTCCATTATGAAAGATGAACTTGACATCATTTTCTCTGTATTCTTTCAGCATGAGTTTTGCTGTTTCATCAGCTCTTGGAAATGTTGAGACACCCATATCACCATAAACAATGAACTTGAATGGCTTTCTGTTCCCAGCAACAGGAGCAGTTGTGAAGTTGTACACAGGACTCATAGCCTGTAAGAAAAGCCAGAAATATATTAGATTACTGTAAAGGGAAGAAACTTTTGCCAGAAGAAACTTTCGAGTTCTTGGTCGAAATTCATTTAAGGTTTATTTCACAAAACATTCAAAAAAATTCATGAAAGTTAATTCCACTGAAAGTTTCTTTAATAAGAAATTCGCAAATACCACCAGAAAAAAATTCCAGAAAATTCGCTTTGTTTAAGTTTTTACAAAGTGATTTCATGTCTACTGACCCTAAAACCCAACCTGTAAAATAGATCCAATTTTTGTATGTTTAGAGAGACAACTGAGGGAGGGGGTATAATGCATTGACACAGAGATCAGTCTTTTCTCTTTGTTAAGATAAAGTCAACTTCTTTGAGAAGCTGTTTTAAGAAAGAAAGATTCATTTCTGTAGGCAATAATTTAAACATCTTTGCCATAAGGATGGCACATTTTTAAACGGGTGCTTATTATAGGGAATATGTTTTATCTTAGTACACTCTTTTTAATAAGCAACTGGTCAATAAGCAACTAGGGCTGAGATTTTGTTCAAAGTTTGGTGAAATAGCTTTCTTTATGCTGTACATCCTTGCAAACTTGTCAATTACATTGAAAAGCCAGAAAAGAGCAAAAATAAGAGGTTTGGGGGGGTACCAGTCATTCTGTGAGGGCTGGAATACTAGATATGTTAAGCAACTCTTATGGGCTGGACCAAAGTCCAGTTGCTTATTGAAAAAAAGTGTATTGAAACAGCAGAAGAGAAAGCAATCTCACCCCTTCTGATCCATATGAATAATAATAAGTTGTCATTGGTTCAAGCTTCGTCAGCAGCACATCAAACATGTACCCAGGATCTTTGAAGCCGGTTGTATTTGCTTTTGGCCCACACATATCACTTGCTTTGTATGTCCATGACCTTCCATCTGCTGACATATCTAAGCTCTTCTTTGATACACCATACTTGACAACATGCTTATCAACTAAAAAAGCAAAATGTTATCAGGCTAATGAAGACAGAATTTGAATAGAATTTTACAACAACTTCATAAATCCTCCAATTAGCCCCCCTGGGGGCTTAATTATTTTCATTATTTTGGAGAGGGGCATATTTGAGGGAGGGGTATATATTTTTTTGCGTCAATTTTTCCTCCTTTCCATCAATTGCAAAACAATTTGCAAAACAATTGGTTTATTGTTCGCAAAACAAGTGTTTTATTGTTTGCAAAATAATTGGTTTGTTGTTTGCAAAATGATTTGTTTATTGTTTACAAAACAATTGGTTTATTGTTTGCAAAACAATAATATCATTTGTAAAACAATGGATGGACTAATTTTTGCAAAACAATTGGTTATTTGTTTGCAAACAATAGCTTTCTTTGTTATATTTTTGCCCAATCTCCCTGGTGAAGAAAACTGGCCATATTCATTCTGCCCAGTCATGGGTGGGCTGATGCAGTTCCCTAGCTTTCTAGTTAACTCACCCCACTACCAACTTGCCCCATTACCAACTTGCACCACTTTTAGGTCAACTCACCCCACTTTCAAACTCAACTCGCCCCATCTTCAAAGTCAACTGACCCCATCTTAAAAGTCAACTTGCCCCCACTTATAAACTATAAATGTTTAACGTTGGGGGCTCTACCCCCAAACCCCCTTTTATCATATAGATTCACTCAATGTCATTGTTTTCTGTCATTTATTTTAATGGTGAGGTGAGTTGACTTGACAGATGGGGTGAGTTGTACGAGCACGTGGGGCGACATGACTTGACAGAGGTCCAACCTGACCATGTTAAGGTGGGGCAAGTTGCTAGTGGAGGGAGTTGACCTGTTACCGTTCCCCTTATGACATGATTTCCAATGTCCCCGTGGGTAGGGTAGTAATATACCTTTGCAGCAGTCCACATCACTCTCATTTCAGTGGGATCCCCAGTCACAGCAATTCTTCCTTGCAAGGGAGCTTTGTCCCCCATTTCAAAACCCAGGACATTACTGCGCGCTACAAGACGTGACTCAGCGCCGTTTCTGAAATATCTGAATTCACACTGATTGCGCATATTGAAGACATGGACTTCGTGACTTCCGTGTCCACTCTTCCAAGTTGGAGATTCTGTGACGAAAAAATGGTCCAAACGTCTTTCTGACTTATCATTCCAGGGGCAAACAATCGCTATCCAGTCCATTTTAGTTGGATTTATGATTCCATTCCATGTCACAGTCACTTTAGCACCATTTTCAACAACGAACGGGTGAACTTTTATGCTAGCAGACTTCAAATCGTTGGCAAAAATCTCGTCAACAAGTGGATTGGCTAGGCCCTTCGCGTAGTCAGGGCCTTGACTGTTGATCAATTTTCCATCAGGATGTTGTCTGCGAAAGTAAGTAGGAACAACATGAGCATGCTTGGATTGAGGCCCTTTAATGATAGTCGGAGCAGCATTGCAAAGCACGAGACTAAGCATTAAGAGAGCCACTTGCAACATCATGACGAGCGAGAGATTCTCTAACAACTCCAACTTTACTTTAGGCCAGGCCGACCAGCCGGTGATGCGAGAGAAAACAAAGTCACGAGATAAAAAAAAGGTCTCGTGACCACGGGCAGTCTCACGTGATCTCTCTTTGTCAACTTGGTCAAACATTGGCACCAAACTTTGTTTTTCCAAACATTGGGATGGAAAAACATTACTTACTTGGCCACTGTGCCAGCAAAACATTGTTTTGAAAACTTTAACAGCAAATACCGTCACGATTTGTGTAAGGCCCTGTGCAAACAAACGATCAAACAATGTTTGTCAAACATTTGAAAGTGCTAAGTCATGTCAAACTCATCAAGCAAAATGTTTTGCCGTTTGGCCACGTCGCAAAGCGAGGCTTGCCTGAAGCAAGCAAAAATGTTTTTGAACTTGCTCAAAAACTTCGAACACGAATTTTGCTTATTTATGCTTATCAAGCAATGTTTTGTGACGTGGCCACAGAATACGAACAGTCAACCAATGTTTAACTTATGTTTGAAGTTGTTTTGAATACTTCTAACCCTAAACATACCAAAATACACAAAAAAGAATTAATCTTTAATCTTCAGCCTAGCATAGCTTGTAAGTTAGTTAGTTAGTTAGCTAATTAGTTAGTTAATCAACTAGACAGTTCGCAAGTTAGTTAGTTGGATAGTTAGTTAGTTAATAAGCATAGCTTGTAAGCTAGTTAGTTAGTTATCTAGTTAGTTAGTTAATATTTCAACGCAAGGTATTTTCACCAAAAAATAGACAGTTAAAAAGCTTGCCATGTACATTTTAAGCAGAAGGCAGCAAATAAAAGATACTAGATCAACAGGAGAAATGAATGAAGCAGGAAAAAACTAAGTATAAAAACATCCTAGAAATGGTTATAATTATATCTATAGCTTTTGTGTCTGGGGCAAACTGTTCAATTGCACTAAATAACTTGGTATAAATTGTACATAGATACTCTAAACCAACATGAACGAAACTTAGATAAAAATTACATATAGTTAATAAGCGAATTCGTAACCGAAAGTCTATCTATAATAAAGTTTAGAGTTTGTAATAGAGTACTATAATATAGTTTTGTCTTTCTGTTTAGGAGAAGGTGCGTAAAGGCAGGCACGACAGAATAAAGCAAGTTTTGGTCTTTTGTTAGCGACAAATCGTATAATATTCAGATACGAATTGAATTTTGAATTTCTATTTCTGAAATTATGTGATACTGTATTTCCTCGGTTAAGGACCCGGGGGCGCTTACTTAAAATTCATCTCAAAAAGGAGCAATTATAGAAATTTCTTAATAAACTAACGTTAAAAACTAAGTTTTGCAGTATCTAGCAAAAGATGTCTCTTGATACCTCCCATCTGGAGCTTGCACATACACTATCAAAGGAGTGTCCGGAACCAATCTGATGGAGGGTCCACAATAGGACCTCCATTCAGCTCCTGTTTGTTGACATATTCCGTATCCCATAGCCCTTATTTTTCAAACCCCGACCCAGCCGTCCATTTGCCATACCGTATCCCGCAAACAAGAGCCTTGTATCTCGCATCCCGCCCTTCAAAATTGGCTGATCACAAGATGAAGGTGAAGGTGAAATGGTGTTTCAGCGCCATGCGCTAGGATCTCAGTAGTAGTTAAACTAATCGAGACCTCGACCCTGGCAGTTACGCTACCGTCCACCAAACATATTGTGATAGGCAGCTCAATCCAAAGAGGTCGCTTATTTCAGGCAGGGCGCTTATTCGAGGAAACATGGTAGTAGTCCACCGAGCCGGATTAATTCAAGACTGCTTTCAGACTTTGCTTCACATCAACATATCCAGTTAAATATAACAGTCATTACAGCAAGAAGGTTAAAGCTAAAGAAAGCTTTGAATCATCTATCAAATTTTAAAACAGTTTTCATAAACAAAACAAACTTGGTTCAGCTATGTTCCAAAATACTTAAGTCTTTGTATGTACAACATCGTATGCTACCGTTCTGATTCTCAAGCAAGAAGCATCTCTTCGTTGAAAACTCGAGCTTTTCGTTTTTATTTTGGGCATTTGGCTCATCGATGTGCAATTTATTTGAAGCTGTAGTGTTTTTCAAAGAAGTTGTCGACGAATTTGTTGATGTCAGCTTTGAGATCATCACCGAAAAGTTTCTCAGCTTTCTGCTCATTATACTGTTTGTACAGTTTGGTGAGCTTCAAACAACATTTTTGGAATGACTGAAAACAAAAAAGTAACCATTAGAAAAAAGTGTTTAGGGAGAATACACGCTTTTTAAAAAGAACACTTAGATCGATCTTAGCCTGCCTGCTTCTAATTTTTGAAGCCACTTTCCACCAACTCATCAGCCCCTAGAATTCTCAAAAATACCTATAGGAAGTGGTATTATTTCTGTACAAACTGGTCCAGCATTGGCTGAGATATGGCCATCAGAAGAAATACATTTCAATAGGAAATCACTGTATTTTGCGCCTTGTTCAAATCATTATGAACCGAAGCAAAAATACAGTGATTTCCTATTGAAATATATTTCTTCGGAAGGCCATATCTCAGCCGATGTTTGATATATTCCACTGATTTTGCACATTTACGCATTATTTTTTTATGATTGTTCACAAAATGAAGAGCAGATTTCGAAATTTTAAAAATAGATTTTTGATGACGCCACACTTAGGTACTCTATAAAATGTAGAAGGCCTTACCTGCCCAGGGCCAACGCGATTTTGTTCCAAGTAGTGCTTCACTCTTGAACTGACGCAATAAACCATGCTAGTTGTTTTTTGTTGTGTCAGTATTTTGCTTAGAAGATTCAGTTGGCTCTTTGTATACTGCGCGACGTGTATCTTTTGCTTCGATTGAAACATCAAGATTCACTCTATGCTCAGTGATATCTGAAATGCTGTTGTACCAGTTGAGGACCGAGGAATGGGCAACGCAGATGTCCTGAAATTGTAGGAAATGATTAGAGTCTTTGAGTGGTACACAAATTGAAATTGCGTGAAAAAGCGGAAAATCTGTGGACATATCTAAAAGCCTTTCTCCTCTGAAACTCCTCAGAGTATAAAACTCAGGAACAGTCCGAAACAATTGACCAAGGCGGGATTTATACCCAGATGAGGATCGAAATGAATCAATCAGAAATTGAAGCTGCATTGGTACTGTATTTTGAAAACCAATCAGCTCGCCGGATACAGAAGGAAGACCAATAGAATAAATTGATAAAACGAACTCTAACACATTACCTAGACTCTTCAATTAATTCTATTTGTCTAAACGTTACGATGTATCCTACGAGCTGACAGGTGTTTAAAATACCATAGGATACCATAGGCCTACAAATTCAGCTTAATGTTTCCGGTGGGTGCATTTCGATTCGCAGCTTGGTATAAATTCCTCATAACTATTCCCTCAATTGATTCGTTCTGTTTCTGATGTTCATTCTCTTAGAAGTGTCTGACGAAAACAGTTTTAAAGTGGAACCACATTTGTTCAGCAATGTTCTGCGACGTAGCCAAATGGTCAAACATTGCTTGTAAAGCAAATCTCAAATGTTTTCAGCAATGTTTGATAGTTTCGCGACAGCCTTAGAATACGCCCAATAACGGCTAATTTCAAATCTCTCTTCTTTTGTTCCTGGCCAAACGATCAAACATTACTGGTCAAAGTTTGAAATGTGTTTTACGGCAAATTCTGCCCGCTATCTCAAGTGATTCCGATAAATTATAAAAATGCAAAGCTCGACTGACATAGCACAAACAAAACATGCCTCTTAAACTAAGGGTTTCGTTTTCAAAAAAATTGAAAATTTCGTCACCGAAACATTTTTACTTTAGATTCGAATTCAGCAGCTTCATTTTAGAATTGACGCTTATTCTTTACGATTCGGGTCCTTATCATGTTGATTTTATAGCCATTGCCCACAAAAAATTACTGTGAAATTTCATCCCTAGCAATCTTCACGGCCAAATCCTTTATAAATTTTAAAACTATTCGTTGCTATAAAATCCCAATTGTAAGGGCTAGAAGCAAGAAAACTTTTTCCTCAGAACTAAAGTTGAAGTGCTCAATCTGAATCCGGGGTCCAAATTTTTTTGTACGAGCAAATCCTTCATAATTTTGAAAACGAGGCTCTTAGTTGATAAGATGTTTATGTGATAATATTAAATCAAATAAAGACCTAGGAGGTATGACTTACAGAGTCACCATTGCTTTTGTCAACAATCTGCAAAGCAGGATTCATCATTTTCTTTAACACTACGGTCATATTTTCCTTCGCAGTAGAAGCACTCCATATCCCTAGCGCCGATCCGTTCACCTCCGTAAATTTGATCGTTAAATCCGACGGCAAAGGCAGTATTGCATCCTTGGGTATTAGCACCTCAGTTCGAGTCGATACAAGATGATGTTCGAGTACAAAAAGCATCTCTACTTGCGATAGATCACTCGGAATTTCAAGCTTGTACGGAGAGTTTGGATCAGCCGTCGGATAAATCCCCAACGAACGACCGGTATTGAACACATTCCGCGCGGCGAATATCCGCTCTTCGTCTGCAAAGCAGTTTAAATATGCTCTAAGTGCCTCGCGGCTAATTTCGTGTCGATTCTCCATAAACTGGAATACGTCCCTCGCGTTTTCGATTTGGCTGCTTTCAGAGAACTTCAACAGGAGTAAATTCAGACGGTCCGAAGCATGCGGAATCGGGTGATCGTCGTTAAAACAGTTCTTTAAAAGATCAAAGGCTTGTTCAAATTCTTCCTCGTTTAATAACAAATCAAACAGTTCGCCAATCGCTCTGTTTCTATTACCGTTCTCATCTGGCGTTAATTTTTCACCGCTATCATTAGGTAGGCCATAATTTGCGCTGTTCAGCACCACAACCGCATCTTCTATTTGGGGCGGACTCTGTCTCAAACAAACATCCACGGCCATAACTACAACTTCACAATGAGACATGTGTGGTATAGTTCTATCAAAAGATAGGCCAAACATGCAATAGTTTATTTCAAGAGCGTGAAACACGTGTAGAATTCGATGAGACTCAATATCATACCCTTCGCCATTGCAAAATATCATGAGACGAACTCCTAAACGGCCTAAGTTCTCCTGGTCTTCGTCCTTTAACAAAATAAGCTGCTTTGGTGTATCGTCTCCGTCGTCATCTTCGATTGCAAGAATTCCTGGTAATTTACTTTTCACGATCTCTGACAGTTGTTTGAACCTTTCACTTGGCGTTTCACAGACCATGCTTTGGTAGAGTGTTCGTAGAATTTTATCATCGATTTTAATGTCTCTTTTCCTCATATCCACATACACTCTGTACAAGCTTTCGTAATCTTCAGAGTTTGCAGCAAACTAGAGAGAAAAACCAAATGGTGACACAAACAATTAAGGAATTAACAGAACGAAGCAAAATAATTGATCAAAATCCAAAGTTGTAAGAAAACTTTTGCCTCCAACACGATCAGCTCTTGATATCACTGGTAAAATGCCTCTCTCGTTTTCTCTAAAAACCTTTCAAAAACTCTCAATAATAACGAAATAAACTGGAGTCAATGTAAGTTAATATCATAAAAATCTTTTCAAGAATTTAGACAATATTTCAAATTTTGCAACATAGCATCTTCCAATTTCAACACAAAAAACAAAAACCCAGTTTTGAATTCTAAAAGTAATTATATTTGTCGATCCCGCTGTCTCCCGTGAGCTGATTGAAGTTCAAAATACAACATCAATGCAGCTGCACTTTTCTGGTCTGCACGATTCGATCTGCGTCTGGCTATATATTTCTCCTCAATCAATTGTTTCAGCCTATTTCTGAGGTTTATACTCTTAAGAATCTTCGTCAACAAAGTCTTTAGTGGGGCTGGATTTATGATGTATGCTGTTATTCATTTGAATTAACACGCCCCCTTTCAGGATTGGCGTTTATGAGCCTGGGATATCGAAAAGACTGGAGGTGCTTCCACCATTCAAGTTTTAAGTTGCAGTTTTCACTAGAATAAACGCCCCCCTTAAGGAGGGGGATGAAAGGAGGGGGCGTTTAACGGAAGGGAGCTTTTAATGGAAGTAATACAATATATGAGTAACTAACATAAACAAAGCACTGCAACTCTTCACTTACCAGCATTCTGTTGTAATACTTGTTGTATTCTGCATTCGCAGGCAAAGGTTCAACTGATGGTGGTCGAGGTGGAGCAAAAAATCGGTTCACTGAATCAGTGCTTGCGTATCCGGAGTCCGGTTTGGCAGCTTCTTCGGTGCAATTTGCTTGGAACGGGCTGACTAGCGGTGGCGCTGGTAACATGTGTGAGAAACTGCATTGCTGGCCTTGTGGACAAATTTCACCGGCTAAGAAGAACTCACAAACCCTAGTGAATGAGCAAGGAAAAGTTATATATTTGTCAAAGATATCTTTTCATGGTCGCCAGTGATCGTGTGGTGGCCTAACTGGGAGGACCAGGCATGCATATAGGATTATTTGGTCAAAGCCTCGAATCATTAGCTTATGAAACATTTACCAAAGAGCGAACTCTTCTTGATTAATCTCCATACCATCTATTCCTGTCTGTTTAAGTCTGTTTAAATCTATCTAAGGGCTTTGTAGACATGAAGATTAGAATTACGAAATATCTTTAAATGGACTTAAAGAGGTCTTTATATTTGATATGTACGTTTCTTTGGTTCGACTCTCAACAAGAGTCTTAAGCTGAGACACACACAGTCCGTTAGATTATAATGCCTTTGCAGTGCCTTTGCAGGACCTAAATGTTAGGTTTAAAGGGTCTTAGGCCCTTGCTAAACGATCAAACATTGTTTGTCAAACATTTGAGTCTGACCGTTTGAGTTTGACCGTTTGGCCACGCCACGTCATTTGAGTTTGACCAACATTGCTTGCTAAGTGAAAATAAGCCAAAAATTTGTTTCGCAATGGTTTAGAAAAAGTTCAAGAACTTTTATTGCTCGAAGGAAGCAAAAAATGCTGGACGAGCAATGTTTTGTGACGTGGCCAAACGATCAAACATTTTTCTTGACAAGCAAATTTAAAATATTAGGTTCTAAAGACCTGGCTAAACTAAGAGACATGTTGCGTGCGACGTGACATGTCCCCTCGAAGTCTCCCCGTTTATCCAGCTTGGAGACTTTGTAACGCGCGACAAAATTTATAGCGAGAGAAACGCAAATGAAACATTACTTGTCTCCGCGACCAGATAGGTCATGTTGCTCGCTTGTCACTCGCATGTTTAGCCACCCTGGGAGACACGCCGAATGCGGTGTCGCGCGCGACAAGTCTCCTAGTTTAGCCATAGCTAAGAGTCTTAAGGCCTGGCTAAACTAGGAGACATGTCTCGGAAGACATTTTCACGCATTACATGTCCCCTCGATGTGTCCCAGTTAGCAACCTTAGAAAATTGTAGCGCGCGACAAATTTGTAGCGAGAGACACGCAAACGTTTCTGGGAGACAATAGGAACATTACTTGGTTCCACGATTATGGGGACATGTTGCTCACTTATCACTCGCATGTTTAGCCACCCTGGGAGACAGACCGAATACTTAAGGGTCTTAAAATCTAATGCGAAAGCGAACATTAAGATTTACAATATCCACAAGTAAAAAAGTTATCAGACTAACCTGTTATTCTCTACTAATTCTCCAGCTAGTTCGATTTTCTTATCAAACTGTGGAAAATCTAATGATTTTTCATCATCATCATCATCGTCAACTTCCATAGAAACTGCTTCGTTATTTGTCGCTGTTTCCGGGGTGCTCGGACAACCGGAAGAGTTATTCTGATTTTGCTGATGCGACTGGTTGTCAAGGAGACGACGTTCAGGATACAATCTTTTCATCACTGCAAACAGTTCAATGACTGCATCTAGATTATCTAACCAGAACTCCAATGCAGAAAATGCCAAACGATACACTTCATATGACGGTTGTGTATCTGATCTATGGAGCTAGAATAAATAAAAAAATAATTGAGGCAGATTCAAATAAGCCTATACCACAACAGTCCATTTTATGCCCTCCTTTCCCACTGTACAAAGGCGATTAAAAATCTATACGCTCATACAGTGATTTTACATGGGTTTCCTTCAATAGTAGTTTGCTAGTTGTGTTAAAATCTATCCTAGTAATCGCCATTAGTGAAAAAACTATGTATGCCACTACTGAAGAAGGTTTAACGTCGCCGAAACGCTAAGATAAACAGGAGGACAATCTTGTGCTGTATTACTTGGGAGCTGTTCAGCGATTTTATTAGGATCTTAAACTCAGTTAAATGGTCGGCGAGTCGTGATTGTCATTAAAGAAAAGAAAAATGAATATAAATGGTAAGCCTTAACATAGTCGAAACACAAAGCCGTAGGGGAAGAATGCCTTGGCTGTATGACTGGGAGAATTACTCAACGATTTAGGCTCTTTAGCTCAGTTGAATTTTCGTTGCTCTCTGATCACGCATTGAAAGGTTCGAATCCCTCCAATAGTGGTATGCAGTTTGTGGCAAAATCTATCCTTAGGTTTGTCCCCAATGAAAAATACGCTCAAACAATTATTGTAACAGTCATCTCATCGGCACGAATCTCTGGGTACCGAAAGTACTTTCAATATAGTTTCTTATAAACGACATTTATTCTTTACTTGACAATACTACTCTCTAGATAAGTCAATTAGTGCGGTAGTTTCGCGTTTGGGCACACTCTCAAGGAAATATCAACAAAACTAACGAAAGCTGGGGCATTAGCTAGCCAACAAGACTATAGACCAGCTAATACATTTGAAATCTAACTAGACTTATTATACGGGTCCCAGTTATCGCAGCTTGCATCTTATGTTGTTGTTGTTATCAGAAGGCTGCTCCAACTAGAGCAAAGTTGCTGTGGTTGTAGATCTAGATTTTATGAGCGGAAAATGATTCTCGTATAATAAGTCTAAAATGTAGCTCGTGAGACTCGGATAATAAGTCTAAAATATAGCTATGGTAACACTGAAAATGTAAACAAACACAACCAACCTCTTCGACGATGTTATGAATTTTCTGATAATCTGAAGCATCTTTGAAACAGCTTAGTAAATGGAGAAGTTTGTTTTCTGGTGGCTGAAAAAGAAAAAGGATAGATTGCTTAATCATCACACTTGTTATTGATTGCTATTTGTTATTTGCATTATGTAATTTGTAGCATTTAAGGCCCCATTTACACTTTACCGGATAGCTATCGGAGCACAGCGCCTTGCCTTAACCCATATCGGACAGGGTAAGTGTTTACATTATACCGGGTAGCTATCGCTCCGTCTTGATTTTAATAGCATATAGACCCACAATCTTAGACAAAACTAGTTGAGACAGATCAACAAATTGCGTTCAAAAAAGTGAATGGAAATTGTACTTTTTCCTACTTTTGGCAAATTATTAACTCTAAACCCCTCCCCCCTTACTCAATGTTGGTTTTAATTTGTTCAAGAGAAACAGTTAATCGATCCTGAAATGTTTTTTACCAAAATCAACATTAATTTGAGGGGAGGGGGTTGATTTTGTCGGTTAAAATGATTGCAGCACTCCGAAAGCTATCCAGTACAGTGTAATGTAAACGGGGCCTAAATGTAATAATAATTCAAACCGTTGTGGGGTTGTTATGTATTTTCATGCTTTTCTCTTGGCATCGTTCTTAAACTTTTGTTTGCTGATTTTTTTTTTTTATATATGCCATTAAAAATTTACAAAACGAATTACGGATTACACTACCTACAAACTACATTACAACACTACAAGGACGATACCGTGAGGAGCAAAATATTATGACTACCTCACGGCCTTACATAAAAATGTTTTAAACTACATACAATTACAAAAGGAACTAAAAAGGGGGACATGGTGGTTGAGTGGCTTTTTAGCGGAGTTTAACATTCCTAATTAAACCGACCTGTGTTATGGATGAATCGTAGAGTTAACAGTAGTATATTTCCATTAACCTCATTGGGAAGGTCTTTGTCACCATACAGCAAAATCTGATTGTTAACTTTATGGGAAATATTTCCATAAAAACGAGATTGGAAACTATTTTGGCACGTCCCCCTGAAAAACAGTTATTTTGACTGATAAGGGCAACCATGGGAAAATGAATGAAAAACGAAATCACAAATGAGATAAGTTTTGGAGTGGTACAAAATTTCAAAAATGCGAGAAACAGTGGAAACATCTCTGGACATACTTAAAAGCTTTTTTTTGTCTGACACTCCTCAGAGTATAAAGGTCACAAACAGAGTGAACTTTATACGCAGAGACGAATCGAAATACACCAACCTGTTTCCTGCATTGAATCAATATCCTGATGATTCTCTCCGCAACATCAACATTATCAACATCAGTAGAGCCTGGGTGTTGTAAAGCATTACACAAACAATCGTGTATTTCATCTGTAAGGTCTTCTTCGCTCAATTCATCGAGCTGTATTTGGTTAAGATTCTCCACAGCCGGGCGAGTAAGTCCTGATCTGAGCATGCAGCAAACTAGTTGGAACGCAGCTTGTTTGCTTATTCGTATGTGATATTCTTTCATTATTCCTTCGATCTGACTCGCTACTTGAACATCCGCGTACGGACCGACAGACGCTAACGTGAGAAATTCATTCCAAACGCTGCTGTCGACTTCCACTAATGTGTTTTTAGGTATTTTCTGTAGCAAGACGAGAACAGAGCGTGCCTCGGCAGACGTGTTGATGCAGTGAATTAACTGAACTAGAAGCTCCACAGGAATGTTGTTGGACGGTAGAATCTGAGTTATCTTTTCCATCGCGCGGTCAAATGGACTAAGTGGCACACTAAAGAGAAATAGCACTGCCGTTAAATTCTAATGAATTCAAGTCGAATCAAGTCTTATCGCAAAACACTTCTTTGCAGAAAGTAGACTTTGAAAATCAGCAGTAAATGGAATAAGATGAAAATTCTATGTCATACCGTTTAGGCAGTTGCACTGATGGAATCTGCGAGGGCGCTGTTTCTATTTTTATATCCTAAAAATAAAAGGAAGAGGTATAAGAAAGAAGAATTAGGCCCTGGCCAAACGAGCAAACATTGTTGGTCAAACATTTGCAATTTACTTTGAACGCAATGTTTTTAACCGTTCTAAACATTGCTAAACATTGCTTGACAAGCAAAAATAATACAAATTTGTTGCACACCACAACATATGGTCAAACTGGAGGAGAGCCTTGGGCTGTATGACTTGGAAAGTTACTCGACGATTTCATTGAGCTCTATAGCTCAGTGGAAGCGTCGTTGGCTCTCTGGTCATGCAGTCCAGGTTCGAATCCCATCTATTGTGGTATGCCACTTGTGGAAAAATCTATCCTATGTGTTCGCCATTCATGACAAATAAACACAAATTTGTTGCATGATGTTTTTGAGAGGCTTCAAAAAAATTTTTGCTTGTCACAAGAAAAGAAAATGCTTGAGAAGCAATGTTTTGTGATGTGGCCAAACAATCAAACATTTTGTTGAACAAGCAAATTTCAGATGCTTGACCTAATAGTTTGGCAAGGCCCTAAGGCCAGGGTCAAACGATAAAGCATTGTTTGGTCAAAATTTGCAATTTGCTTTACAGGAAATGTTTAACCGTTTTGCTACGCTGCTACACATTTCACATTGCAACTAAGTTCAAAAACATTTTCTGCTAGACACAAGAAAAAAATGGAGCATAAACAATGTTTCGGAAAGTGGACAAACGGTCATAAACTTCGCTTGACAAACAAACCTCAAATGTTTGACAATAATGTTTAATCGTTTGGCGAGGTTCTAAAGCTTTCAGCTTTGTGGGTTCTTGCTGTACCTACACAATTAAACATTGTACTGCCTAGTGTCAGTACTCCAACGTTCATGAACTGGAATTCCGAGAGGCCTCAAAGTTTTCACAAAGATTTAACTGAGAAAACATGCGGGCAAGAGCAGAAAATTGTGTCGATAAACAAGATACAAACGAAATCAAACAAATGCAGTGAAGAATCTGTTCTGAGCAATACACTCTTTTTTTTATAAAAACTGAGATTTTTTCAGTACTCAAAGTTTCTTAGCTTTTGGACAATTTTGGTACTGAAAGTTTCTTAGCAGTGTCTTAGGGATCAAATTTTTTTAGTGCCAGAACAGGTAATTGACACTAAAATTTTACAAATAGAAGAAGCAATAAAATTCACCTATACATCAGCTGTTCTTTTGTAAAAATAGACACTTACGGTGTAACAGAAGTTCGTTTTTTGATGCTATATTTCTAATTCTAAAGATTGTGGAGACCTGCGAGTTTCTTATCATTTTGTGTCGAGTACTGAAAGTTTCTTAACCAATATTGATCTCAGTACTGAGTTTCTTATAAACGGGTTTCTTATAAAAAAAAGAGTGTATTAAAATGTCAATGCAAATTCTCTAACCTGGAGGATTGAAAGTATCTTGGTACTTTTCGTCTTCATTTTAAGGTCCTCAGGTGAAATGAATTTCAAGGTTTCTTCCACTAATCTTAAGAAGAAAAGAGAAAAATAAATTAAAGGGTGTTCAAAAAAAGGAACTCGGGAAAGAAACCTTCGTACCAAAGTCAAAGTTTAATTTTTGAGCATGAAATTCGGTACTCTTGTTTTTGAATGAATGACATCACTTTACAGTGCTTTACTTCATGAATAACACTAGGAAAAAACAACTTCTGACGCAGTTTTTTTTAGTCAACACAAAGAACAGTCAAATGTGTACTTCAAAAAGGCATAATCCGTCGTAAACAATTTTTTAAACACTTTTGTCTAAATAAATCATTTTTCCAACCCTTGGCTTGAACTAACCAATGATTGTATCAATAAACCCTTGCTGTCACTTATCCCAGCAACAGAAAATCCTCAATTGCATGAAATGTGCATAACGTTTGTGCGCATGCTTTATTTATCAATGAAATTCATAACAGCTTATTTTTGTGAAGATGAAATATGAGAGCTTATCCTTTTACTCATTAGAGTGAATGTACACAGTTAGTATTATGACAAAATTTTATTGGCCTTGAAGCTATGGTTAGCAAATGAAAACAATTTCTAAAGCGGGCTCCTTTTTTCGGAACACCCTGTACAATGATTGGACTGTTTTTCGCAGGTTCAAAATATGAGAATAGGCAATATCATAAATAGGCAATATAATAAATAGGCAATATCATAAATAGGCAATATCATAAATAGGCAATATCATGAATAGGCAATATCATAAATAGGCAATATCATAAATAGGCAATATCATAAATCAGCAATATCATAAATAGGCAATATCAAAAATAGGCAATATCATAAATAGGCAATATCATAAATAGGCAATATCTTAAATAGGCAATATCATGAATAGGTAATATCATAAATAGGCAATATCATAAATCAGCAATATCATAAATAGGCAATATCAAAAATAGGCAATATCATAAATAGGCAATATCATAAATAGGCAATATCTTAAATAGGCAATATCATGAATAGGTAATATCATAAATAGGCAATATCATAAATAGGCAATATCATAAATAGGCAATATCATAAATCAGCAATATCATAAATAGGCAGTATCATAAATAGGCAATATCATAAATAGGCAATATCATAAATAGGCAATATCATAAATAGGCGATATTTTATGTGAACCATCACTTACTTTTCTGTTATGAGGCTATCTTCGAGGTCATCGCAAAACTTTATAAAGCTAGGGAAGAAACAAAATAACATGAAGAACATTATCATGGAAATTGCGAAAAACAGCAGAAACACCTCTTGACAAACTTAAAAGCTGTTTTCGTCTGATACTCGTCAGATTATTAACGTCAGAAACAGGGTTTTGATGTGGACAGATTCCAAAACTCCTAAATGGAACAAAGATCTTGCTTTGCCAATTATTTGAAAACCATCCTCGCTGTAATTTTCTGCACAATTTGAGCTATCAAGTAAATGTTGTCCTATGGCAGAATCATGTTTTGCACTCTTTGCCAAAAATCGTGTTGATTGATATTAGTAGGTATGTGTTGTCTCTAAGATTAATTCTATTGATCTTCATCCTGTATCCCGCAAGCTGATTGGTGTTAAAAACACAATGCCAATTCGGCTTCACTTTCTGATTGGTGCGTTTTTATCCGCATCTGGGTATAAATTCTGTCTCAGTCAATTGTTTCGGTCTGTTTCTAACGTTTATACTCTGAGGAGTTTCAGAAGTAAAAAGCTTGTATGCCTAAGAAGTTTCCCCTTTTTTATCGTATTTTCCAGTTTTCTACACGTCAAAAATGTTGTTTGGATATGTCAGCCTATTCGTTTGCATAAGAGATAATATAGACAAGACTTGAGAGAATTTTGAATAGAAAAAGGTATAAGCAAAGTCACATTTGACTAGATTGATTTCCACAGTAATTATAACTGAATCAAGAAATAACAATACCAATCGATATCTTTGACTGAAAACTCCAGGAAACCACTCTTGATCAATTTCAGTAGTGTTTTACTTGGCCTGAAGCCATTGTTCTTCATTTCCAAAAGAATCTTGATCGCCCTAAGCAGACAAGATATACATCATTAGAATTGGGTTCATTTGTCTATTAAATGTTCACATTTCAGGCCTTTCTAATCTAAGGGCATGGCTAAACTAGGAGACATGTATCACGAGACACACAAGTGCTTTTGGGAGACAAGAGAAACATTTCTTGCCTCCACAACTCGGGACATGTTGCTCGCTTGTCACTTGCATATTTAGCCACCCTGGGAGACACGCCGAATAAAATGTCACGCGCGACATGTCTCCTAGTTTAGCCACAGCTTAAGGCCCTGGCCAAACGATCAAACATTTAAAATTTGCTTTTTGAGCACCATTTTTACCGTTTGATCAAGTTGCAAAACATTGGTTTTCAAAACTTTTACTTGTGTCTAGAAAAAAAGTTTCGAAATTATGTTGAAAGCATCACGCAACATATTTTGCCGATTTGTGCAATGCTTTGCGAAACGGCCAAGCTTTTTAACATTGTTTGAATAGCAAATTACAAATGTTTGACCAACAATGTTTGATCGTTTGGCCAGGGCTTAAGATCATAGCGCCATTAAGCCTTTCTTTGAGATAACATTCAGTGTCTCAAAAATGCTAGTAACAACTAAACAAACTTTCTGACAATTCCTACTCGACAAGACTTACTTCATAACTGGAGTAGCATCCTTTGAACAAGTATATTCACAATAATAAATAGTTTGTAAGGGTTTCTGCACGTGGAGCAACTATGCTATCAAGGAAAATAATTCAATTTCTGAAGGAAAATAAATTTTCAAGAGAAAATTGTCGATCTGATTGCAGATCTACAACAAAACGCAAAATGTTCATGTCATACTCATCGATTTCTTCGGATTTCAAATATGCTTCTATGGCGAATTTGAAGTCATCTATCTTTAGGCCAGTGTTTTCACGAGTTTTACGAATCTGATCAAACACATAGGATATGAGCTGCGAGAAAAAAAATTTAATATCAATTTCTTTAATAAAGTTAATTTCCTCATTCTTTATCAAAAACGAGCTTAATAGAGTGGATAGGCTAAAAAACAGTCAAAAAATGTTGATCAGACATTTGAGAATTGTTTGGTGACCAATGTTTGACTCTTTTGTCACGAAACAAAACATTATTCGGCAAGCATAATTTGCTTAGCAATGTTTCTGACAAACTTCAAAAACATTTTCTCCTTTTCACTAGCAAAAATTTCTGACAGGGAATGTTTTGCGACGTTGCAGATATAACAACCTTCGACAAGTTGGTAAACACAAAAATGTGCCTCTTTCCCAAGGTTTATAAATGGGTACCTGGTCGGTAGTTATAAGCGTCGTGTGTGGGTGCACCCTACTATATGCTATGATTGATTAGTCTCCTAAATATCCCTTACCTTAGTATCAGCCTTTTTGCTTCCTTCGTCTGCTAATGACTTTAACAGAGATTCTAAATACACATCTTCGAACTTGTCAGATAGCTTCATTATCTCCTCACAAATAGGTATGTAACGATCTAAATAGAAAAATTCAATGAGAACAAAGTACGTCGAAATGTTGCCAGTTAACTATAGATTTCTAACAGAAATGATTAAGTTTGCAGGGATGAGTGCAAAATTAGGCAGTCTAAAGGCTATTTAAGGCTGACAGTCAGCAGGTTTTTCTTCAAAAACAGAGGGAAATCTTGCAATAAACGATTTATAATACTAGCACCAAAAATCAGAGCTTTCAAGGAGGACCCGTCTCACACCTTTTCGAGCTGACCAACGTAATAATTTACAGAAGAACCGAATTTCTCATTGCCCGTTGATGGGAGATAGAACTTTCTCAAAAAGTTACAACGATAAATATCAAAGGCTTGTCATTGATCAGCATTGATTATAATGTCATACTGTTTCAGAAACAGGCTTGGTAAGAAAACGATGGGGTTGATAAGACGTTATCATATGAAATAAGAAACAAAAAGCTAAAAAACCAAAATCCGGCCTGCGAAGGGATTCTCGGCGGCCCGCGAGCTGATAAAATTATATTCTTAAATAAAACACCTTTTTGAGAAGAGCAAGTGAACAAATATTCTCTTGCCTGGCTTGCTTACAACGTCCTCATATTCCGTGTTTCCAAGAAAGAAGCTAATTACTTTGCGTATTCAAGCCAATTAACATCACAGATTTTCCAATCAAATTGTCTTGAGAAGTGAGAGGGAAATCGACGGAAATTTTTGTGGCCACGCCAGTTTGAGTTAAAAAATAATTTACCCCTCTCAAGTTAAAATTTTATTGCATTTTCAAACTAATCGTGAGATTTATCTTCATTGAAAATAAAGTGCATACCCCCGTCATTCACTGGATAAGCCACTGTTTATTGGCCAGCCTGAATCAAATGTTAGAAGAATGTGGCCCACCATCTTAAAAGGTTGCCCAACCCTGATATAAAGTGCAGAACAGTGCTATATAAAGGCTATATAGATCGTTATGCTTTCCGAAGAATACGAGCTCACATTTTAGCAATTCTACAATACATACCGAAATCTTGCTTTGCGACACATTCCAACAACGAATGATAAAGTTGCTCAACCATTCGCTTTTTCGTTGCGTCTGCAATTGAAAAGTAAATATCAGTGAACAATACAATCTAATTTGGCAAGACAAAATTTGGAACTCTTTTGAGAAAGCAAATACTCAAACGAGCATTTTATACAGTGGATGAAACTTGAAAGAATATTAAAAAGCTCTTCCGTTGGTCAAGAAACAAAGGTGAAAGTCTTCAATGCCTATGAGAGAAGCATCTTCTTGTACAACAGCAAATTGTGGGCACTTACAGCAAAATTAAGTGAGTTGATAGATTGTATTCAACGAAAATTCGTGATACGCATTTTGAAAATTCATTGGTCAAAATGATAAGTAATGAAAAGTTATATGAGAAGACAAAGCAAGACCCATGGGGTGCTATTGTGAAAGGAAGAGCTCTGAACTGGGTGGGTCATCTACTACTCCTTGATGAAACAACACCTGCTAGAAGAGCACTAGATGCCTACTTGAAATCCTGCAAACGACCACCTGGAAGAACGAAGGAAACGTGGTTGAATTAGGTAAGACATCTCCTCTCAAACAATAATGCCCACATCAGCTTCATGAGCTACCTACTATGATAAAAGATCTTGAACAGATTTTACTGATAGATAAAGGTGGAGAGAGGTAGTAAGGAACATGAAGTTTTAGTGCAAAACGTACACGTAAAGAAGAAGAAGAATGTCAATTTAATAAAGATGAAATCAGGCACTTTTCGAATTCAGGCAAGCAACATCAGACTTTAATTTGACCTAGGTAAGTTTCGGGACCAGGGTATTTTATGGATTTTTCAGTGGTAGAGAAAAGCAAGCAAAGGGCCCGGCCTCTCACGTAATTACAAACATCTCGATATGCCAGATACATGCTGCACTGATGACGCTTCACAGAATTCCTAAGGAAAAACGTATCGGGATGCAACAACAAAGGTAAAATACCCTAGTCGACAAGAGAAAAATTGCAATACAAAGTTAAACTTAAATACAAAACATGATAATTAACCAACGGCGCAACAATGTATGGGGTCAGGGAAACGCTCCCTCGAAAAAATTTGAAAATTTACAATGTTAGAATCCTCTGATAGCCATTTCAGACCTTTAACCAAGTATTTTTCTTTCATAACTTCAAGTTTTTCCAATGAATGGTTACAGGAACAGACCGAAAACTTGAGGGACCCCTTTTTACTTGGGTCACTGGGGCAAATTTACTATTCTTCGCTTTGTGTTTGGGCAGATCTGGGGGCCTACAATTGCCCCATTACCCCACCACTTACTACATTAAAAAGATTCCTGTTCAGAACCATCTTTAAATTCTCAAGTGAGTTTTCCTCTTTTGTGTATAGAAGCTTGAGGAACTTTCACCATTCCCTGGATTCTCAACAATTCTACTACAAATGGTTATGGCACAATAGGTTGCTTTTGGTCCAGGCTTTAACAAACAGGACTATGATATTTCAGGCAAAAGGCATTCTACTGCAAAATATCACCTTGTTCTGTTATTGTGTGCGTTGATGTTGCTGTCGGAGCGGATGACCTTCTTATACCATCTACTTGACCTCCACATGGTGTTGACGAGCGCCTGAAATAACAAGTTACTCAATGTAATTGCTTCCCTACATTTCTAAAATGCAGTTACGCAAAGTGTTTTATTGGTCTGCTCTACATACTTAAGACTTATAGGGCTTGATTTTCATTTTTCTTTAAGGATTCGTCACAATTTCACAAGAAAGGCTTTTTTCCTGGGAAACCTAGAAATATCCTTCTTTTTTCGTTTAAAATATTTGCTGTCCAGGCAAAATGTATCATCGTTCTCGTCCTTAAAGTGGGTTAAAATTCGATTTTATCGGATTTCAAAAAGTTTCGACATCAGATGCGGGCTGTAATGCAACAAAGTTACCTTGACATTTCTTGACTGTTTCGATTTTCATAGCTCCTCTAAAAATAGGAATAATTCAAAGATGAAATAATATGGAATGACTGCGAGGATTCAAAACTGTAATAAACTTAACAAATTTAGGTTGGAGGGATTAAAACCATCGTTCTTACCTGTCTTTCAAAAGGGGGGCGTTGTGTCTATAACGATCTACCATTGGTGGTGCCCATCTTTGCTGACTTTCAACAGTAGGAACAGCTAACTCCCTGTTACCCCAATTTGTCCAACCGGGTGGTTGTTGCTGAAATGCCTGCAGAGGTCGATGAACCGGAAGTCGTGCGAGGGGGAAAACTGGTCGAAATGACCTTGGGTGCGCCCCAGGCAGAAGCTGCAAAGGATGTGGTGGCTTATTCGGATACACGGAGTTTTTAACCAATGGAATACGATATTTGGATGACTGGTGATTAAGATTTTGATGATCTTTCCTTTTGTGGTTTGAATCACTGCTTTTGTGATTTGAATCATGACTCCTATGATTTGAATCACTGCTTTTGTGATTTGAATCATGGCTCCTGTGATTTGAATCACTGTTTCTATGATTTGAATCATTGCTTTTGTGATTTGAATCACTGTTCTTGTGATTTGAATCATGGCTCCTGTGATTTGAATCATTGCTCCTAGTTTCAGTGAAGTTATTTTCATTATGTCGTAGCAATGGATGACGTGATCCTAAAGCATGAGATGAGTTTCTGTCGATATTGGCTGGACCATTTACTAACTCAATGCCTGAAGCCGGTTGGTTCCTTGATGAGGTATAATCACCACTTTCACGACTTCTGTTCTCTCTTTCGCTTTTCCCTGAATTTCTATTACCCAATTCTGGCCCTATCTGCTTGTCTGAGTTCTCTAAACGTTGCATTTTTCCATGAGTTGGCTGCTCTTCCGCGTGTTTCCTATATGAATAATGAAAATTTAACTTTGGTATGATATCAGGTTTTCACAATGCACTGTAAACTGCAAAGAAGTAGAAATTCTCGATATGGTAGATGAAAGGGTGATTAGATGGATAACGGGCATCCCAAAAAAATTCTATTGAACGTTTCACTATATTTTCACAGAAATTCAATTTTTCCGTAAAATTAAGGAAAATTTACGAAACCCCTTAAGAAACTTTTAGTAATAAAAAGCTTCGAAAATTAAGAAACAAACTAGAGTTGGAGCTAGGTTTATTATGAAAAAAATGTGCATACCAATAAATATTGGCAAAATTGACTTTTCCTTTGCAAGGTTCAAGAAATTGATTACTTGCAACAAAAGCTGGAGAATGTTTTGGTTTTATAACGATAATGTGTAAAATAATATTGAAATTTGTATGCAAAGTCGCACACACATTATGAAAAAGTTATTAGAAAGCATATTTAGTAAGCCCAACTTTTTCAAGTCTTTAATGTTCGATTATTTGTTTCATTTCATTTGATAGCTACCACACTACAGCAACTAAAATGACTATTACAACTCAAGCTATGCTAAACCTACCTTTTGCTTTTTGTAACATTTGCATTTCGTTTTTCAGATGCCCCTGTATCACTATAAAGAAAAACAAAGAAATTTAAACAGAAAAATAGGATCCTACAATTACCATAATGCATCAATTGCATCCTTTCTTCTGAATACCCCTCCAATAAACCAAAAGTGTTTGTTTTCTCACTTGGACTCCCCCGTTCATTCCAGCTGTATTCTGCAAGCTGGTCGGTGATTAAAACACAATGCAAATTTGGCTTCACTTTCTGACTGCACTTTGATCCACATCTTGGTATAAATTCCAACTTAGTTACTTGTTTCGATCTGTTTCTGACATTTATACTCTGAGGAGTTTCAGACTAAGAAAGCTTTTAAGTACGTCCAAAGATGTTTCCACTGTATCTCACAATTTTGAACTTTTGTACAACTCAAATAGTACTGTTTAACATTGTGCGTCTCTATGTATTGGCCATGAAGTAGCCATTGTTTTTTGCTCCTTGTGGTATCAATTCTTTTAGTGTAGTAAAGTAATCAGTAAAGTATAGTGGAATATGAAAGATATATATACAGATATATATATGTAGTTGTAATTTATTTGAATAAAAAACTCAACTTATAAGTTTAAAGCAGGATTTTTATCGGAGAAGTAAGAAAATGTGTTTTTTTATAACACTTGCCGTTGATTTTGGCCTGCCTGCATCTAATTTTTGAAGCGATTTTCCACTAACTTTTAACCTCCTACCCTTATGGAAAACATGCTTAAAATGCATTTCTGGGCAAGGGCTTTATGCTTGTGAACTTTGCTTGCACCTATCTCAAATAGTTTCTTAGATAGCAAAAACGTTTGACCCAAATTACAGCCTGGTGTTTCTTAAAAGTTTGTTCTTCTAAAAAAAGCATGTAGGTTACTAAACAGGATAGCTAAATTAAAGTTGAACTACTCACTTTATTGCTGAAAAATGTTTCCCAAGTGAATTAAGAATGTTCCCAGGCGATTCTCCATCATTCAACAAATCATCATCATCTGCGTGAATTGACATTGAGTCAAGGTTCTCATCCGAGCCACCATCATAAATCAACTCCTCACTGTCATTGCTCTGATTATCAGTTGATGCTCTGGTGTAGATTGTGTGTCTCAGATCATTTGGGGTGAGTCCTTTTGGTGATAATGGGGTAATCATATTTGGGGAGCTTATAGGGGGTTTTTCTACTCCATTGCCAGTGATATTATCTAGAGGTTTCATGGATAAACTTTGTGTGGAGGTAGCACTTGCTGAATTTGGTAAATGGATGCTTCTTGTCACTGACTGTGGACTAGATAATGATGTCCCACGACTAAAATTTGCTAACGAAGATAACGAATTAATCAAATTAGCTTTTGCTGACCTGTCCATCTCAGTTGTTGAAGCTATTTTACTAATTGTATCTGTTCTACCGACTGAGAAGAAACTATTTGATTTTGTAGTACTTTGCATAATTGATTTTGGTGAGGAAGGCGTAAATCTGATTGGGGATAGGATTTTTGGACTTGTTGTGATGTTACTTTTTGTATTTCCATTTGGCAGCAAAAGGGACCCAGAAGCTTTGGTTGCATTTGCATTCTTTAATCTTTTGGTTTTTGGAGAACTACAACAAAGAATAAAGAATTGTGCATGAATATACATTTTCAACTAAGAGTAAAATAACATACAAAAATTTCTCGATTAAAAATTTTTGACTTTATTTTCAGATTGAGCACTTTTCTTTAGTGGTAGGACAAAATTTCTCACATCTAGTGTTTGCCATGTTGATATTATAAGGATTAAAAGTTTGCACATTTATAAGGGATTTGACTCCAAAAAAATTGTTCAGGTGAAATTTTACACCCTCAGTTACTTTTCAAGGTCAAATCCTTTATAATTATCAAATTTTCATTGCTATAAAACCAATATTGTGAACACTAAAGGTATAAGAATTCTCCTTGTAAGTGAAACCAAGATACTCAATCTTAATCTAAAGTCGAAATTCATGCATGAAGAAATTTTTTGACAATTTTGACAAAGAAGCTCTCAGTTAAAAGTTGTATGCAATAATGACTTTTCGAAGAAATGAATGTATTAATAGAATGTATTAATGGAAGTACATTTAATGAGACCATAAGTTAGAAAGTTCTAATTGGTTCAAAAATTAACATTCATTTTTAACATTTTTTAACATTCTTTGCAAATTACTCATTATAATCAGTAATAGTTTCCTAGCTGCAGGAAATAAAGGAAATTATGGAAACATTTAATTGTAAACTAATATCAAAATATCATCAGAACTAGGAAAGCTTTTTCACTCACTAATTCAAAGATCTGTAGCAACATCCTTGTGGACAAAATATGTCCATGGGTGGCTATCGTTAATGCTTATACGGCTACAAGGGTAAGCAAGATGCTGAAAATTTTTTATATGAAGTCATGAAAATATGAAGTCAGATGCTGAAAATTTTTTTCACTAACAGTTTCCTCAACAAATATCTTGTCAGTAAGTTGGCCCCAGGGGGGGGGTACACAAGCATTTCTTTTATAGGGATACTCATCCGATAACAAATTTCCAACAAGAAAAATAGAATGACTTAATAAAAAATTCCAACCCAAAAATTAGAATGAGTTGAGGGAGGCTGACATCTTTTGTCATAGTTCGAATACAACAAGCTACTATGATTTTATGTTTTTCAGTACTGTGTTTTCTTGATTCAAAGGGTTTAATTAAGTATGCGATATAAAATTTGTCAGACCCAGAAAAACAGGGAAATTTTGCAAAAGCAAAAATAATAGCCCAGAAATTGGACCCAGAAAAATAGGATTAGGATTTGGTTGAATTTCAAAACTTGAAAATTAGGAAGAGCATCATTGTCTAAATTTGACATGCGTCTCCCCCCTGGGAAGTTGGCATTAGTCTTAGGGGGGCTATTGCCTCCTTACAATATTGCACTTACTACAGTCAAGAATAATTCAAAAATCTTACATAATGCCTTTTTTATTCAATTCACTCAGAGTTGTCTTTTCCAGTTTAATTTCAAAGGGCTTCAGTAATGCAAAATCTGGGATTCTTGTGGGTCCTGCAGGTTCATCCATGCTTGCATCTTCTTGTTTTATTGTGATTACTGTTGGCAAAATTTCACCACCTAAAAATGAAAGATAAGTTTAAAATGGATATGTAACACTTATTTTGAATTGCTGCAACTGACCACTATATAAGTTCCATATGAGTCATGAGTCAATAGCTCAACTAAGGTTTTAGAATTAATTCACCACTCAGTAAAGGAATTGATAGAAGCCCCCAATCATTTTTAGCATGACCCCCATTTTAGAGGCATCATTGTTAGGCAGGAAACCACCAGGTTGCAGAGTATGGCAGTTTTCAATGAGATTGTTCTTAAGAGGTGGTGTGGCCAAGTGGTCAAGGGGTTTGACTCACGATCGCAAGGTCGTGGATTTAAATCTCGTCAGGACCACTTTCCACAAGCCTACAGTCAGCTCAGCTGTCCATCCTTCTGAGGTCGGTAAATGAGTACCCAGGGCATTCGTTCTAGAATATCAGTCTGGGGGCACAAGCTGCAGGTCCTCGTCAGCTGTATAGCTGCCAGAGCCCCTGACCTGCATTAACAAATAAAGATTGCTTGCTTGCTTGCTTGCTTGCTTGCTTCTATTGTTAATCTCAGGTGTGCAAGTGCCACACTCTGCAGTCTGGGACATCAGGAGATTTTCAGGTGAGTCCCTTCAAAATTTACTTTGAATGGGGTCCTTATAATCAAAGTTTCCAGGCCGATAGTTCCTTTTCTTGGAGCGACAGTGCCCCCTTGCCCTAGATATTGTTGTATTTTGAAAAAATTCCCTCTTAACTGTCATTTAGACATAGTCATGGACATACCCACATTTTTTTCCATTTATTTTTAAGTACGCTTTTATTTTGTAGGCTTCAAAACAAACCATTTTGTTAACTTTAGCCTCACAATTTTTGGTACAGCTGCTACAGCATGATAAGATATTATGGACTGGGCAGGAAAGGAACCTTTCTAAAATCTAATTAGTAGGCTAATCACACAGACAGGGTATCTAGATATATCAATAATTTGGGCGGATTGCTTTATTTTTGTAAATGGTTTAGAACAATGCTCTTGAAAAATCATTGATAAAACCAATAGTAAACGCCATTTCTACTTACACTTCATCAGGTTTCTTGGTCTTGAATCCCTTATGCTAACTTTTCTGTGCGTGACTTTGGTGCCATCTTTTCCTGTCTCTACAGTGATAGGCCCATTCGCTCCCACGTAACTAGCTGTATTTAGATCATTATTTCCCACTTCGGTGGCATTTTTCGGTTTTGGGAAGGACTTCCTTGCAGACATAATGAAATATTGCGAACAATTTTAACGAGTTCTTAACTCTATTCCTCTAAGATTTAGCATAACCAGAACCTTGTCTCTGATCATCAACAGCGGACATATTTTTCCTTCGATCACATGGACGCCCGAGCACTGGCCTGGCCAATAACATGCATGCTGCATGAAACAGCAATGCGCATGCTCAAAGAATCAGCTCAAAGAATTTGGTGTCCCCGCCCCTTCGACTTCCCTGTTTGACCCCCCTGTTTGGCAGTGAACTTTTTCGTGACTTTTCAGAATAAAGTATAGTAAAATCGTCCAAAAGAGAATAAAATTTCTTTCAACTGCCTGCTTCATAGCAATATTACAAGGCTATCGTACCATGTGAATTTATCACACAGCTGTTCCATGCCCTGTCATACTGTAGGACAGCACGGAACCCCTGCATAACATTGCGCACAAGTTAGAAAAAACGCTTCAGTAATCTTCATTGCATGAACGATATTCATAATCAAAAAAATTACTATATCAAAAAATATTGATAAATCTAAAACAAATATATCATTTCTACCTTTTATAACTATGAAAATTTAGCTTATTTATTTCACTTACTTCGCTATTAATAAATGTTTTTAAGTTGAGTGAATATTCGAATGCATATGTACACATTAGCGCCGTTAGCTAAAGAATTCTAACTAATAACAACTGAAATAAGTTATGAGGGTCGAATAGGAGTATGAGGCTCTAATAGGAGTTTTAAGAGCAAGGGAAAAACTACACCCCTACCCCTTATCAAAGCCTCTGTTATGTGTGTTCCTTTCTACGTCAACCCTTAGGAAAATGGGGAGTTTTGCAGCCCCACCCAATCGTAAGCAGGATGATATTCTAATACTGGTTCACGATTAACATCTTTATCTTTCCTAAGTAGCATTTTGGCTCCAGAAAGAATGTGAAATGTGACAGTTTTTCGCCCTCTCAAAGTGTCCCCTACCCCCTCCACTTTCATTGCCCAATCAAGTGGTTGTGGTAAAATCTTCTTTGGCAATTCTGAAAGGGCTTTAACTTTTTTTTAGCTTCTGATATTTCGTGTCCACCTCCGTCTATCCAGCAACTAATATTTGTTTGTTGGT
Source organism: Chrysaora quinquecirrha (assembly GCA_014526335.1). Lineage (NCBI taxonomy): Eukaryota > Metazoa > Cnidaria > Scyphozoa > Semaeostomeae > Pelagiidae > Chrysaora > Chrysaora quinquecirrha. The sequence continues at coordinate 4,198,957 of JACTAT010000059.1, read as the reverse complement.
GGTACCTTGGATAGTTTCTTCTAGGAACAACAGCATTATTTCGGGTGGTTGCAGATTACGTAAAAGGCAAACGAGCAAACCTTGCTAGCAACATCTTGCCATTGAAAACGATGCTTTCACGCTTTCAAGACTTAACAGAAAATTTGAACATGCTGTTTGACTATCTGAATCATCTTCTTATAGAGGTCTGTCTAGGGCGAAATCAAAATGCGAAAATCCGATGGGAATCTGATCCGCTTGGGCTTCGAACAGACGTCCCTTTTCCTTCGGGTTTATCGTCAGTAGAACAACTTAAAAGACCCCGATTAAACGATCAAACATTGTTTGTCAAAAATTATGAAGCAATGTTTCAACGTTTGGCTACGTCAGAAAACATCCCTTGTCTGACAAGCAACAATAAGCGAAGTTTGTTGAACAAAACGTTTTAAAGAAGTTGAAAACATCTTGTAACTAGAAGCAAGTAAAGAATATTTAGCACGAGGGGGGTACTTAATAAAGTTTTGGTACCGGGGACGTGCCTCCCTAGGGTATCGTTTTTCGTTATTTTGGTATTTACATGGATCTTGATTCTCTAAAAATTGGTATAAATAAGGGTATCAATTTCTCGAAAATCGGCATTAACTTCATAAAAAAACGGTCTTCTTTTCGTTTGTTGCCACTTTTCTTAGTGATATTTGATTCTAACAGTACATTTAAGCATATAAAGTAGTGTATGAGATAATATTTTGTCTAATTGTGGGTATATATTTTCAGGAATTTGGTATACATATTGGTAGGTATTTTGTTGCTCGGGGGCACGTCCCCATCCGAAACTTAGTCAAGTACCCCCGGGGTATTTAGACTGGAATATGTTTCGCGACGTGGTCAGAACGTCAAACATTTGCTTCACAAACAAAATTCAAATGTTTGCCAAACAATGTTTGATTGTTTTGCCAGGGCCTAAGTTGAGTTTTAGCTATCTTAGTTCTTCTACGTCAGGTTCAAGAGTTTTTGTTTTCTCTTTAGCAATAGCTTCCAGTTCTTCTTCTGCTAAATCTATTTGATAACTTGCCCATGGCTGGATCTCTCCTGATGCACAAGTCATGAATACTATTATACCAAGGATACTAATTGCTCCCATTCCAAGAAATACTAACTGCCACTGGCTTGGTTTCTAAAGAAAGGAAGCAGATCAATATATAGTAATCAATGGATGGACGTCTGTCGTCCCTGATTTTGCTTAGTACCTGTACCTTCAAGTACCTGCAACAGCAAGCAAGCAAGTGAGCAAGCTAGCAAGCAAGCAAGTAAGCAAGCAAGCAAACAAGCATATTCACTTGGTAACGCATATTCTGGCTGTGTCAGCAATACTCTGATTTGGACCTGTAGCCAGGGCCGTCCCTACATTAGGGGTATTGGGGGTGTGACACCCCTGGAGAAAGGACCAGTCGGCAAATTGGTAGTTCTGGTCGGCGAAATCAATCTTTTATGCATTCATGAATCATTATACAGAGTAAAGGCTAAGAAAAAAACAATGGGAAATAAAACAGAACTACTGGAAAAGCATGGAGCATCTTTGCTTGACAAGGGAGGGCCAATCAACGAAGTTCTACAATCAAAATTTTCCAGAATAGGCCATGTTTTTTCCATTTTCGACGTTTCATCGGCCACGATGCACCAGAGCAACAAATCTATAGATATATTCATTGTGCTGTAATGTAGTATCAATTAGACTCTATAGCAAGCAAAATATTTGTCAATCGTTTGGATTCGTTTAGAATTCAGATGTTCAAAGATGTTTCGGTTTTTTAATACAATTTTGAAGTTTCGTGCCACTCAAAGACCATAAAGATTCCCGTTAGAATTCCACGATAGAGTTTCAAGAAAATTGCATTTTAAGAGCTCCGAAAGGGCCGTTAGAGAGATTCTAGCTTCAAATATTTCTAAAATTTTCGGGGGAGCATGCCCCCGGACCCCCCTAGTAGCGTGCGCCTTCGGCACATGTTCCACAATGCCCGTTTTACTCGCGCACATCAAATTTAAGCACCCTCGTAGTCTCGTACGCCGATTTGATGACGCCTAGAAAGATTTTTTCAGTTTGACCCTAGTCGGCAAATGGAGGTGGTCACACCCCCCCTTGAAAACTTTTGTCGGGACGGCCCTGCCTGTAGCTTATGGCTCTAGACTGGGATTAGACTGTTTATGCTGGTACCAAAACCATGGGAACTCATTTACCGACTTCGGAAGGATGGCAACTGAGTCGGCTGCAATTCCTGGACAGTAGTGCCGACGAGTGCTCATGATCGTGAGACCAGCGCCTTTACCACTCGGCCACGTCAAATCACGCAGGCCTACTCTAGAAATCGCTCTTAATGGGGGTAAATTTTGTTCAGTTTTTACAATATTTATTTTGATTAAAGAGTCGCAGCGTGCAGCAACGCAGAAGCGAGCTGAAGAGGAATAACCGGTGGCACGGCTTGCTGGCAGAGGCTAAGGCGTGATGCTTTTGAGCTGGTGCAGCCCATCTGTGGTAGCGGAACAGGTAAGGCCAAGGTCTTGTAAGCCCATTTACTTCTGAAATCCTATAGCTACTGATGCTAAATACACCATTTTACGTTATGGAGGCAAATTGCTTTGGAAGGCCCTTTGCAAGAACATTGTCGTTCTCGTTGCTGGCATTAAAATTTGCTGGTTAGTGCAGTCCTGATATAATCTGCTAAGCTGCTAAGAAACCCACACAAAGAGTGGTCGGATGAGAATTTTAGGGGTTGACGCAAAGATAAAGAGACACTTACTTCATCTTTCGTGATGATTCCAACCAGCGAAGGTCCAATGAAACCAGGTGTAGTTGACACACAATTAGAAATCCCAATAATGATGCCAGCGTATTTAGGAGCGATATCCAGAGGATTTACCATGAATCCAGTAAACGATAGGCCGAAAAATGCTACTGCTATACACATAAAACTTACAGCTACTTCGGATTTCTCTGGAAATCCAGATACTATAATGAAGACGGCAGAGCCTGCCATACCTAAAAGAAAGTGATATTTAAGAATTAATTTCAGGCCAGTAGGGTAATGCAGTTTGTTCAATAACTAAGAACCCCCGACCAAAAGGGTCCCTATTAAATTTTCTTACTGTGCGGTTTTTGGCCATACTATGCAATAAGGATTCCTGAGACCATCATGGTCCCTTCGAGAAATTCACTTAGCAGGGAAACGTAGCGTGCTGTTTCAAGACTCTAAAGGGCATTTTTTTCGAAAATGTCCCCAGGACTCCGAGCCCACTTCCCCAGCAGAGCCTGTAGAGCTCACTTTGTTTCACTGTCTCTGCATAAGGGTACCATTGTCCCGAATTCCTACGGACCCCTAGCGTCTCTGTAATACCTCTGATGTTGACCAGGCTCTTTAGAATCGATCAAGCATCGTTGGTCGACGTCGAACGATGGAGATTTGCTCTCCAAGGAGGTGCTGTGGCGTCGTGGTGTAATCCAACTGACTCGTGGTGTCAGAAGCTCAGTGTGGTCAGGGTACGAGCCCAGCCACGGTAGCGTCACGGTCAGGGTTGAGGTCTCGATTAGTTAACTACTACTGAGATCCTAGCAACTGGCGCTGAAACACCATTTCACCTTCACCTTCACCTCCAAGCAATATTTGACTGTTTGATCATGTGGCATCACACAACATTTTTTGACAAGCAGAATTTGCTTAGCAACCTTTCTCAAAAACTTTAATAGCATTCTCCTTTTGTTTCAAAATGTTTAACGAAAAATGTTTGTGACGTGGTCAAACGGTCAAATGTTTTGCATGACAAGCGATGACAAGCATATTTCAAGTGTTTGACCATAACAAAGTTTATTCGTTGGTCACTGCATCCAATACAGACTCTAGGTTACTGAGGCCCCCTGACCTGACCTAGTGACCAGGTATATCAGGCATACAACAAAACATTCACGGATCCCTACTAGAAATGTAGCCAGTTCAAGGTTCCCAGTACAGTCCGGTTAAAACGTACTCTCGGGTTTAGCATAGGATATAGCACCATTAGGATTGTCCTTGGAGTCACAGAACAATAGAAAATACCCTGGTCCCTTCGAGTACGTTAAACTGTATTAAATGATGGTCGTACAGGTTCAACAATGCAGTGAAAGGCAATAAACGCAAATGTTCAAACTACGATAGCAATGCGGGGCACTGTTACAATAAGTTTGCGAAAGAAAATACAGAGCAAATTGGAAGGTCACACTTACCTACAACATATAATATTTGTCGGACATAAAGTGTTTTCATATATTTTCTTAGAAAATCTGCAACACAGCCACCGGCTAAAGTCATCAATGACATGAAAAGCCAAGGAAGAGCAGCTAAGACACCCGTCTAGAGGCGAAAAAAAATTGATATTGGAAAACGGAAAATGCGAAGGTTTGCTGTGCAGCTAGCTTTGAGGACTTTGAGAATGCGAATACAAGTCGAAGGCCTTTTGTGGGATTCAGTACAGAGTGCGACTATTAAATTAAGTACTGTTCGTCACAAAAGCTCTTCGTCATCATAGTCATCTCCAATGATTTTGACCCGGGAGGGCTACTCCAATTGAGGCTTGACAGTTTTGTCCAATCGGTTTGAGAGTCTTACCAACTTACCAAATGGACCAATGCATAGACATCGAGAATAATGCTAAAGTAAAACAATGTTTAATAAAAATAAAAAATACAAACCGTGGCAACATTGAAATGATGAACATCTCGAAGAAACAACGGCATGCACACAAGCAGTGTATAGTAACTGCAGTCGAAAGCGAAATGAGCCAACATGATGGCCCAAACTGCTCTGCTTTTTATTATTGCCAACCATGGAACTTTGTCCTAAAAATGACAAATTGTAATTCATTCTTAACAGAAGGTGAGCTGCGACTTTTTGCTTTGGATATCAATGCTCTGCTGAGTATACGCCACCGGAGGCGGACTTACAGCGAATCTTAAGGGTTGGTATTTCCAGTAAAAGGGGGCTGTTTCTACTATAGCAGTTTTTCTTGTTAGTTGCTTCTAGCGAGCTCCTCTGTAAAAAACCAATTGGAGGCAAGAGCTACTGTTCATGTAAATACTTCTTTCCTTATTTTGGATATTTAGATCGCAAAATCGTCTCCGTATACATATTTTCGCACTTCTATATTTTTTGCTTTCATATTTTTGTGCGCATATGCTGATAATTTTTTTTATTTCAACTTTTTTCCAATTATCTGCATCATGAAACAATTTCTGTTATTTCCAACTGTTTTCAGACTGAGCGAAACCAATCCAAATCTTTTCGAAATCCCAAGAAATCGAAGAGATTGGCTCATCAAAAAACAGCAGAAAAATTTTGTCTAACAAGAAGGCCCGGGTTGCAATCGCAACCTAGCATGCCTGCCAGTCCGCCCCTGCACGCCACGCGGATCAGTTAGATTTTTCAGCCCATTGTGTATACACAGCACAAGTTGAGTCGTCCAAAAAACCATCGACTTTTACTGTGCCCAGGACTGGATCATTTTTTGTCAGACAAATCATCTTAATCTTACGACAGGTATTTGGACAATAGACCTTTCCAAAGAGGTCTGTGTCGACGCCACATTTTTATGGAAGACGGTGGACATCTTGACTACGGGAATCCTCTCCGCGTGCAACGATCTGTATCGCAGTCTCTCCGGGAGAGGTTTTGCTTCAAATTCACGTTTTGTTGAAGTAAAGGTGAAAGAAAGGATTAAAGTCTCAGCTTATCTGCTCAAGGAGGAATTTAATCAAGTATTTCCTGTTTTTGATTTACTTCCATCATGTTTCATTAGTTTCTGCAGATTTTTCAACATCTACCGTACTGTTGCAGCAGTTTCTTTTCTCTCTTATTCTTCCATTAGTCGTCAATTTTCAAGAAATCTACTGTAGCATCCCTCCTAAAGCAACCACAGTCGCGGTCTCTGCACACAAAAGGATTCCCCTACGTAAGATGTCTGCCATCTTACAGAAAAGCTTCCCGCCGACCCAGACCTCTTTGAAAAGGTCTATAAAGAAGAAGAATATAAACGCTCTTACAGGCTTGTCCTTTTTTATTAAATCTCTTGGAGGTCGACCTGATGCAATCAGTTGTCTCTCTTCTTCTGTAATCGTAGGATGGGTTTCTGGTGATTCATGAATCACGACGTTCCAGACAAGAGACCAAGCCACACCAAGTGCACCTGAAGTAAACAAATAGATGATCAGTATGAAAGCTGATATGGACCTGCAGCTTGTGCCGCCAGCCAGATTAACATTCTAGAACAAATACCCTAGGTACTCATTCACCGACCTCGGAAGGATGGACAGCTGAGTTGACTGTAGGCTTGCGGAAGCAGTGCCGACAAGATTCAAACCCACGAATTTACGATCGTGAGCTGAACGTCTTGACCACTCATCCACGCCACCTCTTATAAATAATTATGATAATAAATATAACGAGAGTAGCGCGGACAGTATCTCTTCTATGGATAACGGTTTAGGGGGAGGGATAAGAGAGGATGATCAAAGCCGACTGGCAGGCATAAACCAAAAATTCTTACACCGAAGAGGAACAAAGAACTCGTATCGCAAAGCCTTAAACAGCTCTGTAGCCTTAGACTTATTGCATTCCGTTGCACTCTGCGGAAACAGGAACAATAACCTTAAACAATCACAACAACTTAATTGCTGCTCACTCAGAGTGGCAATCAGAGCCGAGAAGTGGGGTGTGGAGAAGCGGGAAACGACGAATGTTATAAGTCTACTTTAACCCTTCCTGAGGCCAATATATACTGACGTGCTAGACAGTCAGCGACACGAACACGAGACATAAGCTGCTGGTCGTTACCGTTAGCGCAGCTCAAAAATCTACAATGCAGTCCTTTTGCTGTTACAAAGATCGCATACAAGTTCTACTAATTTCTTCGAAATGTGCATTCGCTCTACAATATGTAACCAGAACCGGACATCCACGTGTCCCAAAGCTCTGGGTCCTTCAAAGTCGCAGGAATCATATCAATGCAGTATGTAGAAAAGATGAGAAGAAAATCTGATTTTTTTTATTTTAAAACTTTCTCACCAAAGAAATAGAAAACTGAAGGCCATCCTCCTGAAAATCCGTACATTGACAAAAATCCAGAAATGGGCATGGCGACAAGCATCCCAGCAGACAAGCCTGAAAATAAAAGTTTTATTAGAATTTTTATAATTCAGACTGCCAAAAAGGGTTCTTAATAGTGGTAGCGTTGATGAATAATGAGAAAGTCCCATGGCTTCTATCATAGCTACACATGTGCTCTTTTAAATTGCCTAGCTATTGGGACAATAGCAGTAGAAACGGGGGGAGCCAAGGAGTCCATGACCCCCGCTTTTCCACAAGTCAATGAAAAGTGCCCCTTTTCGGGACAAAAGTGTCCTTTCTTCTAAGCATTAATAGTACCACGTTTTCCAACTCGAGTGTCTTCTTTGGAGCTACAACCTTGGACAAAATATTCGGAACAGAATTTTTCTTTAGTATATGGGAATGTAAAGAATTAAATGAACTGAACTGAACTTAAGTTTTTCCCAAAGAATACGGCCTACCCGATCGATTTTCTACTTCAATAACTCTAGTCCTAAAAATAATTTCGAAGTTCTAAAAATAGATTTTGATGACGTCACACTTAGGTACTCTATAGGACAATCAGTCAACTTTTGCTATCGGACTTGATACACATTGTTATTGTTCATGTCATTGTTGTTACTTGAAAAATGTTTTTCAACGTTACCTGCAACTGTGAATGAAATCAAACAACTTCTTTCATGCGGAGGAGACCAGTTACTCCATATCACGTGATTCGTTGGTAAAGCAACACCCTGTAGATGGAATAATGTTATTTTAAGTATCATTTTTAGTGTCATGTTCTCTTTGATCAGCACAGCGCTTCTTTGTTTCACGCTTTTGAGTTTCTCTACGGTTAGCGACCTGTTTCGAGTTTGATCAGGGAAGCAATGGAATCGCCAAGGAAACGAACTGCAATACACTATTTCTCCAATAAAAAAGTGGACTATTGCCCAGCCCTCGAAGTTGCTTAAACTTTTTTGACAATTCAGCCCTCAAAGATGCTAGAAATTTTTTGCATCCATCAGCCACCCCTGACTTGGGGTCGAAATCGATAACTGTTTAGATTAGAGGATGCTATATCTTTTCACATCAACATATATGTTTTGACATGCATGCTGCAGCCCCCGGGGGGACGGGGGTACCCCCTAACGTAGGCTAACAGGTATGTGCCTCTAATATGGGTGGGTTTTTTTTCTCTACAACTGGGTCCGATTTATGCCTAAAATACCTTTACAGTGGGTATATAATAAAATTTCCTTAACATTTGGTATACAAATGCATACTAAAATCATAAAACTGGGTGGCTGAATGTGTAAAACAATACCTTAAAGGTGGGTTGGTTTGTAAAAACTCGGGAGCACAGCCCTGTACATTTCAGGGGCACGTTCCCCCTCCCAAGGGGCTGCAGCTTGGGTGTTTGACTTCTTAGTTGCTAACAGAAATTCAATTGAGCCCTCAAGTTGCCAAGTGTTCAGATTAGTCCAGCCCTATAGGTGTATATTGAAGGTGCTGTGGCGTCGTTGTGTAATCCAGCTGAGTCGTAGTGTCAGGAGCTCAGTCAGGGTTCGAGTCCAGCCACGGTAGCGTCACAGCCAGGGTTGAGATCTCGATTAGTTAACCTACTACTGAGATTTCACCTTCACTTTCCATTGAGAAGTTGCTATTGAAAAAACAAGTGGTACAGCAAACTATGATGAGTCAAGTTTGATTAAAATGTACTCACCAGTGCAACACCCTGCAGCACTCTTCCTGCAATGAACAGCTTACAACTGTATCGGACAACCATTGGCAGCATTGTATGAATTATAGAAGCAACTAAAATCGAATAGCCCAGCACTCGTTTTGCTCCAATTCGTAACGCAAGCCATCCACCAGATATTTGAAGTAAGATGTAACCGTAGAAAAATGCACTCAGAATAATGCCTGAAAAAGTCGAAACGGATGCTAAAATTTAGCAAATTCGCAGCAACCAAGTAAAACAAGCAAGCAGCTTTTATTTGGTGATGCAGGCCAGGGCTAAGTCAGTCAGTTTGGTGGTTGGTTAGTTAGTTAGTTAATTAGTTAGCTAGCTAGTTAGTTAGTTAGTTAGTTAGTTAGTTAGTTAGATAGTTAATTGAGTTAGTAAAGTAGCTGGTTAGTTAGTTAGCTAGTTGCTTAGCTTGATACAAAGTTACTTAGTTATTTGGTTAGTTAGTTAGTTAGTTACTTGGTTAGTTAGTTAGTTAGTTGAGTTGGTTAACTAGCTAGTTAGTTAGCTAGTTAGTTAATTAGTTAAATAGCAAGTAAGTTTGTTAGTTATTTAGTTAGTTGGTTAGTTAGTTAGCTAGCTTAGCTAGCTAGTTAGCTAGTTATAGTTAGCTAGTAAGTTAGTTATTTAATTACTTGGAGTCGCTTGATTTCTTCAAACTGTGATTTTGAAAAGTGGCCCTTCTATTTGTGTCAAATGAAAATGGAGACCAATGGAGACCCATCAAGAGTGGTAGTTTGCAACAGCAAGCAATGGCTATTGTCAACACGGGGTTTCGCGGCAGCCATCTTGGGGGCAGCCACAAGTTGATGTAACCAAATAGGAGCTATCGCGGTCAGATCAGCGCACAAATACACCGTATCACCATTGTGTATCCACTTATGTTTGTTGTGTAAAACGTAGTAATGCTAAACGCTTTGATTTTGAATAACGCTCAACTAAAGCGCTTGGGAACATGGTTTGCTGGTGGAAACATAAACATGGCTACTAATAGCAATAACCAAATTGAAATTCGACTTACTGACCTTTCATCTTCGAATCCCAGTGAAATTCTGGGGCCTAGAAATCAAATAAAACAGTTTATTCGATGTTTCTGAATTCGTAAAAATTATGACACAGCCATAACTTAATAGCAAAAAGTTGAATAGCAAAGAAACAGGGAGAAATAGCGGAGCCAAACGGCTAAACAATTTTTAGGTCAAACATGGGCCTAAATTTGCGAAAATTTGAGATGTTTCATGAAGTTTATCATTAATAACTCATTGCTACTAAAAACGTCACTTCGCTTTCACCATTTTGAGCTTATTATTGCGGAGCCCATAAACGTTATGTTGAGCGAATTAAAAAATATAGAAAACTATCTTCTCCATGCCTATTATTTTGAGTTTTAAGACTTAGGTTTTAGATCAGAGATCACAAATCAAAGTTTTAAGAAACTTTTTCTACGTTCTGTTAATGCAATCTTAATCTTTAGGAATCTATATGCGCATTAAGTTAGTCGTCGAGCTTTTTTAAATCGCTATATACAATATAAAGGAAGATATCTTTGTCCCTTTGCATTATAATATGTCACACATAAGCAAAGAGTTTGACTAGGTTGAAAATCGTAGCATATCAGATATTTAGCTTGTTTTCTTACGACATATTTTGAGTCTGGAGTTTGAAGCTAATGAGAAAGTTATCATGTTTTTACGAGTGACGTAAGCCCTTTGGAAGCTGTTATCTGAAGACTTCAACCCCATTTACGTTTCACTGAATAAATTGTTCAGAAACTTAGATGATGTCCTTACTTAGGCTAAATGCAACATACGATTATAATAGCAAAAATTGTTAAACAAAATTGAATTTTAAGGATACCTTCGTTATCCATTTTCCGTCGACTTTTACTCTCTTTTTCGACGACATAGCAACTATAGCGACACTCAGACATGATCTTTCACTGTTCATTATAAGAAACCCAGAAAAGACCATAAAACATAAGATATATCTTTTTGGTATATTTTTCAACCAACTTCGTTTTCGCTTCGCTGGTACTTCCTCGCACTCCTCCTGTGATAATTTCAGTTTTTCTTCGCTAAGTAATTTACTTGCATCTTCACGTAATAAACTCCCAGCATCTTGTAAAAGAGGTTTCTTTTCCATATTCGTTAGTTATTATTCGTGTGTATTCCATTCCTTGTTATAATTCCCATTCCATTTCGCTTCAATTTTCGGTAAACATATTCAGCGTCGAAATTTCTTGTTGCCAAAATCTGTGCTGATGCCACCCGTTTTGAGACAAAGGAGTCTGGTACCCAAGCATCCTAGGTCAATAGATGACTGACCGGAAATTCTTGCTTCTCTGGTTATTCGGTTCAAAAATGATATTCGGTACAAACATGGTTCAGCCTGGTCTAAACAGTCAGACTTGATTGCGCCGAAATGCGCCTTACTTATGAAATGCCTGCGAGCTTTCACTTGGTAACACTTCAACAACAATCGCATCGGCCTAGGCCCTGCGTATAGTCAATTATGTCGTGCTTTTCGTGAAGTAAGTCGTACACTACCATTGGATTTCTTCTACAAAACCTGATCCCGGGAATTTTGCTTTGGCATCTACAATCTTGGACAAAATATATGGAGCAAGGCATTTTTTCCAAGGAATATGGCCCATTCCATTGATTTTCTTCTTCCATAACTCCAATTCTTCCCCCGTTTACCCCCAAAACAATGTTGGTAGTAGAGCAAGACAACTTTTGTACGAAACAACATTGTAACGGGAATCAAAAGATAATAGCAAAACTATTCAGGCCGTTCCAATATATTTTGTCCAAGATTTTAGCTTAGTGCGAAAGTTAGTTTTCGGGCCGACTTATGTCGACCAACGACACCAGAGAACTAATGCCGATTAAATGTAACTGCTACCTCTTGCCGACAACTAGTCCGATCTTATAGGATACAGTTGATCGCGGTCGAAAGAGCGCTCAGATCGAATGCAACTGACGGGAATCGATTGTCAACTAAATGCAGAAGTAGAACATGCAGAATTTTGTCGAACTTTGCGTCCACTAGTTGCCGTCCAAAAGGAACTATTTGCTTACTATTTGCCAGAGCGCTTATGTCGAAAGGCCAGTTGCGATAATTAGTTCCAACAAAATGGCCGATAAGCGGAAACTTGTTCTTACTGTGCGCAATGTCGAAAAAGCCTGGAAGTTATCCCTAGCATCAAAGTCTGAGATAATTTGACAGCGAAACGACGTAAAAATAACTAACTTTTCCTTCACGCTCTTGCTTCACCGTTTGCAACCTGATCGAATTCTCCGTTTGGCTGTTACGATATCACCGCGCGTCAAAAATGACAGCTACCTGTACCAAATGGAAGACAGTTCTGGCAAACTGTATTCAAGCCTCTGGCATATTTGTTATCAATAGGAAATGGAACCAAAGGTCGGATTTTCTCATTTGAATTATGTTTCTTCTCAGAAAGAAGATAATATACAAGCTAATTATCTTACTACATACGTACTATCAATTTTACCTACAATACAGCGTTTACGTTACAATTCGTGTAAAATGTATAAAAAAAGATTGAAATTATTCGAAACTGCAAGTCTCTTTACTGTATGAAATAAATAAAATAAATTAACACATTATTTCAATGTGAAATTTTCAAAGTCATTTGAAAGAAAAAGAAGAGTTTGGAATGGAGAAAAATTTATTGCCATGGCCTGGCCTCTTGTAAAGTACTGCTAATACTGGGGAGCAACCTCAGGCTAGGCCATAATTATTAACCTTATCAGGCGACGGTTACATGGGAGAAATGTTCACGGGTGCAACAGATCAGCTCCATTTGGCTTCATGAAGGGTTCTAAGCTCTAGTCCGCACTCATTAGGTAGCCGTAACCCCTATTTCCAAAGAGGACCGTGTTTAAGCAAGAACAGCTCGTGTCCCAGCATACTAGCCTCAAAGTATACGGAAAGACAAATCACAGCTTTATTGATATTTAGGGAGAGTTGAGCTAAACAACAGTGTTATTTCCGTAAAAGTATATCTAAGTTACCTTCGTCCTTTAGTGCCGTTCCAATGGCTCCTATCGGGGATGCCATCGAGAGGTAGGAATTTCAATAAATTAAGGTACAGATGCTAGGTGGCTAGGTGATGCGCTACCTGGAAAATTAAATAAAATGAGAAGGACCAATTCTTGTCTGTAGAAACGATAGGACTGTCGCGACCTTCAACGAGAAAGAAGCTGGACCAGTGGTTTTGTACAAAATGATAAAACATAACTCAGATCTGAGGCAAAAATAAAACTACTGTCCCGAAAAACACACGATTTTTTAGCTTTTAAGGCCTATAGACGGCAGCCCTTTTGTGCCTTGAGCTCTAGAGTGACCTTTCAAGTTTGAGCTACGTAAGCGAGGCACAATTTTATCCGGAAAACTTTACGATTTTTATCCAAAACTACAGTTAACATCGTTATAAGAACAATAAATAAATTTCTGGCCAAACGAACAAACATTGTTGGTCCAACATTTAAGGTTTGCTTGTCAAGCAAAATTTTTGACCGTTTGGCCACGTCCAAAAACATTGCTCGTCCAAAATTTTTTGTTTGCGTCTAGCAAGAAAAGTTTTTCAACTTGTTGGATCAACAACTTTTTCAAAAACATCACGCCACAAATTTTGCTTACTTATGCTTGTTAAGCATTGTTTTTGGACGCGGCCAAACGGTCAAACATTTGTTGTAAAGCATATTTAAAATGTTGGACCAACAATGTTTGATCGTTTGGCCAGGGCCTAAAAGTCGGAACGTCTAGATACCTACATAATTACTACACATGAAGCTCCAACAGTTGCTTGAAAACTGAATATCGCCAAAAACAATTCACCCATTATGTATACTGGACTAGCCAGAAAGATTTGTTAGGCCTATTCAAATCCACCTATCCCGAAAAATTATCCTGATTCCAACAAAGCAATAGCCATCGCTCCATTCGCCTCAAATTTTTAATTCACAATTTAATTTAAATTACAATTCATTGCAATTTTCTTCAGGTAACAGACCCGAATTTAAATTTTAACATATTACAAAAATATAAACTACAAAGGAAATGGTTGATGAATAAATTGATAAGTGAATCAACTAAATAAACATTTTTTGGATGTCAAATGTTTGCAGGAGGTTTGAGCTGGATGAAATTGATTTTTTGACAGAATCTATTGTTGTGGTAAATTCCTTTTGAATAAAGCAATTGTTTTAAACAATGACCTTATGTATAACAATTAGCTGAAGTGTGAAAATCAAACAATTTTCAGTTTGACTTGTTTACATTTCACCCATTCAGAACCCCATGACGTTTTAAGGTCCTGGCCAAACGTTCAAACATTGTTTGTCAAACATTTGAAATTTGCTTGTCAAACACAATGTTTAAGCCGTTTAGCCACACCAAAAAATTGTTCGTCAAAAATGTTTTGCTTGATACAAACAGGAAATTTTGCTGAAGTTGTAAATATGGCTGAGCGAATTCTGCTTGTCAAGCAATGCTTAATGACATAGCCAAACGGTCTAACATTGTTTTTAATTAAAGCAATTCTCAAATGTTTGCCATCCAAATCTTCTGCCTGGCCAAACGATCTAACATTGTTCTTCAAATATTTACGATTTGCTTGTCAAGCAAAATGTTTAACCGTGTGGCCACGTCCAAACACATAACTCATCCAACATTTTTTGTTTGCGTCAAGCAAAAAAAGGTTGTGAACTTTTTCAAAAACATTACGCCATAGATTCAGTTATTTGGTTGTCAAGCAATGTTTTTGGAATTGGTCAAATGGTCTCAAACATTTGCTGTAAAGCAAATTTTAAATGTTGGACCAACAATGTTTGATCGGTTGGCCAGGGCATAAGACTTGGATGGCAAACATAGCAACAATTGCTTGTCAAGCTTTTACCAACAACTTAGAGGTTTCTGCATAGCAAAACGATTGCAATAGTTGCCCTTGTCTCAAACTTTGTTTGTGACAAGCTGAAAATGTTTTCACCTTTCCCAAGAACGCTGCTTAAAAACTTTTAGATTTTCAAGCTCTATTTGCTTTTTTGGCCTTGGGGGCAGGGGGGCAAGGGCGTAGAGTAATTTTTTATAAACAGCAACCTAGAACTCTCATACTTTGTCGTGTATTACCCACAAACAAAAATAGCTAGATTACGAAAGTACTCAGCCATTCCGCCAACCTGTAAAACATCTACTAAAGGAACGAGGGAATGCACCGAATGAACTGCTCTTAGTCCGTTCAGGATTGTATTAGAATTCCTCCTAGCTACCTCGATTTGTACCAGTAAAAACCGGGCGGTACACCAAGATTTATCACACTACGGTATAGGTGAATCAACTCTCTTATAAAAGCCTGATTTAGGCAACGCATAGACATTCTTTGTGCCTTCGATAAAGTTGAAATCAACCTGGGGTGATACTTCCTTTTTCAAAATGGAAGACGTGCCTCCAAGATTTTCCGAAAGTACCCATGTCTACAGTTAACATTTTTTACTTGTATCGACACATATAAAGAAAGACAAAGAGATTTCTTGCCCATTTGAAGCAATATCTCAAATATGGGACCCATTAAAGCGTAGATAAAAACCTGCAGACAATTCTCCGTTTGGCTAAGGCTTTTGCACTAATGCCTAAGACGCACGTAACAGATAGCTAGTGCACAATTTAATAAATAATCGACTTTAATATAGAGGGAAATTTTCGCTCAAAAAGTAACCCATTCATGCAGCACGTCTAATATATTGAACGATGGAAGTAGCTCCCCCCCTCCAGGGAAATCAATACCAGACCATACCCATTAACTCTCTGATACAATTTGTCCTTTGCACAGCGAATACTGAAAACCTGCCAGATGTATCTCGATTCAGGTGGATGAAAACAATAATTTTATGTCAAACCTTTTGATTTCATTGAAGACTGCTTTGATTAAAAGTCAGCAAAGGCTCCATCTCGTGTGCCATTACCATTAACTTCGATATTTTTTAACTTGATGCTTTCTTGCTTTTTCTTCTTTCTTAGTCTTGTTAATTTGAGCAGTTGGTGATAAATAATGAATGCAAGAAGATCGATAAATTCAACCAATGTCAAGACGCTAGCGCCCAACATTAGGCCTAGCTGTCCACCCACATCACCTTTGGGAAAAAACATTGATTTTAGAATTAATGAGAAGAGAACTTAAGGGCAACCGAAAAGAGCCGAACCATTTTTGGCCATACTTTCTTTGTCTGGTACTGCTCAGGGTAAATTGACTAAAGGCGGAATTGAAGCCCAGAAGAGTTTTGGATGCTTCAATTAATTCTATTGGTCTTCTCGCTGTATCCCGTAAGCTGATTGGTGCTCTAAACACAATACCAATTCGGCTTCACTTTCTGACTGGTGCATTTTGATCCGCATATGGGTATAAATTCCGCCTTAGTCAGTTGTTTCGGTTTGTTTCTGACGCTTATACTCTGAGGACTGTCAGACGAAAAACGTTTTAAGTACGACCAAAGATTTTTCCGCTCTTTTTTGCTATCCTATTTACAACGAAAAGAAAAACTTCAAAAATAGGAATAAAAAAAATAAATAAAAGAGAAGGGGAAAACAAGGAACTCTCAGAACATCATCTGAACAGCTAAAAAGAGTGCTCCATGCTTTCATGTGTTCAATTTGTTCTTATAGTCATAACTACATAGCTCTCATACGGAAAGTAAAACGTGTTTGGCATTTTAGAAATTTGAGATGTTTGAAAAAAATGCTTGATCTTTTGGCTCTGGCTTAATAAAGAGGCTAAACAATAAAGCACTGTCTAGATTTTTGGAAAATTTAATAAAAATGTTTGACAAGACAAAAATGTTTGATCATCCAGGGCTTGGTAATGCGGGAGAAAAAATCAAAATGTTTGACAAAAATGTTTCATTGTTGGGCCAGGGCTTCACAAAGAGACCAAACAGTTTAAAGGTTTGACAAGATTTTTGATCGGTGTCCTGCACATTTTAAAGAGATAAAGGAAAGAAACATAAATTTTGAACTTTGGAAAATTATGAACGTCTGACTAATACTTATAATGTTTGATTATTTTGCTTAGGAATTTACAAAAAGGCCAAAGAGTAAAACATTATATGGAATTTGGGAAAATTTTAAACGTTTGACAAAAATGTTTGATCGTTTTGCCAGGGCTTCACAAAGAGATCAAACAGTTTGACAGTTAAATGTTTGACGAAAATTGTTGAATCATTTTACCCGGCTTTGCAAGGAGGCCAAACACTATAACGTTGTTTGGATTGCAAATTCAAAATGTTTGATAAAAAATGTTTGATCGTTTAGCCATGGCCTAAGGATCTAAACTTTGCTACTTACCAACAAGTTTATAGAAATCATAAGTAGCTGTTTGTTTTACATTTTCCACTCTCAGTTCAGGGAAGAAAAATATCAGGTACACAATATTGTCCCTAAAAAAAAAAAACATTCTTTTCATCGAAGTCGACATAAGAAGTACATCGAAGAAAGCGTATTAATAGACTAAAGTGGAAAAAACCATAAATTGCTTTTAGGGGCATACAATTTCGGTGCAATTTCGGGAAAATTCAGGGACGACCTTCATTTGACTTAAGGGACGATTTAGGGATGTAGTCGACCTCTAACCATAAATCAGTAAGAACACAGCTTGTCCCTACATTTCAAGAACAATTGAGGGAAAAATAGAGCTACACGTCTTTTTTTATAAGAAACAACAGGCTGAAATTTGGGTCAAACTTTTTTGCTATCTCCGAAACTATTTGAGATACGCACAAGCAAAGTTCACCAGCGTAAAGCCCTTCCCCGGTAAAGCATTTTAAACATGTTTTCGAGAAGGTTAGGGGGTTACAAGTTAGAGAAAAATCGCTTCAAAATAAGATAAAGCTATGCTAAAATCAAAGGCAAGTGTTCTTATAAGACAAGTTAGTGAAAATCGCTTCAAAAATAAGAAACAGGCAGGCTGAAATCGAAGCCAAGTGTTGTTATAAAAAACGTGTAATTTATGGTCAATATGGGACAAAGTTGGTATTAAGATCGATTTATCTTACCCTGTAGGAAAAAGCCATAGAGACAGGCACACAACCAATTCTGGAAAAATCCAGAAAAGACGGTTTCTTTCTATACGTTCTGGGAAATATCCGCAAAACTAGAGTGTTAAGAAACATTCGCTTCCATGGTTCATAAATGTCAGCACTTTCAAAACAATCTAGCAGAACAAATGTAGTACCTTATTTGCGTTTCTAATTGGGCATCTGTTAAATTCATCTTATGAAATCTTTTTGGCATTACGATTCTTGAAGTGCCAATCGGAGGTCTGGAAACGTATCTTGCGTAAGACAGCTGCGCATTGAAATGAGTTGAATGACAGTCTTCAGGGCAGGCTCCACCGGCCCTCTGATCGAATGTTTCTAGAAAACAGAGATAATATTTTAAAACACTGAAGAAACGGATAAAAATGATTAAAGGGAAGTTACTTTTGGAAGAAAATTTTATCATTAGGCAGGAAAGTAAATGGGTATATAGGCGTGTGATTGGAAAGTTAATATGTACGTTGATAATACAAAGATAGATAGGTAATGTAGTTGGACGGGTAGGTAGGTAGGTAGACGGGTGGATTGGGAGGGAGGGGCCCAGGGGAGGTACTCATTAACTTTCAATATGGGGGGTCCACGCCACCATTTCCTCGGAGACCCCCAAATATTGAATTTAATGTTTTGGGGACCCCAAATATTGCTATCAATTTTGGACACCTAAAATGTTTTCTCAGGTTTAGCCATCAGTTTCATGACAATTTACAATTAATAATCTCTTGGCAGTTGGATGGGTCATTGTAATGAATCACACGATCACACCAAATCGCAAGATTCTTCCTTCAGATTCGTGGACCCCAATATTGAATTTTTGTCCGTGTTATAATTCACTGACCCCAAATATTGAATAAGCTTAAGATTTCGGACCCCAAATATTGGCATGGACCCCCCATACTGAAAGTTAATGAGTACCCCTTCCCCCTGGGGGGAGAGGATAGGCAGTTGGCTAGGTTGGAAGGTATAAAGGTGGATAGGTGGTTGGATACGCAGTAAGGTACTGTAAGCAGTTACTTATGTATAGGTAGGCAGGTAGGTAGATATTCCTGCCTTAATGATGGGGTTTCCAGTAAGTAATTTATTGCTTTCTTAGCCCATATTCTCGACGTTTGTGTCGTTTCATGACATTTGACAAAGTGTCTGATGAATATTTACTGCAATCGCAAAAAACTTACTAATTGTTGGTTGCAGACATTCCAGCGTTTGCTTTAGCGAGCACAATGGATAAGATTTATCTAAAAAAAAATAAGCGATTAATTAAAAAATTCATACTCATATTCGAATATTCACATGAAGTGAAAGCAGAAACTTTAGAGAAACTCTAGACTCTCGAATTCTAAAAAAGCCAAGGAGCTCTCAGAGCAGTTCTGAAACTAACTGTAAAACAGTCGAAAAATGTAGATAACCGTAGAATACTTGATCTCTGTTGTACATAAGCTGCGTTTGAATAATGTATTAGATTATTGCGCTGTAATTTTATCTGAAGGCAGCGGGGTATAATACCATATCTGCACGATTTTAAGAAATAAATGCACAGTTAACACTCTTAGTAACCTGTGAGTTTCTTATCTGTTTACAAAATAAGGACTAGCGAAAACTAAAAATTCTCCTTCGAGTTAAATGACTTAGTTGTTTTCTTAATCATCGTGATCTTAGCAAAGGGAAGCAACAGGGGCTTTGACTGAAGAGGAATTATTCCCTTTGACTTTAATATCGGATTAGATTTTTAACTTCAAGTTTCATAACCTATCATACACGCTTTTTTATAAAGAACCACTTTATAAGGAACCTACATGTAGAAGGCCCGAAAATTTAAAGAACTTATACTACTAAACAGAAAATCATTAAGGAACTTTTCAATGTTGAATGCTTTTATCACTGCAAATAATCAAGAACTAGAAAGCAGGTTCCATTCAATTGCAGTCGAAAATCACATAAATTGTACGTTACGTATTATCAAATGTTTCCTTGAGTATTCTCGAGCTTTGCTCACATGCAAGTGTCTCTCGTTTAATGTTAAGACCACTGTATGTTCAGTTAAAATTAAGGAACTATTAAGGAACTTTTGGAACTAAAATTGCCTCAAAAGAGGTCCAAAAATAAGGAACTTTAAGAACTAGGCCTCGAGGTCGGTTCCTTAAAAATAAAAAAGCGTGTAAAGTTTTCAATCAATGAAAATTTTTAAAGCTTGCCCAGTCCCACTCACGGTAGCCCAGTCCCTGCAATGTAAGATATAATAGAAGAACTAAGGAGGGTGAGACAGTGAAGTTTTAGGGTGCAAGGGAAGGGCTAACGAAGTCTAATAATTTCTCAAAAAACTGCAAAAATCAGCAATTTTCTTCATGGTTGGGTCGGTTAACTTTCGTCAACATTCTTTGAGATGCCCCCACCCGTGGACTTTGGCGAAAAACCGTCTCTGAGGTCGGGTAACGGTTTGTGCAGCTCGTGAAACCTCTTACCATACCGTTTCATTGCACACAGCTGCATACATAAGCCGCGTTGTTTGGTATTCCATCCTAAGCGCCTTCTCTTTCGACTATACAGCACAACATGTTGACTTCATATGGAAATCAGTTCGTACGCGTCAGCGTGTCAATTTCATACATACTGCATTCGTCAGCTTGTTAATTTCATCCTGCATTCGTCAGCTTTGTTAATTTCGTATCGCATTCGCATTCTCCGGCGAGGGGTTCCACATCATGCCATATTCATCAGCAAATTATACTGTAATGCCGTATTTATTTGCATCTTAGCGCCGTACCGTATCGAAATCTTCATTGTATACATAGCACACATTCACCAGCATTTTCATAGTGTGAGCCGTATTAATTTGCGGCTTAGTGCCGTTCCGTATCCGTTAAAATCTTCATTTCATATCATACCTTATTCACCAGCATTTTCACAATGTAATGCCGTATTCATTTGCATCTAAGTGCCGTAACGTATCCGTTAAAATCTCCATTTCATATTCCATATTCATTTTCATACTGTAGCTATGCCTGCTATACTGTATTATTTGCATCTAGGTGCCATACCGCATCCGTTGAAATCTTTATTTCATATCATACCATATTCATCAGCATTTGCATACTACAGCTAGCTATTCATGCATTTATTACATGTTTGCATCTTAGGGCCGTACCATACCCGTTAGAGACTTCTTATCATACCATACCTGCACCTAATACCTATGACAAAATAATACCTGATACCTAATACCTGAATCTAACACCTATGACAAAATAATTAAATGTAATACCTGGCATAAATGTGCCTCGGCATTTGCATTTTTTGGCAACAAAGTTGGTCAGCTCTTCAAGATAGCATTTCGATTTTTTGTAAGTCTTGAAATGTTTCAAAGATCTCGATCCGCATTCTGTTGTATATGGCGGCGGTAGATTCTCAATCTACGGGAAAAACAATATGTTTTAGCAAACAAGTTAAAAATAAAAAGGAAACAAGTTTGCAATAAATTTTAAGGTAGAAAAGGGCTAGCACGGTTTAAAAACCTCATGTAAAGAGATGGACATAGTCGCTAAGACTAAGACCAGATTTTCGTTAGAGACGTGCCGCTCCGTAAACACACACCCGCTTTTGCAAAAAGTACACCCCCAAGGTATACCGGTTTACTCTCTAGCAGGCATATATGCCCCTCATATGGATAGGTTTATCTCTAACGATTCCCATCAACTGGGCTCACTTAACGCCTAAAACACCTTATAAAGTGTAGAATCGAATTTCCTAAACATCTGGTACACAAATGCTTGACAAATGCATACTAAAGTCATAAAACTGGCAGGTTGAGTGTGTAAAACAATACCTTCAAGGTGGGTTGCTTTGTAAAAAAAACCCGGGGGCATATCTATCCCTGTACATGTTAGGGTCAAGTACCCCCGATCTTTACCAAAAAGAAGTTGAGAAAAATGTTGGGTGTATTGTTCGCGAAGTCTGGCAAAGTCTTGACAAAATTACTTAACGACATCAAGAGCAGAGGTTTTTGCAGCAACACAGATATCTACGTATGTTTACGTTGATGTTTAGAAATACTAGATCAAACTTTTGTGCAGTGGAGACTGTAGAACAAGCCACAGCATGTGGCAAAACTACAATATAATACAGTGTTTTAAAATTTAGTTTTCATTTTTAATTTGATAAATTTCCAAAACAATAGTAGGTTTATTAACGGGCGGGCTATAATAAAATAGCACCATGGATTTTTTCAAAATAGATTGATTTGTTTCATCATGTTTTTGTTTCTGTCAGTTTTGATGTCAATAAATAAAAGAGCCTACGAATATGACTTAGAATTTCAAGCAACAGTTTGTGAAGGTAGTCTGGGTGAAATGGCGTATTTAGCGCCAGCCGCTAGGATCTCAGTAGCACAGGGGGGTTCTTCCATATTAAAGGTGGGGATGTGCCGCGCTAGAGGGTATACTTTTTCGGACTTCTAGTCTAGCCAGGGTATACGTTCTGGCAAATTTGGTCTAGCAAAGGGCATCATATTTGGCTATGGAGGGGCCATGCTTTCGTCTTTAGTAGCCTTGCAAAGTAGAAATTTCATGGTAAACATTTTTAAAAGAAACTGGTAAAAGGAAAAGGTCGACCTTTGGATTTTCCGATTTAAGGCCAACAATTTCGAGAGCATTTGTCTAGCCAAGGGTATCATTTTGGTATAGATTGGTCTAGCAAAGAGTACCATTTTCTCGTAAAAATTAGTCTCGCCAACGGTACCATTTTTAATATGCCGGCGGCAGACCCCTACCCAAAACTTAGCCAAGAACCCCCCACGTGCTCAGGAGTGACAGTAGTAAGTTAAATGATCGATACCTTGACCCTGACAGACGCTTCCGTAGCTGGGGCTCGAACCGCAACCTCGCTGAGCTTCTGACACCACCAGCCAGCTGGATTAGGCCACGAAGCCGGAGTACCCGTAGTTCTGCAAAAAGATCCTCAAAGGGAAGAGTTGGGGAAAGATGACTCTTGCATTCTTGGAGAATGACATTGACATTGACATTGCCACTTCAATGACTGACTTTATTTCCAAGCTTTAGCGTTTAAACGGTCCCAACAGAAGTCTACGCGTTCCACCATCCGCTTTCACCCTTCGAGATGCTTCACAGCTAGAGCGAGGTGGAAACTGTTGAGCACAAAGCAGCTACAAATCCCTCAAAATTTCCTGTATTCATTGATACCGAGAGTTAAAATTTTCTCCTTGTATCTGCTGGGTTCCAAAGTACAGGGAAAAACTGCGAAGGTGTAATGCTTTTAGGGTCATGAAATTTCGGCAAAATGTCCGGAAAATTTAGCGACGACCTTCATTTAACATTAGGGACAATTTAGGAATTTAATCGGACATTAACCGTAAATCAGTAAAATAAAGCTTGACACAAAATTTAAGGACAGGGTAGAGATAGTGCAAGGTCCGTTTATGGTCGATTTTGGGTCAAAGTTGGTTTAGGGTCGATTTGTTTCACTGTGTATCGATCCTTCGAGACGCTCCATGCAAAACCGAGGCGGTAACCGTTGAGCATGCAGCAGCTGCAATTCGCTAAAATCTCCCACATAATCTTGCATTATGTATTGCATGGTCTAAAGCACGGGATCTGTCTGTTATTACTTGGAATATGAAAAAGTCGGAACATTATTCAAAAGAAATCGGTGGCATTTTCTTAAAAAATGACTGTGAAGAAATCTAAAGGCGGCCTAAACTATTTGTCAAGATGACGAATTACCAAAACGTTTAGCCTATTTAAGAATAAATCCGCATTGAATCTAAAATTAGATGTTTCTTGAAAATTTAACTAGTTGTCGTTCAGTGTTCTTCGGTTCTTTAATGAGCTTATACTCTTACACACGTGCCACCTGCTCTTTCGCCGAAGTTTGTTGAAGAATTTTGGTGCTTAACAATGATTGGCAAACTGGTTTACAAAAATCCCTTTCTGGGTGTAAAGGAGTTTCTTAAAAATTAAAGCAATATTCTTTTACGAATAACAACCAGAAATCGTGTGCGGCGCTGAAATTTGTTAGCTAAACGAAAACAAACAAGAGCTAGTCTCTTACGGAATTGTTGAACCCCTTCACAAAAAAGCGACTTGCGCTAAATACACCATTTCACCTTCACCTTCACCACCTACTTTCAAAGCGCAAGAATGAGCGAGGAAGATGTTTTGCACCGACTGACAACGAATTTAAGTGGTAAAAACTTGGCCCAAACCTACAGCAAAATAACTTGAGAGAAAAAAAAACGTGCCGTTATATATTGCAAAGCAAATTTTATTGACTAGTCCCGGCGATCTCCTATCTCGAATATCCAACGTTCAGAAAGGCTCTCACCAGGCAGACTTTAGCAAGCTCAGACCCCGATTACACGGGTACGCACGGATCCGTTCCTGTTTGGGAACGGGATCGATCGTATCTTTATAAGTACGCTGGAAAAGCGGATCCATTTAGAACCGTTCACGATCCGTTCGCATGTAAACGCAATGAAATGGTACCCGTATCTTTTGGATCCGTATCTTATTCTCTCGTGTGAACGGGGTCTAAATTACCGATGAGCGGTCCGCTGGCTCGGGTTTTTAAAATAAAGCGGAACATACGTCCGTAGGCCTATACGTGGTAGCTAATGTTGCGCATCGCTCAGAAATCCTACGGCTTTCATAATCATTTCCACGACCACACTTCACTCTACAAGAAAGCCCACATGGAAAATGGATTAGTATCGTTGTTTTTACTTTTGAAAACAACTTAAAGCAAGCGGGGTCAAACACCAAGCAGTGCCCGAGCAGGACAGAAATGAATGGCCTAAATTCCTCAAATACAAAAAATAATATTTTAGCTGCGGATTTTAAGTCGTATATTATCATTGCAGAATACGAGCAGCATATTTCATCAGCTAATCTTTAATTATAAATAATAGGTTAATCCTACGATAATTTCTTTATCTGACCTCACATCATCACCAAATGGGGTATTTGGATAAGCTTAGGATCAAGGCAGTTTTCTAAAACATCATCCTCGTTTGAAAAGCCATGCAAACTATCGGTACGAGTGCAATTTTGCTGGAGGTGGCCACAGGAAACAAGATTGCTTTAGATCCTAACTGAAACACTAACTCTAAACTTGACCGTTATTCTAGTACTGGACTCTAAACTGTACCTAAACTAACCCTGCACGCAAAACTCGGCCAGAAACAAGACTCTAACCTCAAAAAGCCACAGTAATATCAAGTTTAGAGACCGAACCCTCGTTCCCCTGTGTCTACCGCCTGCTAAAATCTACCATAGCTTACTCATCGAGCAAACAAGCTAAAAGAGCGTCCAAACGAGTTCCTTTGAATTATCCAAGAGAATTGTAATGCAGGGGGCATTTGTTTATGTTATTGTTGATTCATAAGGATAAGTAAAAGGCAAACAGTGTTGGTATTTATCACTGGCATTCGCAAGTTGTGCAATGCACTTTTAAAAACAGCTAAAATGCATGAAGCTAACTGTTTAATAAAGAGTCGACATTCTTCTGCAATGGCTAGTTTGTATGTTGGCACAGAGAATGCGTAGGGAAATATACAAGCAGAAAAAAGAATTTCGTTAACATAATAACTTAGCGTTGTGTGAATTATTTGGAGTCATGTTTGCTCTAATCTGGAGGTCTCTGCGGTAGTTAAAAGCTATAAATATCCATGTATTGGTCATCATCATACGATCCCTGAATCCATTATCTAACGTGAAGGTGAAGGTGAAATGGTGCATTTAGCGCCAGTCGCTAGGATCTCAGTACTTAGGTTAACTAATCGTAACCTCAACCCTGGCTGTAACACTACAGTAGCTGGGGCTCGAACCCCGACCTCGCTGAGCTTCTGATAACACGAGCCAGATGGATTAGGCCACGACGCCACCTTCAAATTAAAGAAAGGGTCGGGTATTCCGCAGGCCAATTATCGATACATTCGTTTGTCGCTCAATACAACCTCGTTCACAGGACCCAAACGTTTTTTGCGAATCCTGCAGACTTACTACACGAGTCCTTGGTTAACTCTACCCAACTTTTGATTTGTCACTGCAACACAACACACGGTTGAAAAAAACAACAACAACAAGCGTAACAGTTGGACTTGAGTAGTTAGTCTAAGAATCCTGACCGTCAACTGGTTTTGGCTTTGGTGGCGGCCATAGCCAACATATTGGCAATTTTGGCCTAGGCATCGAAGAATGATGTAGATTCCAAACGAATCCAAGTTCTAAGCAAGGAAATGTAAAGGTATTCGGATAACTGTCAGGAAAGACACAGTACGGAATGTAGCATCGTTTTTTGGCTGGACACCAATTTCAAAATTTTAGTTGGACTTTGACGTAGCTTGAAAAAAGATGATCTCCTTTTGCGCCGTTTTTCCACCTCCGATATTATAGAGCCAGGTGATGGGAATCAGTTCTCAACTAATAGCAAAAATAGAACATGCTAAACTTTCTGAGTCGACTAGTTGCCGTCCAAAAGGAACTACTTGCCAATTATTTGCGAGAGTGTGTATGTCGACAGATAAGTTGCGATAAATTAGTTCCAAAAAATCGCCGGTTAGCAGTCGGAGTGTAGTTGGCAACTATTTCTGACTGTGGGCAAAGGGAAGGCACACAAATAGAAACCATAACGATTGAAGTAAGAAAGGAGCGAAGCAAGATCCCTGGGGTACCCCAAATGCAGCATTGCAAGAACACAGCAAAAATCTACTTAAGTCAAATGATTAAAAGGAATGAGTCACTCCAAAATGAGTCAAAATTAAACACGTCACTACCTTCGGCAAAACGGCAGACATTGCCAGAGCATGGACTTCTAATCAACATTACGGCACACGATTTGAGCGGAAAATCTCGTTAATAATTGCAAACTTAGTTATGATGATCTGAGAATTCATCTGCTGTTTCAAATATTAGATTAACATTCACATTACAAATCTCGATCATGTTAGAAGATTTTGCGTATTGATTCAGTCGTATTTTTCGTTTGCCTCCATTTGATTGAGTTGAGATCAAACATTTTCCCAAATCAATGAATAAAAATGACGAGCTCTTATCAAATATTTATTTCAGGATTTTTCCTCTTTTACTCTACATCCTGCTAAAATCGCTACTTTCTTTAAAGAATTTCCCTAAATATTTGTTTATTTTTAGGTTACAAATGTTGCACTGTCCGCATTACGTACTCTCGATAATCTCTTTGATTGTAAGGAAAGTCGAAAAAACTGCTAATCACATGGAATTAAAAAGAATTTAACTTAAAACTTTCGCTTAATCGAAAGGTTTACGCTCTAGGCTGTATTGAAGGTGAACTGTGATTTCCTTGAAAACTTGGAAGATAATCAAACCGAGGCTTCAGCCTCGTAGTGAAAATTAACGTGAGAATTTTGATGTTTCGTCCGAATATCTGATGACGCTCAACAAAAAAACATTGAATTTGCAATAAAAGTTTACTCTTTTGTCTGGAAAATGCAGAACTGGCAAGACAAATCATGCTGAAGAAACTTCTTGGAACACTTTAGATTTTTAACTTATAGAAGCGATTGTGTGGACTAAATTTCAGATAACCACTCGCCTTAAAAATGTCCAGGTTTCTGAGTAGAAAGACACGTTGTGGGTTATGAATAAATAAAACATCTCTTACATAAACCAAGATGCAAAAAGTTGAAAAAAGGTGATGGCCTATTTTTAAAGCTGTTTGCCTACGTAATCATACGGTCATATCTGCGTGTTTTCTGCACGGCTTAGCTCTTTAATCGGATATACAGGGAAAAATAACACCGAAAAATAGGCGTTGTCTGAGATACAGTTGAATATAGTAGTAACAATTGGCGTAAAATAATCAGCATTCGTGCTACGTTCGTCAGCATTCTCCCTTCGTGCTGTATTCGTCAGCTTGTTCATTTCATATTGCATTTGTCAGCATTAGCTATTCAAGCCTCATTGGCTAGTATGTTCACTTCATTCGCCTATGCTTAAAACCAAGACATAGTCATAATCATAGCCATGGTTATAGTCATAGTCATAGCTATAGTCAAAGTCATAGTCATCGCAAAAGTCATAGCCATAGTCATAGCCATAGCCCAATTCATAGCCATAGTCATAGCCATAGTCCACGTCATAGCCATAGTCATAGCCATAGTCCAAGTCATAGCCATAATCAAAGCCATAGCCATAGTCGCAGTCATAGCCAAAGTCATAGCCATAGTCAAAGCTATAGCCCAAATTCATAGCCATAGTCATAGCCATAGCCAAAGTCATAGCCATAGTCATAGCCATAGTCCAAGTCATAGCCATAGTCATAGCCATAGTCATAGCTATAGCCCAAATCATAGCCATAGTCATAGCCATAGCCAAAGTCATAGCCATAGTCATAGCCATAGTCCAAGTCATAGCCAAAGTCATAGCCATAGTCATAGCTATAGCCCAAATCATAGCCATAGTCATAGCCATAGTCCAAGTCATAGCCATAATCAAAGCCATAGCCATAGTCGCAGTCATAGCCAAAGTCATAGCCATAGTCGCAGTCATAGCCAAAGTCATAGCCATAGTCATAGCCATAGTCCAAGTCATAGCCAAAGTCATAGCCATAGTCATAGCTATAGCCCAAATCATAGCCATAGTCATAGCCATAGTCCAAGTCATAGCCATAATCAAAGCCATAGCCATAGTCGCAGTCATAGCCAAAGTCATAGCCATAGTCAAAGCTATAGCCCAAATTCATAGCCATAGTCATAGCCATAGCCAAAGTCATAGCCATAGCCCAAATTCATAGCCATAGTCATAGCTATAGCCCAAATCATAGCCATAGTCATAGCCATAGTCATAGCCCATAGTCATAGCCATAGCCATAGTCCATAGTCATAGCCATAGCCAAAGTCAGTCATAGCTATAGCCCAAATCATCATAGTCATAGCCATAATCAAAGCCATAGCCATATAGTCATAGCCAAAGTCATAGCCATAGTCAAAGCTATAGCCCAAATTCATAGCCATAGTCATAGCCATAGCCAAAGTCATAGCCATAGTAATAGCCATAGTCCAAGTCATAGCCATAGTCATAGCCATAGTCATAGCTATAGCCCAAATCATAGCCATAGTCATAGCCATAGCCAAAGTCATAGCCATAGTCATAGCCATAGCAAGTCATAGCCAAAGTCATAGCCATAGCCATAGTCATAGCCAAAGTCATAGCCATAGTCAAAGCTATAGCCCAAATTCATAGCCATAGTCATAGCCATAGCCAAAGTCATAGCCATAGTCATAGCCATAGTCATAGTCATAGCCATAGCCAAAGTCATAGCCATAGCCCAAATCATAGCCATAGTCATAGCCATAGCCCAAATCATAGCCATAGTCATAGCCATAGTCAAAGTCATAGCCATAGTCGCAGTCATCGCAAAAGTCATAGCCATAGTCATAGCCATAGCCAAATTCATAGCCATAGTCATAGCCATAGTCCAAGTCATAGCCATAATCAAAGCCATAGTCATAATCTTAGCCATAGTCGCAGTCATAGCCAAAGTCATAGCCATAATAATAGCCATAGCCAAAGTCATAGCCATAGTCAAAGTCATAGCCATAGTCCAAGTCATAGCCATAATCAAAGCCATAGTCATAATCTTAGCCATAGTTGCAGTCATAGCCAAAGTCATAGCCATAATAATAGCCATAGCCAAAGTCATAGCCATAATCATAGCCATAGTCAAAGTCAAAGTCATAGTCATAGCCGTAGTCATAGTCATAGCCATAGCCAGATGTATTTTCATAATCATATAAATAATAGGAAATTATTTATCACACAGTGGAACCTCCATATAACGGACACCTACGGGCCTAATTCTATTGTCCGTTTTAAAGAGGCGTCCGCTGTGTGGAGGTTTGTTTTCGCAATTAAGTGTCCTTCGGGACAAAGATATTTGCCCGTTGTTCGAAAGTGTCCATTCTAGAGAGGTTATCCATTAATGGAGGTCCCACTAACCGAAAACATTTAACTGTATCGAGCGAACTTTCGAACATTGACGTCTAAATCCTGTAGCATGTGGCTTGATTTAGTTAATGAAAGGAAAGATTTCTATCATATCAAACAATCTTTGTTATATTGTTGATTTTTCATATCAATCTCGACAGGTTTTTATTCAGAATTAACCAAAGGTTTTCGCGTAATAAAGCAATTTGAAGAGAAATGAAATCTTTAAGCTTTTAATCGCAGCAGCTTTACCGTATTTCTTATGGTTTTAAAAGAACTTTTAAAGTCTTAATCGAAAAACGGGATTCACAAAATCCTCCGTCATTTCTAAGTCTTTTCTTATTAAATGAGAGATATCGGAAAAATGACATCTAGAGCTTGTTGACTTTTAATTTCCTTGTTATTTATCCTCGATTCTTAGGTAATCAAGACTCAAGGAGCAAATAAACCTAAATTTGCCACTAAAGACATTACACTTTATTTTAATAAGCAACCGCTCAATAAGCAACTAGGGCTGAACTGACCTTAACATTAAGCAACTTGAGGGCTCAATTGAATTACTGTAAGCAACTAAGAAGTCAAACAACCAAGCTTATTCTCTTTCTTGTGTTAGGAAATTGTTCTTCGTTCTTATGTTTTGCATGTTGAAGTTCGTTAGCTAACGTTTTTCCATTTAGTGTCTCCCAAAAGTCGTGTTGTAGGCCTAACAGATGACGATTTGTCGATTTTGATCCGCGAAATCAGAGGTTGTTATTAGGTACAAAAATTGTTAAGCAACTTTGAGGGCTGAAATGTGTAAAATTTTAAGCAACTTTGAGGGCTGGACGAAAGTCAAGTTGCTTATTAAAAAAAGTGTAGGCGTTCCTGTATGTTGGCCCAACTGCAGTCAAATTTCCTTAAGAGATGACCTGTTTAGCAGGCCATTGTGGAACTTAATTAATTGTTTAGTCTGACAACCTATCAATTTTAAGATATGGAAAAATTGTTCATGTTTTCAGCAGAATGAAGATACAAACAGTAATTTTATTTAGTTAACTTCCAAAACATACGAGTAAAGAGCTGTATGGCTTTAGGGACTCATCACTGAGCCCTTTCAGCCCTTAAGAAGCGTGTCAGATTGCAGATTTGTGGAGCAAAACGTGGGATATAGATGATAGCTGATAAAATGCTACTCCAAAAAACGTTTGTATCTCGACTCTCCTAACGTTAATTTCTAATGTCCTGGTTTGCCTTCTGTGCGAAACGAACTGGGAGAGTGAAGGAACTAACAATGACCTAAGTTGTGTGTACCCTTGTTCCGGCAATGTCGGACAGCTGGACATACTGTAATGAAACCTCGATCAACGGACAACTCTTTAAACGGACACCTGCAATGTCGGACAGCTGGACATACTGTAATGAAACCTCGATTAACGGACACCTCTTTAAACGGACAACTGCAAACAACGGACAATTATATATGGCTCCATTGTTAACAAAGCTATAACCAGCCTAAGTCTTAACCTTCATACAGCGGACACCTCTATGCAACGGACAATAACATTGGTCTGATACAGAGACGGTGTCCGTTATACAGAGGTTACAGTATGATTTCAAAATACATAAGCAAAGCACCACTGATTTGAATCAACGACCTCTGGGACCGAGCGAACCAGGAACGAAATAACAAATGAATATTTTTCAAAGATAACGATAGCCTCAATGATATTCTTGGGAGACAAAAAGTGGAAAGTACATGAGTAGACCCAACATTACTTGGATTAATGATCAAAATCCACAAATAATAAACAAAAAAAAACAAGCAAAAAAGTCAGCAAATAGGTTTACCTCCCCTTATAGGCTTACCCTAATTTTCTGTAGAGCCTTCATTGACAAAATATAGAAGATGACGTTGATTTAAATTGGAAAACTGGCAAATAAACCTACTGTAAGATTTCGCTATAAATTTACCAAATCAATGGTTTTCTTTATTCCAAGCTTAAAAACCAGATTTTTGCGATTAATGGCTATTTTTTAGCATGTTTGCGCTAATCTTCGCGATTTCGAAATTTCGCACCACAAAGAAGTTTGATGTGTAAAGATTGTTAGTAAATCCTTACCTGTTGTACTCCAAGGGAAACGAATGTTTTAAAGCCAGGTGGGACCGCGAAACCAGACGAACTAAAAGGGGTTTCTTCTTGGTCATGTATAAACACTCTAACCCCTCCTTCCTGTATATCCCTCATGTACTCATGAGTCTCCAAATCAAGCTGTATCTCAAAGCCATGGAATAAGCCAGTTTCGTTCAACGTTAGTATTCTCTGCCCATTACGACCAGAATTAAACGTGTAACAAGTCTGTCCGTTTGTGTGGTAGTACGAAGTCATATTTGTGTAATTACAAAGCGTTGGGCGATTCGCTGCTGTATTGCTGAATTCCCATATACAAGTCATAAACATATCTTCAATACGATGCGACGATTCCCTCATTCTTCTCGCGAGAGTCTCCCCGTCGATATCAAAACTAGCATTTCTACGTAGCTTTAGATTACGATCATTGCCAAGGTAAACATCACCGAGCGGCGTTGCGTTGATTTTTGAGAAACGAAGATCATTTAAGTTACAAAAACTAATAGCTGGGAATTTCAACCAGTCTTTATACTCGACTGTTGATGTTGTCGAAAATGGATGTTGAAAATAAAGAGTTATGCTGTCTTTGAGTTCTTTTAAGAACATTGCAGCCATAATAACAGTTATAACAAACCATATAAATCGGCGAATGTAGAAAGTTTTTGTGAAAATAAACCTGAATCCATGTAATGTCGACTCTTTAGTAAAACGCGTGAAGATCTGTTTCGCAGTAAGTCTGTCTTCCACGATTTTGTTAACACGCCGTACCAAACGCGCTTTCATACCTGCCCGACGAAATCGGTCGAGAGCTGCGCTTTTAAAAGCAGGATTTAAAACTAAATTTGGTTTTGTGTTGTTATCGTTTTCAAGCAATTCTTCAGCTTGCTCTTTATTTAAATCACCATTTCTCTGTTCAACATCTGTTTTCTTCAAGTTTAAACCAAAAGGGTTGTTATACTTCGTACTGAAATCTCTTAACAAAAGACGTTCCTTCGATGCTCTTGTCGTTTCGCATGAATTTTCTTCGTCTTCTGTATCGAGTCTTCTGTTCTCGTTAATATGTCGCTGTGCGCGAAGAAAAATTCCCCGATTGTTGGCGGCCATTGTGAAAAATTCAGAAGGCCGTGTGAGCAAGCTTGTTTTTCTGATTGAAAATAAACGTTGCGCTGCTATCTGATTGTTTTCACGCGACCCATTTACTTCAAATCCTCAACTGACTGATGCTGAATCTTTTACTTCAAGCAGCATGGCTTCCCTCGTGTTGTTGTGTTATTGGCAATGTTACATAATGCGTCGTGTTGGCCTTCCTCTATCTTCACTTTCAATTCAAAAAATATCACTCGAGTCTATGAGTTCGATATTGTTTACCGTAAACAAATCTCAGAGCATCCACAAATCTTCAAGCCACTTCACGATCAATACTTTATATCGCTGCTGAAGCACTTTTAGTAATTCACTCTCTCTATGTTTACTTCTATCTTTAATTGCTTAAATTTCGCTGTTTTTCATTTTATTCTTGTATCTAATTGATAGTTAATATCCTCTATAACTCAGCTGCTTCAACCTGCTTCACTATCCAGGCAAAGTCTCCAAATAACATACAAAAATACAAGAAATTTCCGTGATACACACAGCTTCGCAAATCAACCAAACCAACAGGTTTTTCTCGTAAGATTAAAAACCTATTAAACGACCAGGTTTTGCCAGTAAAACTTCCCAATTTGTTAATATTAATTGCATTGAGTGAACGAACGAAGCTTTAAATAACTGCAGGTCTATTAGCTACAGTTGAAACTTAACCACAATTGTGATTTTGCAATCGAGTGATTTACAGCAGACTTCTTTCGCAGTAAGATACAGTTTTTTCGACTCTTCTCAACAAGCCTGTAGCTCATAGAAAACAAATGATAAATACTTCACTTATCTGTGTCTATTCTTTTCACCGTTCCACTTTTACTTCACGCTGACTGACGGTCCTTGGTGCTTGAAAATTCAATATGAAAACACCATGTCCTATCTGTAGTCGGTGAAAATTTCTTATTTGCCAAGCGATCCAAACAGATCACGACTTCCCTACGAAATGAATAACGAATTAAAGTTTACAAACACATATCCTATCGCCTAATTGATATGCAAATTCTAGTCTTCTTTGAAAATTCTGCTGGTAGTTTTATATAAGAAATGCGTATTAAAGTTAAGCCAATTGAAAAGCTATTGCAAAGGTCATGACTAAAAACTTCTTGTTTATTATGCTTGTCAAATCTCTTAATATAAAGATATCTTTCATAGCATTAGGCTTACACAGCAGTATCTTTTCTCATAATTAGAAATTTCTCTTCAATTCTCAAAACTCCATCCTTTAAAGAAAGATAAACTTCAGCCTATCAGTCGATCATTTCCTTTTGGAAAAAGACTGCGATTTCTTAATAACGCCTGCGCAACGGCGGCAGCGGGGGCGACCTTGACTAGCGTTGTCTGGAAAATCAACAATCTACTAGTATGCAACCAGCAGACTATCCTTAGTAGGGGGTTCGTAGTAATAGTGGCTTGAAGCAATAATCTTTAATCTTTAAGCAATAATCAATCAGCTTTAAGGTGGTAATAATCTTGTGCCCCAGAAAGGATACAGTAAACTTCTTTATAACAGATAGATACCTCGCAAACTACAGTTGGCATCCGCTATCTTGAACTATCAAGGGAAACTGGAATTTGTTCGAGATGGCGAATGTTCGAAATAACGGATGACCCATAAAAATATAAAAAATTATAGCTTTTAAGTCAGAAAAGGAACCCCGATTAACATGCAGGGTTACTGATCCCAAATTTCATCAAACAAGTCAGGTATTTTTCTACATAGGAGTCACAGCTCATCTGCTTTCATCCCTACTATTGGTGAAATTGAGATAATGGCGATGCAGCACATCTCCGTGCGCTAAAAACAGGCAGAGATAACAGGCATCACCTCTGGGTGGGCAGGGAGTTCTGGAAGAGAACACCTATAGAGATTCCCGTCATGCTCTTGTACCCATTGCTTTATGAACAAATCATCATCGATTAAACTGTTTCTTTCGATAGCAGCACGGTAAGACTCTCACACTGGCAATCCATTGAAGTTTCTCAGCTTCATCTATTGCAGACATGGGCAGCATATCACTTAGCTGCTGCCATTTCCGCTTGGTGCACTAATACATATTTTCAGCCTGTCTCTTTGTCCAGTTGAGCAGAAAATTTGGTAAAGTTCGAGATAAAGAGCAGGTTTTCTTCCATAAGAAATAGAACATAGGGGCCCTATGGGCATGTTCGAAGAACGACTCTGGTTGAATATAGCTATTTCGGTCAAATGATGAAAGATGTTTATCGGTATGCACATTGATGACGGTAATGATTATTATGATAATGGTGGTGGTTATGATGATGATGTTGATGACCACGATGATTGTGATGCTGCTGGTAGGGGTGATTGTGGTGGTAGGATGGGTGTGGTGGTGGTGGAAGAGGTGGTTGTGGTGCTGAAGGTAAGAGTGCTTGTGGTGATTGTGATAGGGGTGATCGTGGTAATGGTTGTAGGGGTGGTTTTGGGGGTGGTGGTAGGGGGGTGGTGGTGGTGATAAAGGTGGTCGTGGTGATGGTTGTAGGGGTGGTTGTGGTGGTGGTGATAAGGGGGGTGGTGGTTGTGATAGGGGTGATCGTGGTGATGGTTGTAGGGGTGGTTGTGGTGGTGGTGTTAGGGGGCGGTGGTTGTGATAGGGATGATCGTGGTGATGGGTGTAGGGGTGGTTGTGGTGGTGGTGATAGGGGGCGGTGGTTGTGATAGGGGTGATCGTGGTGATGGTTGTAGGGGTGGTTGTGATGGTGGTGATAGGGGTGATGGTGGTGGTGGGCCGTTCCTTTAGATCTTGCCGCAGCCACACTATCCATGATGGTGATGGTAATCATGATGATGATGATGATGACGATGGTGATTATTATTATTATTATTATTATTATTATTATTATTATTATTATTATGACGATTTTCATGGTGAGGATGATAATAATGACGATTTGTTTTGAAAGCTGTTTTGAAATTGCCGCTCTTTGCCAAGACTCTTTGATCAATGTTGAAAATGCTTGAAATGTCATTTACCAAACCAAGGTGGCAATTTGCCAGCTTCATTTGGTAAACAACACGAGTCATATGCAATCAAGCTTGTGCGAGGAGATAAATTGTCACATGACCTTAAATTGACAAAGGGGCCTTGATTGTGAAGAACCAACCGCAAATTGCGCATAAATGGCCGAGACGATGGCCCTAATGGCATTCTTGACAATGGCCCTATTGTTACACGTTTTCCATTGTTCAAGCGTTGGTTAGTTAGTAAGTTAGTAAGTGAGTGAGTGAGTGAGTGAGTTAGTGAGTGAGTGAGTGAGTGAGTGAGTGAGTGAGTGAGTGAGTGACATCCACCCCACACCAATATGTTCGAAATTCTTCGAACATAAAAATGGTCCGAGACAGCGAATGTTCGAGATAACGGGGTTTGAGAAAGCGGGTGATTTTTCTATACAAACCCTAATACAAAAACGAAGGAATGGAAAATCGTTCGAGACAGCGAATGTTCTAGATAGCGGGCAGTCGAGATAGCGGATGTCAACTGTATTGCTTTTTCTCGTTGACGAGAGGTGTCCGCTGTATGGTGGTCTTTTTGACAGACAAAAGACCTTTGGGATGAAAATACTTGTCCGCTAATTGGAGGTATCCAGTGTAAAGTGGTGTCGGTTTATAGAGATTCCATTGTATTCAATAGAAACTATAAACCGGTTGCTCATTTACTGATCTTTGAAAGATGGACAGATGAGTTGAAAAGGGACTTCTCGAGAACAATCCGAGCGAGATTTGTACTCATGACATTTTGGCCGGGAGCTAAAAGCCTTGACGACCCGGCCGCATCAACAAGTTTTCTCTTATGTGCATGATTCAGGGCAAATGCTTGACTACAGACGTGTACGCAGTAGCTAGTCGGCCATTCTCAGGGATCACCAAACGGCTATTCCTTCATTAGCTACTACCCAAAGGGCAATTATCCTTCATGGTCTCATTTCTACTGCCGTGCTTGTACCAAGCAAAGAGGCAAAGAGTATCATTTTTCTAAGTATTTTGTTTGGTATTACTCAGCCAATAGTTCCAAGCTGGATTGCTTGACACTGACTTGACTTGACTGACACTGGCTTATTGCTTATAAAGCAGTCTTAAACGCTCCACCACGCCACGAAACACTACTTAAAATTTGTTTCACACTGCTTGAAATAATGCAAAACCATATCTTAGTTGACAAAGGCAAAAATGTCTGGCGAGGAATGTTTCGCGAAGTGGCGAAACAGGTAAAACATTTCTTCATAAGTTAATTTCACGTTTTGCGAACAATGTTTGATCGTTGGGCCACAGCCTTAAAGGCTGCTCTATATCTTAAAAGTATTAAATTTGCATTATTATCAGCAACTCATTAAATAATCAAAGAACATGACCTCATACCTTCTGCTGCCTCTGAGATAAACTTGAGAAACCTAAAAAAACAGAACGTTTCGTTTGCTAAAACATGAACTTTCAAGCAGCTGAAGCTGCATGTTATATATCAGAAGCCCTGCATTAAAAAAATGAAGGGAAAGGAGAGCTCTTGCCTGAAAATTTGCGCGAATCTTTGTACGAACGTTCTAGTGTAATACAGTTATAACGTACTTGTAGAGACAAGGGTCCGTAGTATTTGGTACGTTTTGAGCAAAGTACGTTTCAGGCAGATATTTTATTTTTTTCTTTGGATGCAGGAACAATGTGAATGGTAGGCTATATCCGTCAGTAAGTTATCAGTGAGTACGTTTTACATGTGTTAATATTGGGGTTTGCAAAAAACAGAGAAAAGAAAAGTGATTGCAACCCCAACTTTACCCCTATGAAAAACCAATGTAATGCGTTCATCTCTAAAGAAATAATGCTGACTGAAATTTGGGTATGAATAGTTGCAACAAATACACTTTATAGTTCTTAAGCTACACGCTTTTTTATAAGGAACCACTTTATAAGGAACCTACATGTAGAAGGCCTGAAAATCTAAAGAACTTATACTACTAGAGATAAAATTATTAAGGAACTTTTGAATGTTGAATACTTTTATCACTGCAAA
This sequence comes from Chrysaora quinquecirrha, assembly GCA_014526335.1. Classification (NCBI taxonomy): domain Eukaryota; kingdom Metazoa; phylum Cnidaria; class Scyphozoa; order Semaeostomeae; family Pelagiidae; genus Chrysaora; species Chrysaora quinquecirrha. Next base: position 4,160,777 of record JACTAT010000059.1, on the reverse strand, counting down.
TAATCAAGAATTAGAAAGCCGGTTCCATTCATTTGCAGTCGAAAATCACATAAATTGTACGTTAAGCATGTATCCAATGTTTCTTTGAGTATTCTGGAGCCTTGCTCACATGCAAATGTCTCTCTTTTATTGTTAAGACCACGGTATGTGCAGTTGAACTATTAAGGAACTTTTGGACCTACAATTGCCTCAAAAGACGCCCAAAAATAAGGAACTTTAAGAACTAGGCCTTGAGGTAGGTTCCTAATAAAAAAAGCGTGTATACTCTTCTGTAAATTAACTCAAGGCCCATTCATCAATCACAAACTGCAGCCACGCCACAGAAACACAGATTTCGTACGATGTTCTCCACAATCGAGTGACCATGTGGCGTCAAACATATGTTGTGGTAAAGCTTAGCCGTAAAAATAGTTGACCCGACTTATAAATGCGCTAAATCGTTCACAAAACGAAACATTACAAAAACACGAAAATGAAGGTTTTAAAGGGCAAGCGAAGAACATACCCGGAGAGGTTTTTATGACCATGCACATTTAGCGCTAAAAGAAAACAGTTTCTGAAGAAGTTATGCCTTTAAGAACTAGGAAAAGAGCCAGGTTATACGGGCCTAATTCATTTGATCCGTAATTGTGTATAACTTATCAAGAATTAGCTAAACTAAAAGCTAGCCCAAATCAAGTTATAATCAGATATATGTCTCTACACAACTATAATATGTTCACAATTTTCATTAATATTTAAAATATACATCAAGTAAATGTATTTTGCTTTGTATCACGCACGTGGTAAAGAAGATAAACAGATTACGTAGAGTATATCAGTAGGCGCGGCCATAATAAGTAAGGAAAGAGCAGGGAGCGCCGAAGGCGCGGGAGGTGAAACGCCCATTGATTTGAAAAATGATGTGTGATGCAAAATTCCAGAACGAGGCTCTTGAAATCGCGCGAAAACAACAGGCACAGCACAGGCAGGATGACGCTGCAACACAAAACGAAAACACGCAGATGTCTTCTTTGCCAAACCAATTATTACTGAATCAAATTATTGTTTATTTCATGGAAAAGATTGATAATTGTTCTGCATCTTCCACTGGCCAGTTGTTGCACTATTTTGGGAGTTTACTAAACTTCTTAAAATATAAAAAACCCAACTCCGTGCTTAGGCCCCCAGTATGTAAAGGAAAAATCGAACAAACATTCAACATTCGTTTGGAGGAAATGTTCATTTTCCTTTTGAAAGAGTTTTGTTTTGTTCTTGTAGGCTAACTTTAGTATAAATTTAATTTGTTGAAAAATTCATTTGTTACCATTCAAACAGCAGAACAGACAGGACTTGACTCAAAGAAAAGTGAATTTGGATCTGAAATTAAATTCATTGTTCAACCAAGATACAGTAAACAAACTTTTTATAGGATGTACAAAAGAACTTTTAGAACATAACATTTATTCTAATTTGGAGCAACAAAAAGGTTTCCACTGGATGGTTCTTGAACAGATAAAGCCAATGAGTTCTTTCAGGCATGAAACAGATACCTACACAATAAGAGAAGACAGAAACAGTGTTAATCTTAATCCTTTTCCAAGCTATGAAAACAAATTGACCAAAAAAGAAAATTACAAAAATGTCATGAAATGCACACAGTTGAAAAATGTAAGCATGTATTTCTGAGAAAAAAATATTGTTTCCTATTAGATTACTCTTCTGTGCCCACAGAGGGTCTTAATAAATGAGGATTTTCTAAATTAAATACAGGGAGAGCCCTTCAACATTACCTCTGTTCCTTTAAACATGTTTGTTCTTTTAAACAAAATTTTCTCAGAAAATACATTCAAGTGCTATTCATTTTCGTCAGAGTCTAAATTTACATGCCCTTCTTGCAAACTAAACTGGTAACAAAAAATTGTTTTCACTTATCGCTATCTCTATCATACACTTACAGTATGCTTGCACAACATAAATCGCTAAAAGCTCTATAACATCAATATGTAACAAAATGTAACGACAAAATTTGGCATACTGTTTGTTTGATGAGTGTAAAATCAAAATTTCGCAAAAGCGGCGTTTTGGTTTAACTTGGTGAAAAGAAAACAAGATGCCGCCAAGAGGTGGTCAAAGAAAATGATCATTTTATCAGGGGCCTAGGCAAAATAAAACTTTGAATTAAAACAACCCTGAAAACAATAAGAACCCAAACTAATCAGAAAATGTGGATTAATTGCTATTAAATAGTTAAAGGCGAAAATAATACTTATCTTATGAATGATTGTCTTTAAAATTGATATTTCCAACCACAGCATTCCCAATAAAAAGTTGCTGTAACACGCTCCATTTTGAGACCAAAAATCTCGCCAGCCTCGTTGTGGTGGCATCACACATAGTAACAATGCATGTCAATGAGCGTTTCACCTCCCGCGCCTTCGGCGCTCCCTGGGAAAGAGCGATATAAGATCCTTGGGGCACCCAAAATGCATAAATTGACAATTAGTATTCTAAAAATAATCCAGTAAATATATTTTGCTTTGCATCACCCACGTGGCAAAGAAGATAAACAGATTACATAGGGTAGCTATATGCGTAGGAGCAGCCGTAATAAGTAAAAAAGGCGCGATGCAAGATCCTTGGGGCACCCAAAATGCATAAATTGGCAATTAGTATTCTAAAAATAATCAAGCAGATCTATTTTGCTTTGCATCACGCACAAGGCAAATAAGATAAAAGGATTTCGTGGATTCTATTAGTAGAAGCCATTAAGGGTGAAGTAAGAAAGCAGCGATACAAGATCCCTGGGGCACCCCAAATTCAGTTAATCATCATTTTCCTTAGTATTTAAAAAATACATTAAGTAGATATGTTTTGCTTTGTATCACGCACGTGGTAAAGAAGATGAACAGATTACGTAGCGTACTTCAGTAGGAGAAGCCATAATAAGCAAGAAAGGAGCGATACAAGATCCTTGGGGTGCCCCCAAATTCAAATTATTTCTCAAATTACGTTATGTAGTTATTTCGTGCATGCTTTAAAACTGTACTGTTATTTCTCATAGAAACCCTTCTGAAATATTCAATCTGCAAATCTTACAAGAACAGCTGAAAAATCTCTAATCTCTGAAAATCTCAACAAACTGTTACCTGATCTTTTGGCAGCACTGAGGGTAGATCAACAAGCAGGTATCTGCAAGGCATCAGCATAAAAGCTAAAAAAAATGAACAAATTATAATATAAGTAAATAAAAATAACTATTTCAGGGGGTGGCGTTTAAAAGAGGGGGTGTTTATTTACTAATCAACTTTTCCCAAAAACCTTTCTACACACGTTACCTTCATAGCTAGGTTTTCTCTCGACGTTGCAATGATTAGTGGGCTTTTTATCTGTGCACTGGGTTTCAATGTTCCAAATGTTCCTGGAATGAAGCTCCGAAGGTATTGAAGCTAAGGGGGGGGGGGTATCGGACAATAACTAATAAGGGGCAGGTTTCCCTAGGAGATGACGGGGGACAGACTCATTTTGGTAATGATTGCTTGCGCTGATTAACGGACATAAGTCAACTTTTGAGGTTCATTCTCTCTGCGGGAGGAAAACTCTACTTCAGGTTCAAGCAAAAAGGTGGTCGAATCTCACTTCTAAGGAGTGAAATACTGTAACAGATATTTTTGGGAAAGCAAATTCCTCGTAAATGTTGTATGAGGAAAGCTTGTTTGGCCCCCAATCATTTACTTGTAATGCGTCCTGCCGCTTGGGTAGACTTCAAGTTGTTTACTGGTTCAGATAACTAGGGAGTTTAGCTATCTATAAATGAACCTCAATATACAAAGTAGCCACTGTCTTGAAACTAATCATTCCAAAGTTTTGTAATTTAACACATTCGGCGGCTTAAGCAATGTTTCTCGTGTCAAAATGGCTTTCTAAGGTAAATGGATGTCAGAAAAAGTGCAGCTGGATTATGCTCAGAACAAACACACGACAAGCGAGAAACCTGCTTCACAAAGTATCGTCGTAACATTCACCTTTTTACACAAGAGAAAGTTGTCTATAAGAAAATATAACTCAGCTCCTAAAAACTTGGGAAAAGTCAGTACTGTGTATGTTTTCTTATGTTTATTATATTTTCTTATGTTTGCGAGCTTTAATATATTTTAAAATATCACGACCAAGAAAATAAGGTCCTAATTTTATGTATATCAAATATTCAAACAAGAAATTCATGTTTGAACGTTTCGATCTATTGATCTTCATCAGCATAGCATACCCAATGAAACTGAAGACAGTGCATTCTTGTAAGGATTTCAGCAATGAGGGAGTGGTTACTAGGCGTAGTCACGATTAACATGGGTGTGGACAAAGTGCCCTTGAAAAGCAGTTCTCCCAAGCTAACTAATCAACTGTTTCCTATGGCCAAGCTCTAACACAAACAGCAAGCTACGCAGCTCTAAATCTCATGTTATATTGACCTAGAGAGAATGCCCTTAAAGCAAATCTACAAATTTGTCTGAAAAACATCCATATGGAATTTTTCCCACGATTCGAAGACCGAAGAAAACAACCAAACTGCTTCATGTTGCTGCAGGTTTTGTTTGTGAAATGTAATGAGATTAATGTAGTTGGAATCATGGAGAAATCGTTAGATATCAATCTGTCGTTAACCATAAATGATGATGCAATATACTTACAAGCAAGAAATTTTTGATGAACAAATATGCACTCTTCAGTAGCATTAATACCAATAAGTAACTGAGGTCTGAGTTGCGTATGGAAAGTTGCTTACCGTGTTTCCTTGAATAAGCGCACTCCATCAAGTAAGCGCCCCTCTGGATTCAGCTGCCAATCAGAGGTTGGCCCCAGAAACTCCTTTGATAATAGTGTATATGATGTACAAGATCTTGATGGGAGGAATCAACAGGCACCTTTTGCTAGTTGTTGTAAACTTTCGAAACTCGCCAGAATTATAGTGTATTCATGCATAAATGTTCAAATAATAAATCCTTTTTGAGACAGATTAGAAGTAAGCGCCCCCGGAGCTTAATGACGGAAATACAGTGCCTATATTGTGACGCCACAGAGCCACCGACCATATCTTTGGCAAGAGGGCAACATGGAATAACTTTTCTCAACGAATTAAAGCCATAATCTATTGGCCCAAGTGTGCAGCCAAGGGACCTTCGAGAAAAGCGGAAGCGCTATGATAAAAAAGACAATACACCTTTTCAACTAAGAGCCTCGTTTTCAAAATTTACGAACATTTGTTGGTACGAAAATTTTGACCCCAGATTCAGATTCAGCACCTTCATTTTAGTGTTGAGGCAAATTTGTGCGCTTCTGGTCCTTACGATGTTGATTTTATAGCGACAAAAAGTTTGAAAATCTATAAAGGATTTGACCATGAAAAATCGCTCGGGGTGAAATTTTACACCCTCAGTCATTTTTCGCGGTCAAATCCTTTATAACTTTACAAACTTTTAATCGCTATAAAATGAACATCGTAAGGACTAGAAGCGTAAAAATTTGCCCAAACAGTAAAACGAAGGTGCTGAATTGGAATCTGACGTCGAAATGCTTCTGTGACACAATTTTAACTTTTTTTGAAAACGAGGCAATAAGTTGAAAAGGTGTATAGACTTGCAAGCGCGTTTTAGTACATAAGAGTATTTTAGTATAGCTCGGCGGCTAGTGTGGAGGTCCATGTAAGAGGTGGTAGGAGACGGGCAGGGTAAGGGCTGGTCCCTTTATACTAATGCATAAAATCAATTAAATCATCTTTTTGTCCCCGTTACTTGTAGCCGTGGTAGATGTGGGTGGAAATTGCTTACTATTAAAAAGAACCTTCATAAAAAGTTCATAAAAAGTCATTGTTTGTTCCACAGCTGTGACCCGGAGCAAGGCTGAGCCTGAGGAAGAGGATTTTGAAGAAGATCAAGCACTTATATTATGGGCTTATTTTTTGGTAACCTTCGGTTATTGGTAGACCCTCGGAATTCTGAAACGGTAGACTTAGAAGAAAAAAGTTTCCTGCATCAAAAAAACACAGCGGCCGAAAACGCTCAGCAGATCAGAACAAAATCGAACTAAACCTTAAATTTTAAAGGGAGAACGAGATTCCTTGCGATGTCTGCGAAACCTTCCAGCTTCGCGGAAAGAAGGTTTCGGAGGCCTGCGAAACCTGCCGTTTTCAGAACAAGGTACCAAAAAATACGTTTCGACGTCTACCGAAAAGAGAAGGCGTCTGCTGAAAACAGAATGTGACCAAAAAATATGCCCTAGAAATCTTGTAGCAGAGAATTTTTCAGCGAATGTAATGTTCCAGGAAGTCTTTTAATATTTTTACTAAGAAGTGTACGAAACTGACTGTTTGGATTTCCTCTAAATACATTTAGGTTTTAATACCTTTATAAGTATAATATACAGGGTGGCCCAAAAAAGGGACCCCCTTAGGTAAACAATTTCTGTATAAATTTTCTCAAGGAGGAATTTTATCAAATTTATACCAGGTAATATTCAAGTCAAGTGCGCTATCGTGTAGAAATATGGTGGTGATAAGAGCTTCCATCTCGGCGCAATGGGACATTAAATTCATGATGTCCAAAAACCAGCTGTTTAGATTCCATTATGCGTACTGTACTGCAATCGTGCGTGAAGGAAAATCATTATCCCAGAGTAAAATTGTCTCGACCATTAATGTATAGTCAGTCATATTAGAGAAGTGTATTGAGCAGGATTGTGGACATTTTGAATATCATTTGACTGAAAGAATGAGTTATTGATTTTTCTGTTTTGTTGCGTAAGGATTACGTAAGGGTATAAAGTTGCATATTTTGTTACAGTACGTTTTTGGATTGTAAAGTTTTTAAGTCAATTTATTCAGAGATACTAACCCATATCATCGTGATATTTACATGATAAATCTCACTTGAGTTGAATATCATGTAGTATTAATTTCATGAAATTCCAACTTAAGAATAAATTATTAATTAATTATTTAGTTAGGGGGTCCTTTTTTTTGGGCCACCCTGTATATATAGGCATTTAAGCTGAAGATTTCGCATGAACGGATGAAAATGAAACGCGCTCCATAATTGTAAAACAGTCTCAATTTTTAACTATATATATAGTGTATATAGCATATTTATTCATCACAAGTGGGCTACCACAATTGTTATAATTGCCTTGACTGGGATTCGAACCAGTGACCTTCTGGACAACAAGCCAGGTGACTACTCCAATGCACTAAACAGTGCAATGAAGTAGCCAGCCTAACTCGAGGTCCTTCCAGCCACAGGTCTCCTCCACAACCAAGGTGTTTCTTTGTGTTTCGGCTTAAAGCCTTCATCAGAGCATAGAACATATAGTGAACTGAACATATGCTGACACAGGATATTTATTCATCACAAGTGGGCTACCACAATTGTTATAATTGCCTTGACTGGGATTCGAACCAGTGACCTTCTGGACAACAAGCCAGGTGACTACTCCAATGCACTAAACAGTGCAATGAAGTAGCCAGCCTAACTCGAGGTCCTTCCAGCCACAGGTCTCCTCCACAGCCAAGGTGTTTGTGTTTCTTTGTGTTTCGGCTTAAAGCCTTCATCAGAGCATATGTTCAGTTCACTATAGTGTTATAGCTATATATATAGTTGATAAAGGGTTTCGATGCAGAAAAAGTCAAGTTTAAAGTACCGGTTTCATCTGTTCAAGCAGAATCTTAAGCATAGTACTTTATCAACTATTTATCCACTGCGCTTGGGCAACAACCTTATGCTATATGTACATACAGTAATGGTAATAACCAATACAAAAATACATGAACCAAGTTTATAATGAGAAAGGCTCCGAAGGTTTGACTAATGCACAAGCCAACCGGAGAAGGTTCCAAATTTTTCTGGACTCTGCTTTGCTATGTAAAAACAAAGCTAGGAAAACTGCTATTGTGGCAAGGGAGGAAGTGCTTGACCACTCGATCAAGAGCAGCGAAAACATGTTATGAAGCTTTGATACTGAAATCTTACAGAAATCTTTTTCGCCTATAATCTTCAAACATCTAAGTTTGCTTTTCTAGGTTCAGGTGTTTACAAAGGTAGATTTTGGCTAAGCTAGAAGGTTTTGTTTATTCCAAAAAGAAGCTGATCAGTTGGTGTTAGCTATAGGATTTCAAGATAAGCTAATTAACATATCCTAATGAGCACACCCTACATAGATATTATCCACGCATAATACTCGTATTCTCTTCAAAGCATACCGTGGCGCATAGAAATGAAACTGGCATGTTTAACTAGTTAAATGTTTTAAAAGGACTTGTTTAACGAGATTTTTCAAGATTTTCTCATTATTGCGTCTTATTTGGTACATTTTAATAGTATTTGAGACACCCTGCCGAGCACTGTGCGCAGCGAAAAAGCTATGATAAGGATAAATATCCAATTTAGTTCACGCGGTCTTCGAAATCCCATCAAAGCTGTTCTTTTGAAGAGCATTGCTAGCAAACAATGTTCAAGTATGCCGGTGAAAGTCGAGCAGAAACGAAATAATTTGTTCGATTAAAAGCAATCAGACAACAGAAAGCTGAATATGCTCCTCAGGGGCTTGCACATATCATCCTGCCTTAACAAGATCCATAGTATCACGAGAAGGCTTCAGCCTGTTGCTGTTGTTGTTGTTACTCTATTATGAGTAGGCTGTTATTTCTAGCTTCATCAGCTAGTTTAGGCCTACTATGCATGCCGCAACCAGGCATGGACCCTCAGTTTAACGTCCTTTCTGAAGGACGGCAGAGTGAGTTGTTTAGTCATCCATCTGGAAAGTTACCCATCCAGATGCTGACCTCACACGATCAAGCTTAACTTCAGATGTCTAACGAGAACTGACTGAGGAGCTTGGCCACCCACTCCACAAAAGCCCATGTTGGGGGCATCTCTGGAGCACAACAGCATATTCCCTAGCAAACTAGTTGTAGCTTTAAGACATGCTTAGAAAGCAGGGGGATTTTGTTAAGGGCTGCTATCGATGATTACGTTGAAGAGGCGAATAACTTTTTTAATATTCCGTTGCCCACGTAAACGGAATAAAAATTTCCCAAGCAGTTGAACAAGAGCTTCATGTGACGGAAGCAGGACTGAGCAAGGGTGGATCCTTGAGTAAATGCGAAAATTTATCACACGATTTCAAGCAAAATGTACCACAATTTTGCAATTCTTGATATAAATCAATTTATATTCATACTGAACACATTTACACATTCATACTGATCACATTTATTCAAAAGAAAACCACGTGCTGTTGTAGCCTTTCTTGTAATCTCCCCATCTTTCTTATTTTAAATCAGTCAGAACTTATTGTGTATGCACGTTTCCCACCAACATTTTCGCGTGAGTTCATGTCTACCTAGCTACCTTGACAACACACTCAGATTCCATGCTTTGGAGCAATTCATGAATCAAATCGAATCAAATCAAATCGAATCACATCAGATCAAATCGAATCGAATCGAATCGAATGAAATCAATCAAATCAAGCAAATAAATCAGAGCAATCAAATCAATAAGGATCGATTTGAATCAAATGAATCAAATCAAATCAAATCAAATCAAGTCGAGTCAAATCACATTAATCAAATCGAATCACGTCACATCAAATCAAATCAAATCACATCAAATTACTGAAAATCCAATCACATGAATCAAAGCGAATCAAGTTGAATTAAATCAAAGCAAATCAAATCAATCAGATCAGTTAGATCTAATCAAATCAAATCAACTCAAATCAACCTTCGAGGCCAAAGAAGGAACAGTGACAGGTGTACGGACGGGTAGGACAAAATAACACTGAATGACAAAATCTCACAAAGTTTAACATCTCACAGTCTGTCTTCCCTGCACAAGATTCTTAGTTCTTAGGAGTCATTCAAAGTTCTTCGGTCCTTGGCGTGCTTTTGTTATTATTAACAGTGATCTTGTTGATCAATGCAGCATATCCTATAATCATAATAAAAAGAACAACACAATGCTGTCGATTGTCTCCCTGAGGTTACAGTACGCCCATATGTCTAGTCAGGGAGGACCTAATACTGATAGATCTGACTGCAGAAGAACAGTTCTTAACGAAAATCGGAGGCAGTCTAAGCCCTATAGAAGGAACATCAAGCATTTAAAGACGATCAGCCTTGACAAATAGGCAGAACATTTAGGGTGCTTAGAAAGTTAAATTCTGGATGTCAGCGACGCCCAAACTTTCGACAAAACTGTGCAGAGAATACGTCAGATAAGTGGTTCATATAATCGGGACTTGATCATAAAATTCATTAGGAAAGTGTGTTAACCCAATAAGCAATGTGAAGCTTCAAAATAGTATTGCACTTACTTAATTGCATCGTAAAGTCTTAGTCATAATGTAACTTCTTAAATTGTATTGTATCTGAATACAAGAATGTTGGCAAATTGGGATTGATGCCTGCAGTCTTAACAAGTATAGGATTTTCCTAATTAATACTATCCGAGGCTGAATGAAGGGTGGATATTGCAACAATCTTATTACAAATTGGCGTCATATCTTTTTTCATGCACCATACACAGCTAGCACATTTAACTCCAATATTAAGCTCAAAAACTCCTTTAAAATGTTATGAAGTATCTGAACGAACATTTATAAGAAGATGCAGCATGACGAAATACCGCTTACCATTTTCGAGGCACGGACACAGCAGCGGGTTGGCCCGTTTGCTAGCTGGATCACTTTCATCCAAGGTGCTGCGGCGTAGTAGTCTAATCCAGCTGGCTCACGGTGTCAAAAGCCCGGTGAGGTCAGGGTTCAAGCCCAAGCTACGGCAGCCTCACAGCCAGGGTCAAGGTCTCGAATAGTTAACTTACTACTGAGATCATAGCGACTGAGACCGGCACTAATACGCTAATTTACTTTCAGCCAAGATCTGAAGTATTTGGTTGAATGTTTATAAACACGAGCTGCATTCATAGGCTAAGCCGGGTTGGTCTGTTTTGCCGAGATCTCACTGTAGATGAAGGTGAAATTGTGTTTTCGCGCCAGTCGCTAAGATCTCAGTAGTAGGTTAACTAGAGACCTCAACCCTTGACGAGACGCTACCGTGACCGGCAAAACGATAAAACGTTGTTGGTCAAGTATTTGCGAATGGCTTTGCAAGCAATGTTTGACCGTTTGGCCATGTCGCTAAACATTGCTTGACAAGCACATATAATCTTAATTTGCTGCATGATGTTTTCGAAACACTTCAAAAACATTTTCTACTTTTTCACAAGCAAAAGAATGTTTGACAAGACGTGTTTTGTGAGCGGTCAGACGGGACAATATTTTGTTTGAAAAGAAAATCTCAAATGTTTGACAAATGTTTGATCGTTTAGCAAGGGCCTTACGGGCATTGGAAAGGCAGGAGCTGGTCCACCGTGCCCACACTCAAACTTCTGCCAACCATCGTGAAACCTTTAACAAACAGCGATGTGAAAGTGAACCAATTTGTTTTATCGGTTGATTTCAATAACTTACAACGCACGCTAGCGAATCTATAATCACTACTGTGGTGGATAATCACTACTGTGGTGGTACTTTTGCGTACTGTGGTGGTAGTTTCTGCGTACTGTGGTGGATAATCACTACTGTGGTGGGTTATTATGCTTGATGTGGTGGGTTACTATGCTTGATGTGGTGGTAATTTCTACGTACTGTGGTGGGTAATCACTACTTGTGGTGGGTTATTATGAACTACCACGACAAGAAGCATAATAAACCACCACAGTAGTGATTATCCACCAAAGTACGCAGAAACTACCAACACAGTACGCAGAAAGTACCACCACAGTAGGGATTATCCACCACAGTAGTGATAATAGATTCGCAATTAATAAATGCGACAAAAAGGCAAAAAGCGTGGGCAAGAAGGCTCGAAGATAATATCCAACATTAAAAGCTAAATATAAATCTAAAGTTAAACAGTCTCTATTAGAGCTGCTTCGAAAAATAAGAGAAATCACAGGGCAGAAATCATGGGGCTTATCAGATTTCAAATCTGTGTAAAATAACAGTGCCTGCAGCTCTGAAAATAAACGAAAAACTAATGATTTGACATAGAATAATAAACATTAAGGAGCACTAGACACATGAACGCAGCGAGAAAGATCGTAGGATAATCACAAAAAAATCATTTTGTCGTTGTCATCTTGCTTTAGGGGGATGAAAACGCTGCAGTTAAGTGTTGTGGTTTGTAAACACTGGAAGTTCTGGAAGTGCTGTGTAGCCATAGTCATGGTGTAACCTTGAATACGAACGAAAACGGTTGTTCTTCAGACAGAAAACACTTTGACATTAATACATTAGGAGTTAAGGCTCGTTACTGTGAAGTAGCAGGCGTTCCACTACTGCGTAGCGGCCATAACTAAGAATAAAAGTAACAGCAAATGTTCATATTCCGCTTTAGCTACGGAAATTCATTATCTCTTTCTAACTCTAATTCACTCAATAATAATCCTTCGGGTTATGAAATTTGGCCTCTTATCAGAAATTAACCGTTGGCATTTTCAGAACTAAACCGCCCTGGGTCAGTGGCAGAAATTCAAAATTCCGACTGGTGGGGCCGAGAGGCCTAAATTACAGACAATCACTGATAAATTTTCTATTTTGTGCCATTTTCAAAGGAAAATCGCAAAATTTCCGACAAAATCGGAAGAAATGGGGGGGCCCGAGCCCCGCAAACCCCCTATAATTTCCGCCTCTTCCCTGGGTCTTAGAAACATGCAAAGAGGTCGGTTTGTGACACACAAGGGAAAGTTTTTCACCACATAAAGAAAATACCTTCATGGTTCAGAAAGAAACATAGGAAAGGAATGCATAGGAACTGCAGTTTGTACCAAAGCTGATATTCTATAGAACGAATACGATGGGTACTCATTTATCTAAGTCGGATGGACAGCTGAGTCGACTGTAGGTTTGTGATGGTGAAAGTGAAATGGCGTTTTTAGCACTGGTAGCTAGGATCTCAGAAGTAGATGAACTAACGAGTCCTCACCCTGGCTGCGACACTACCGTCGCTGGGGCTCGAACCCCGACCTCACTGAGGTCCTGACACCACGACCTTGCTGGTAAGATCACGGTTTCTGGAAAGTTGTTCCGACGCGATTCGAACCAAGGACCTATCACTCGGCCACGCTACTTTTTGCCGCACCTCCACGGCACAAAGCATGAACTAAGGAAGAATAAGGATGAAGAGACGAAATGAGGCTACTTACCGAGAAGTTGAGAAAAGAGAGGAATCGTCCAGCGGGAAAATGAACGATGATAAAAAACAGAAGCGCGAGAATCAAGGGCATTCGGGGTGGGATTTCCAAAGGTGACTGTGCCTGGGAGACGACGTTTTTAGAGCATATCATATAGACTAACATCATTGAAGACCAAGAAAATAGGCTAAAAATACCAAATAAAATACTTGCCAAATCAGGAAGGCTCGCAGCGTGTTTCTAGCTTTCAGGGATGCTATTTAAAGGCCCAGACCCTTATCAATAAGGCAAGGGATAAGCCAAGTTAACAAGATGAAAATACTCACTTTGCAGACATGAACGATTACAAGGGTTTAGGCCAAACAACGAAACGGACATACAAAAAATAAGAACCAACAAACAAACTAAAACAAATCCAATTATAGAGAAGTACGATGTAATAAAAACTTAGCCGTTAATAAGAAAAATCACCCATGACATTGCAAGGGTTTTCGATAAATTGATCCTCTCGGAAGTCCAAAAAGCTCCTCAGCAAGAGGATTAGAATTCAGAAAGCAATGATAAGCAAACATGAATCTCATTCACCAGTTAGCTCTCTTAAATTTCTGAATAGCCAATCAAATTAGAGCATTAATGACCATGTGATAAAACCTTTGCCCTTGATTGGCAGATGTCGAAAGTAAACAAAGGACAGCGCGAATGGAAATTAAAAATTCTTTCTGTCCTTGGAGGCTAAACATCATGTTAACGAATCTATTGCGTAGTGCGGTGGGCTACATTATAACCCACCACAGTAGTGCTGCCACAGTACGCAAAAAACAACCACATCAAGGATAATAACCCACCACAGTACGCAAAAAGACCACATCATCAAACATAATAATCCACCACAGCAGTGCTTATCTACCACCAGAGTCCAGAAAAGTGTTCAACCTTCCTCCAGACAAAAATACCCCTAGCCTAAACCTTCCTCACTTAACAATGAAAAATAGGCGTGTTTTGGGTGTGGCAAAATATTTTCTATTGTTCTAATGGACCTTCCTCCGGTCAATGACCGTGTGACCGTAACTTTTTCCTGACTCTGTCTACCACAGTACGCAGCAAGCATAATAACCCACCACATAAAGCATAATAACCCAAAACAGTGGTGGGCACCCGCCACAGTACGCAAAAAAATACCACCACAGTACGCAAAAAACAACCACAGTAATGTGCATCCGTAATAGTAGTGCGTACAGATTCGCAAACGTAAAATATCTTCTTGTCAAAAACATTAGAATTCATGGCATAATTGATAGCGATCTTCTAAGTTGTATATACAAATGGGTGATAAAGCCTTGAAAAAAGCCTTAAAAGAAGGGATCACAGGTGATTTCCCAGCTCAGTGTACACTCTAATTGGCTCAGAGGATCGGCCTAATTTATTTAGGAAAAACTTCATTACAAGCACCAATTTGATCTCGTAAGGAATTAAGAGAAATCATGGCAAAAGGCAGTGGGGAGGCTTTGTTGATGAAGTTTTCGTAATGCGAGACCTTTGATTTGTCTTAAACGTCCCGTTGCATAAGATGGGAGAGCACCATTAAACGAACTCTACAAATGTACGAAAGGCTCATTGATAAAAGTGGAATCTATTTCGTTCCTTTCCTCAGTTTTGTTCAATTATAGAGAATATACAATCAAGAATGGTAGAATCCGAAGCTAAAAGAGGGTTTACATATCTTTAACGTATTCTAAAGCTACTAGCAAATGATTAAAATGATGTTGTTCAACAGCTGAAAAGTTAGCTACGTTTTACGACATTCTAGAGTCCCCTAGACTTATTACACTCCTCCCATTGTTTCGGAAACAGCTTCTCACAACTACAACAACATAATTGCTGCTTCCTCGGGTGTTGGAGCGGGGTAGGGGGGTGTGGAGGAGCGTAGACTACGACGAATGCAATAAGTCTAAGATTCTCTCAGACCCCTCTTGCATTGCTGTCCCACATTTCTACGAGGTCCCATCTGGCCTATTAGACGCCTACAGTACATAATATTTCTGGCGTGACGGTTTGGTGCCAATGCAAAACCGAAAAGAAATTCGCCAAAGAAAGGTCAACAGAAAAGTCATACGCAACTCTAGAAAAGCCACACCCATTTTGTCGGCAAGATACCGAGCTGAAACTCCCTCCCCCCATTCCTTGAGTCATAACTACGGGTCCGCCTGACTTCCTTTATCCAAACGATCAGCTGTTACTGTAATTTAACGAAGTAAATTCACGACGTTAATTTGTTGTAAAGGCCTAATAATCTTTCAAAATAGCTCTAATTCATGACAATTAAATGTTCTTACACCATGACAAGAGACCATGCGCCAGGGCTCTATACCATTGATTTATTAGTGGTTGACCAAATGAAGCCTTTGCAACAGAGTTATTGAAATGGTGAAGGTCATTTGAAAACTGTAATTTTTCTCATGAAATAATATTGGCTATTTATGAAATAAACGCAAACCTAAGTTAAGAATAGAAGAGATTGGGTGTTTTCAAATGAGATTACATTGAGCTTTGGAAATAGCCTTAAAAAGCAACCTGTTTACTGTGGCGTGATAATCAGAGTAAATCAGAAACAAATTGCAGAGAATCTTAAACAAATTGATTATTGAACACGATAGATGATAGAAAAATCATAATCATCAGCACATTGCTTCAAATTTTACTATTTTCATCAAATTCTACTTTCTTGATCTTCATTTATTTTCACTTTACTTAAAACCTTTTCTAGTCTTCCTTTTATTTTCTACTTCTTCCTCTTCGTCTTTTAATTTCTATTATCTCTGTTTCTTCTTCTTCTTCTTCTTCTTCTTCTTCTTCTTCTTCTTCCTCTTCCTCTTTACCTTCACCTTCCTCTACTTCTTCTTTTTCGTCATAACCATCTTCTTCTTCCTCTTCCCCTTCTTCTTCATCTACTTCTTTCTTTCTCTTCTTTTTTTCCTAATTTTCTTCTTCTTCTTTTTTTACTTTCTTTCTCTTCTTTCTCTTTTACCACTTTATACTGTTTTCTTAAACGGCATCGCCATTCTTCGTCCTCTTGTCCGTCTGCTTCCTTTGATTCTTCTCCTTATTTCTCTTTCTTTTCTACCTTATATACTTCTTACTGCTCTTTACCTTGTTTAACCACTCACGGGAGGAATTATCTTCTGTTATTGTTCTATTTCTTCTTGCACTTTACCTTCGTCAACTTCTTTTTCCTCTTCTTCTTCTTCTCCTCCTCCTTCTTCTTCTTCTTCTTCTTCTTCTTCTTCTTCTTCTTATCCTTCTCTTCTTCTCCAATTTATTCTTCTTCTTCTTCTTCTTTCTTGCCCAACTTATTCTTCCCCTTTTTCTTCTCTTTCTACTTCTTCGTCTTGCTCCTCTTCTTTTTCTTCTTCTTCAATTTTTCTTCCTCCTCTTCTTTATCTTCTTAAATTTCTTCTTTTCTTCTTTTCTTTTTCTTCTTCTTCTTGTTCTTCTTTTTCTTCTTCTCCAACTTATTCTTCTTCTCATTTTCTCCTTTTATACCCTTTACAATAGATTATTTCTTTTTGGCTGTTCTTTATGCTTTACTTTCCTCTCTTCTTCCTCTTCCTCTTCTTCTTCTTCTTCTTCTTCTTCTTCTTCTTCTTCTTCAACTTCTTTACAATTCATTTCCCTCTTTTCTTCCTCTTCTTTTTTCATCTTCTTCATTTGATCGTATTCTTTACTCTTCCGTCTTCTTGCTCTTTTTTTCAACCCATTATTATTCTTTTCTAGTTGATCTTACTAAAAGTATTCTTCCTTATATCACAATCTCTTTTTTTCTCTTCATCATCTTTTAGTTTTTTCTATATTTCGATCTTCTTCTTGTTGTTCGCTTCCTATTTTTAGTCTTTCTCTTTGATTAATCCTTCTCGTCTTTTCTTTTTCTCCCTTTTCTTCTTTTCCAGCTACTTTTCTCCTTCTTTTTCTTTCTTTTTCTCTTTTTCATCTTCCTTTTTTCCTTTTCACTACTCCTTCTACTTCTTTCCTAATTGTCAATCATATCAATTTACTGCTATTTCTATTTGCCTTTTTTCTTTTTCTTCCACAACTTTACTTCTATTACTCCTTCTTGCTTTCTTCTTCTTCCACAACTTTACTTCTATTCCTCTTCTTTTTTAGAACATCAATTTAACCAATTAAAAGATATGATAAAATGAAATATTTTCTTGTCGTTCTCCCTCTTGTTTTCCTTCTTAATCTTTTCTCATTCCTCCCAATTCCTTATTTCTTCTTCCTTCTTCTTCTTCTTCTTCTTTTTTTCTTCTTCTTTTCTTCTTCTTCTTCTTCCCTTTATTCCCAACCTTTCATCCTTCCTCTTCGATTTCATCTTCTTGCACGTCAAATTTTCTTCGTTCGTCTCATTATTTAATCTCCATTCTTCAACCTATCAGCTACATCCCCCACTATTTATATTTTAACTTCTTGACTGACACTTTTTCTCAAGAATCAATCAATCAAAGAATCCTTCTTAAAATTCATTACTTTCCGAGGAACAAAGTGTACACATTTTGAAAGCCTAAATTGCAAGACCTTGAAAGGCTCTTACTATGAACATTATCCATATAAAGAAAATTCAGTCTAGCACCAAGAGAGAGACTACTACACTGTTTTCAGTTCGAAATTCAGCATTCAATCGCAGCGTAAAATCAAAGGCATTTAACTGCCTCATGTCATTTAATTATTTAGAATACGATGAAGGTTATCTGCAATTATTATGTTTTAAAAATAAAATTATCATTTTTTGAATTAGATAAATACAGTTAGGAGTATTTTCATCTTGATGAGTTCGATTTTGTTACATTTTAGATGTCGCGTAGTATACAATACGATTTTGAAATAGATTGTAGGTAATATTTTAATAACATTTAGTATGGTAAAGCAACTACGGTTTACTGAGTACTTTATAGAATATACTACGAGATGGTAATTCCAAAGCAAGAAGGGCCTTATTATACCACAGGCACTACTTTCGTCTTTGGTATACTATGGTATAATAACTAAGGTTTATTTTGGTATTTCATGGTATGTTATGGTCTATGGGATGGTAATTCCATAGCAAGAAAGGCCCTTGGTATACCACAGATTCTTCTTTCGTGAAAGAAGAGCCTATGGAATACTATGGTATAGTATATACAGTATGGTAAATAACTACGGTTTACTAGGGTACTTCATAGTTGTACTATGGGATGGTAATTCCAAAGCAAGAAGGGCCTTATTATACCACAGGCACTACTTTTGTCTATGGTATACCATGGTATAGTAACTACGGTTTAGGTTGGTATTTCATGGTATACTATGGTCTATGGGATGGTAATTCCATAGCAAGAAAGGCCCTTAGTATACCACAGGTTCTTCTTTCGTGCAAGAAGAGCCTATAGAATACTATGGTATAGTATATATATCATGGCAAGTAACTACGGTTTACTATGGTGATTCATGGTATACTGTGATTTGTTCAACTATACAGTATATTATATAGATTATGGAACACTTTCAATTGATGTTATACTTTGGTGTGGTTTACTTTAGTATACTACGGTAAACTTTGGTATCCTTGGTTCAAAGAAGTGAAGTCAATCTACTCGTATTGGAAAGACGCAAGGTCTGCGAACGTAAACGGAAATGATTTAGGTTAAATAATCATAGTTAGTAAGGTAAGGCGTCAAATTTTATAGAAGATTATTTTGGTCGATTTAAACGAAACTTTGAAACTGCTGGAAGTCCACTCTTCACTCGCATTTAAATTTCTTTCAACTCTATCTAGAACTGCGATTCTAGGCCTAGGCACATCTTCATTCACTAATATGCCAATAATCAGAATCGTCAAATAATCAAAATAAATAAGCATCAACAAACAATTAAAATAAGATCTACCAGTCATGTTCTGTTTTCTACTTACGCTACCAACGACTGACCAGTGATTTCGGCTGGTTTCTCTATCCCCATAACGGATAAGATTGTTGGTACAACGTCACACAGGGCAGCATTGTGAGTTATTTCACGAAATTTCATATTCTGGGTAATACAGAATGGAACTGCGAAAGGAATAAAAAGGTTTTTACATCGGTGTGCTTAATTTTCCTTGCAAAGATGCGTCTCTTCATAGAACGCACGATCTCGCGACTCAAGTTGTACAAGTCAAACAATTAAGCTACACGCTTTTTATTTTATAAAAGAATCTAGTTTAAGGCCTAGTTCCTAAAGCTCCTTATTTTTAAACCTCTTTTCCTTATTAGTTCCTTAATTTTAACTGCACATTAAGTGCCATAACTGTTATAAAGACACACTAGTATGTGACCAAAGATGTGAACCAATCGAGGAAACATTTGCTAGCAACCTCGTCTCCAGGCCCCTAATCGAATTTCCTCGAATCTCAACCGTCAAATCGATTTTGGCCCTGGTACCGGCCACAAAATCTGCCAAAATACTGGCAATTTTGGCCTAGGCATAAAAACAAGATGTAGATTCCGAAAGCAGATGTTCTTAGAAGGGAAATGCAAAGTATTTCATTGATAACTGTAAGGCAAGATACAATATCTCATGTAGCATCATTTTTATGTCCTGATAGATGTTTTTACATAGTTTTCGGCCTATTTTGGTGTGAATTTTTGAAGAAACTGTGACGTCACTTAAAATTTCTATTGTTTGAACAGCCAATCAAATTGCGAATAGACAAGGCTGATACCATACATACAGTAACATAACATATAGTAAATGTGGGTTTTGACTGCAAATGAATGGAAACGGCTTCCTAATACTGGATCTCTTCTGCAGTGACAAAACATTCAAAATTGAAAAAAGTCTTTTAGCGATTTTAACTGTAGTAGTATACGTTCTTAACATTTTTCAGATTTCACAAAAAAGCGCGTATTTATCTGAGAGGCAGATATCAGTGTCTAACAAACAAGGTCTGATCGTTTGGCCAGGGCATTAAATCTAGTTCATCCAATATTCTCAGTGGCACATGCATTGTTACTAAGATTTTATTAACAAATATGGGTATTTACCTCTATATGTGGTATGGGCTGTATGTGGACCACCTTTTTCACTTATCATCTGCTCAGCATTACCATGGTCAGCGGTAACCATCATTACGTAATCGTGCTCATCGCAAGCTTTTTTGATTCTTCCTATAGCTATATCTGCAAAGCATATTTACCAATTTTACACTCGACAACTCATCACAACAAAAAATTTTTAATCAGTGACGGTGATTTTTAACAAGCGGCGGTGCAGTATTAAAACCAAAACAGATGCCGGTAGTGGGCCCGGCAAATGCAGCCCGGCAACGGCAACGGAGTCGTAAGTGCTTGTTTCTATACGGTTAATAGGCTCACAGTAAAATATAGCTAGAAATGCTTTGATATTGATGTAAACATACATTACAAAGACACGTCATGAAGAGCTGCCTGCAATTGTGGTCTACAACTTTCCAACTCCTTCACATTAAAACAAGGCAATCTGGCCTGTTCACAGTTGTGGCTAGCAGTTCTGCCAACTGCAGATGTGTTTTATTTTAGCAACGGCAAGACTTTGGAAACGCCAAGTGAGAAATCTTGTGAGAATACCACGCAGGCTCTTATTAGTCTCAGCAGCGTCGGTGGTAGGTTGGTTAGCATGTGTACTTTCCACGCCAACGCTCCCGAATCAATTCTTACACGTCATTAATCCCCCCATCTCGGGAAACCCTGTCAGGAAGTTGGGCGTTAGTGCATCAGCCACAAATGAGCAGCCTCCAAAGGACCTTGGCACACCCTAGGATAACCTACTTACAGGCCCTGTAACCACTCTTTCCCATGGAGTGGTAAGCCAAAAAAGGTCAGTGATGAAACTAGGGAAAAACCTTTCCGGCCCAAGGGACACCACGTAGGTGTCCGCCCAATGAGCTCTTTTAGCATCGAAGTCTGTCGTAGAGGATTGAGGCAAATGCTGAGGCCAGGGGCAGCGCCGGTCCGTTGGTAGGCTGGTTGGCATGTGTGTGTACCACGCGAACGCTCCCGAATTAATTCTCAGACGTCACCGACGAGCTCCATTAACAGAGAAATATATCGTGGAGGATTGAGACGAGTTCGAACCCAGGGGATACTCCTGCTTTTCTTTATGGGGGCCCATGTCAGCGATTTTTCCTCACCCCAAAACATTAAGTCAAAGTTTTGAGGAACACCAAAGATTGGGTATCAAAATGTCGAAACACTACATGTAAAAAGCGAAGGAAGTAATCGGTTGCCTTCTGCAGAGGAAAATCAGTGATGGCTAGAGAAAAATCTCGACAATCAATGATTTCTGAAGGCAGAAGGGAACCAGAAAATTCCTAAACGCGACTAAAGAGACTAAGAGATAAGTGCTTTAATTTTAGGCACGAACAATACCACACACCTGTTGCTGCACATGCTTTCACTGCTGCCTCATACACACCAGTGTGACCAACCATATCAGGAGGAGCAAAGTTGCACATGACAAATGGAAATTTCTTTGATTCAATAGTTTTCACCATCTGAATTGAAATAGAAAACTACATCAGTAAAAGAAGCGACCATTGGAGAAAATGTGACAGATTGATACGATCAGTAAAGATGCCCCATTAAAGGGAGGACCCGAAAATCCCATTTCTCCAACACATGTATGCTTCCTTAGAATATCTCCCCTGTACACCCCAGAATTTCAGAAAACAAAATGCCGTATACCCTTTATTTTTTCAAGAATTATTACATATCTCTTTGACTTCAGCACTCCTTACACCCCACCCCCCCCCTTATGGGGACCGGTACACATAGCCTGGACTTTGGGGGCCATTTGGCTTGGCATAAACGAATGGTCTATCGACAGAGCGAGCTGACAAGAGCTAACGACCTTCGGCTTAGTACCCTAGTACTGTACCAACTGTGTACAAATAGTGTTAAAATCAAAAACCCTGTTCTGTGTAGACAGAAAGAGTTCGTTTTCTCATTTGGACTCTTTATTTAATTCTATTGGTCTCCCCGCAGAATAAGGGAGCTGATTGCTGTTGAAAACACAATGCCAATTTCGACTTCACTTTCTGATTGGTGCATTTGGCTCCGCATCTGGGTAAAAATTCCACCGTAGTCAATTGTTTCGGCCCGTATCTGACGATTTACTCCGAGGAATGTCAGACGAAAATAGCTTGTTCAAGGATGTTTCCACTCTTTTTGCTATCTTTAAGTTTGGTACAACTCACAGACTTTTCAGATACATATCATTTTATCCGCTATTACAGTATCTACTCCAAATCCTTATTTCTTCCCTGTACTTTCAATATTTTCAAACTTACTTCGTCCGCTACCCCGCTGGAGCTCATCTCAGGTTGAAGATCGTAAGTTGCAACTTTTGGAGAAGGAACAAGCTTTCTTTCCTCCAATTCAAACTGCTTCTCAACACCACCATTGAAGAAGAAAGTCACATGAGCATACTTCTCGGTCTCTGTTGTTTGAAGGAAAAGAAAAGTTTTTACTCTAATGATTGAATTAAGATCCCATGCCATGAATTAAGATAAATGGGGGTACACAATACGAATACGAGTAGCCTTACTACATAAGCTCCATAGAGCTAAACCGAGTTAAAAAGTGAAGAAAAGAAAATTAAAGTTGCCGTTTTTTAGTCTATTACTAGCCTAGGGCTACTCAGTCGACTTTACACTTTACCCCATGGTCTGGATGCATTAGCATTTAGCAGGGTGCAGCCACACACGGCGCTCATAACTACCGACCAGGTACTCATTTATACACCTGGGTGGAGAGAGGCACATTTGTGTTAACAACTTGCCCAAAGTTGTCATCTCTGCAACACACGTGGAAAGACCGTGGCTCGAACCCACAACATTTTCGTTGTGAGTCCAGCACGCTAACCACTGCGCCACAGAGACCACTAAGTGATGTTGTGTCGTGGTCTAATGCAGCTAGCTTTTTATGTTAAGAGCTAATCGAGGTCGGGGTTCGAGCCCTAGCCAAGGTAGCGTCACAGCCAGGGTCGAGATCACCTTAGTTCATCTACTCCTGAGATCCTTGCGATGATTTCAACAACAAGGGCATTACACGCAGTTTCTTTATAAGCAACCGCTTATAAGAAACCAAGATGTAGAAGGGCTAAAACTTTAAGCAACGTATAGTACCACAGGAAAAAAACCTAAGCAACATTTTAAGCTTTTAATAATTTATATCACTGCAAGCAATCGAAGATTGATCAACATAGAAGCTATTTCCATTCATTTGCCGTCAAAACTCGCATCTCAACGGAGCGTTACTCATTACGTAAAGCATTTCATCAAGGGGTTCCCGTTTAACTTTCAATACAAAGTCTCTATATGATAACAATTACATGGTACTTCTTGACTGATGTAATTTATAGTATTTCTTTGCTGTATACAGTACTAGTGTTCTGGCGTGATGTTGCATAAAAAGTTATAGTAATATAACTCCAAATTGTGCTGTTTTTCTAGTCTCTATTAATCTTACGGCAAAAAATATACAGTTAAAATTATGCAACTACTAAGCAACTTTTGGTACCAAAAGGCGGCCATAAGAGGTCCAAAAATAAGCAACTTTTTGAACTAGGCACGAGCGAAGTTGCTTATAAAAAAAACTGCGTGTACTTAAAACTTCGTACGAAGCGACGATAGGGTAGAGAAATTATTTACCCAAAGTCTTCGGATTAGTATCAGATATTTAATTTGTAATTTCTTCATTCAAATTTCGTAATAACAAAAGCTGGATTAAGCAGAAAGTTTCTCGTTTACTGGAGCTGCATTTGCCCTAAAAACCTCAGGAAGAACGGAAAGCTTATCTGCTGACATCATAGCTTTTTATCAAGGCAGGATTTTTTGAGGACTTTTAAATACTTGGATTATTACTATTAGAAAAGGGTGGCATTTTTTGGTCTGTAGCATAATTTTGTCTGTTTTCGATTGGAATATGGTTAAGTAGAAAAACTCTCTTATAGCCTGTAAATATATGCATGGACTTGGAGTATTTTCTGCGCTTTAGCGACCTATATGCAAAGTCAATGAGATGTAGTAGGGGATTGCTGGCTGGATCAAAATACTTGACCCTCAAGCTACAGTATTGTTTCTATAAGATATTTAAGATCGTGTAATTGTGCTAGACGACATAAAGAACAGTAATCGTAATGGGAGACAGATCACAGGAGGACCAACCAACTGTAGTTTTGTGTCCAGCAGGACAATTAAGTCCCTGTTTACACGAGAGAAAAAGATCAATCTATCCATTACAACATCAACACTTTTCGGGTACGATATGGGTATGATTTCATTGCGTTTATACGGGAACGGATCCAAATGGATCCGCTTTTACAGCGAACCCAAAAGATAGACTTATTACATTAACCGTAATCCACACTTCACCACCCTGCTCCAACTCTGAGGAAACAGCTGTATGTTGTTGTAGTTTCCGAAAGGGTGGGCGGAAGGTAATAAGTCTACCCAAAAGATACCATTCCGTTCTTTAAAAGAAAAGGATACATGCGTACCTGTGTAAACCCCAAGGGGTACCTTAAAACAACCTGGGCCGGGGGGCTCAATTTACTTTTTTGGGTATAAAACTTGGACATTAGCTCTTGATGGTCAAAAATACCATGCAACCGTTGATTTGGGTAGGTAATGTTACTTGAAATCAAAAGAATTTATTTTTTGAATTTGAAAAAGAAGTGGTTTTTACTTTGTTTGAGTACTGGACTTTTGATTCGATTGAGACCCCCTTTGTCCATAACATTTGAAGTGCCCCCCCTGGGGTGTAAACCCATTCTGATTAATTGATAAAAACCGATTCCTAGAGGGTCTATAAAACAATTAATTTTAGACTTGCGAGTGCTGGAAGAATCTCACACATTCTGCCGATCAATAGTCAGACGATTTTTGAAACTTTTTCCATAGTAAAAGAAAACGGCGCATACCAAAATGGCATCCCCTTACCTGCAGCATGATATTGTGGTATTTTCTTCTCTGCCAACCACTCAGCTAGAACGTTTTTTGGTGTTACAGGAGGAAAGAGGCAGTTAAACGGGAATTCACTCTTATATTGTGTCATGCAATAAATATTCTGCAAAAGAATGAACAATGTATCAAATTAGTGGTCTTTTAAAAAGTAACCATTAGAGTAAAAAAAAAACGATAAGTAAACTAAAGTAAAGTAAAGTAAAGTAAAGTAAAGTAAAGAAAAGTAAAGTAAAGTAAAGAAAAGTAAAGTAAAATGAACTAAAGTAAAGCAAAAGTAAAGTACTGTAGAGCAAAAAGTACATTGGAGTAAAATAAAGTAAAGTAAAGTAAAACTAAAAGCAAAATTAAAAGTAAAAGTAAAGTAAAGTAAATTACAGTAAAGTGGCCAACCGGAAAAGTGGGACCCGGGACATCAGGTGGGACCATTAAGGTGGGACCATTAAGGTGGGACAATGAAGGTGGAACCATTAAGGTGGGACCATCAGGTGGGACCATCAGGTGGGACCATTAAGGTGGGACCATAGGACCCGAGAATAGTAAAGTAAAGCAAAAGTTAGTACAGTAAACGAATGAATTTATTTTGTTATTGCGATGGCTGAGTTACAAGAAACATATCAGAAGAAATTTTACCGAAAATCCTCGAATTAGACCCTAAGGGAATTACTGAATTTAGAAAATTTCGGATAACGGTTTATTCGAGGAAGAGGAGGAGGACTTAAAAGTTCCACTGAATGCTCTCATTATCTTCCCTTTCAATTAAGAATTCTCTAACACCAACAGAAATTATGCTGTTATTAAAACTAGAGAGTGCGAACAAGCACAGATAACAAATCAATGTTAAGATGAGGGGGGCTTAAAAACAATTTTTGTGCCAGGGTGGGGGCTTATTCGAGGGGGTGATTTATACGAGGGGGAGCTGATACGAGAATTTAAGGATTTAATGTAAGTACACATGAAAGGCAATGGTCTTGTACGGCCCAGGTTTCGTTGATAGATCAGAGCCAAATAGTGCAGTTGGTTATAAAGCGTTAGCGTAAAAGCAGGTTCGACATCTGTCTTGCTCATACCAATATCTTGCACATCTTTCTATCACATTTTCCTACGATACTTCACCATAGTAAAACTAAGCTTACCAAATCCTTGGGTACGACATCAGTCTCAAAATATCTCCGTATCCCAAAAGCTTCAACTATCTGCCTCATCCTGTCAGCTCTAAAGTCGATGAACACAAGAGTATCGCCATCTAAAAACAAAATTAAAGGCATTAAGAAAATCATGGAAAATGACTTAAAAAATGAATTTACTTAAGGACCTTTTCCAAGTAATCGCACAAAATTTGTTTTAAAAATTCTGGTAATGAGACGATTGTGAAACAAATTTCCAGAAAAATTACACGAATGTTTGCCATGCTGTTCTTTGGTAGATTAAGTTCTAGAGTTGCTTTGTCCTTTCGTTACATTGAACACTTTCTTTTTAAAACTTGAATGTATTATAGGTAGTCAGTAAGAAGTATTAATTACAACACTTTCATGGCGTTTTGTCCTGAAGCTTGATTCAAACCAGGTCTTTTGAGTCGTTAAGGTCGTCGAGAAAAGATCTGAAGACTCAAAAGACCGAATGAGATCACCATTAGCAAACGTCTCCAAAACCAATAATACCCCCGCAAGAACTTTGCCATATACAAATAAAAAAACGACAGCCAATACCCAATTTACGATTACACCACGACGCCACAGCACCTTCACACCTCCAACTCAAGCTCAGTGACTTCAGTGACTCCAACTCAGAATACCTAGACATTCAGCCGTTTGATTTTTGAGACTTTTCAACGACCCTAGCGACCCGAGAGACCTATTGTGAGCCAGGCTCATTGGTCAATCACCATTTAAGCTAACAAAACCCCATCTTAAAAGCAGAAGCTGCACAACTTGATAACACAGAATAATCGCCACCATAAAACTTGTAACATGTACCTCTTATACATCCTTCTTTTTCTACAATGATTGGTTTCAAGAATTCATCGGTTTCTTCGTTCGAATATCTTGCCTGAATAGTCTGAAACAGAAGACAGTGTGTGTGTGTGTGTGTGCCTTTTATTTTAAATCGAAATTACTTTTAGCTACAAATGCAACTAGTCTAATTCGATTATTTAAGGAAAAATACGAATTAACCGAAAATTTGTAAAAAATTTTAAATACATTATATAAAGAATTAGAAAGTGATAAGAAATTCAACATCTTGCAGCTTAACCCAAGCTTTGATAATACAACCTAGTTTTAATATAAGTATCATGAGAATGCCGAAAGTAGGTAAACGACCTGATCGAAATATCTAATAAGTAATTCAGAAAATCTATACCCTACCGATACTGTAAAATGACACAATGCAAAATCTACATCACTCCTTATGCAAAAATCGCGAAAATGGAGACCGTTCCTTATTCCAAAATCGTTGAAATTGAAACTGATCCTTATACCAAAATCGTGAAACTCTATTGGGCAGAATACCCGAATTATACATATCTGCCCCCCCCCCAGGAGTAATGCCTGGATGATATGGATTGCATTCATGCCCAAAACATTGATGCCCTGGATTCAGTATCATTCATTGCAGACTCGTAGTAGTAGTAGTATTCCCTTAATACCGCCACTCTCTGCCAGGCTTCGATCTTCAGCCTAAGGAATTGTTTTGAGAGGTGCAAGTTCGGGCAGCAATCAGGTAATCAACCAAGCTGCAAAGGTTGGGTTAATCGAAGCAGAAGCACTAAAAACACTAGCTTAAATAAATCTTAGTCCCTTATATCCTAACCCGAAATGAAAATACATTAAAAGACACCTTAATGAAATGAATTGAATAACAAAAACCTTGATGATATTCTCTGCATCTGTATTCTCTCCCTTTCCTTGAGCTAATCCTTCATAAGCAATCTTATTGCGTTCGTATCTCTTGTCTCTATCCATAGCATAATATCTTCCTGTCACTGTAGCCAATGATCCATACTCAAGCTCCTTCAGCTTGTCAAGCAACTGCTGCACATAGGTTACTGCAGAGGAATCACGAGAACATTAAACAGGCTAAAAAGTCTTTGAGCAGTACAAAATTACAAAATTGCAAGAGACAGCGTAATACCCGAAACGTCGTTAAAATTTGTCTTTTCTCTTGGAACTGAATCCTTTTAATAAAATTTTGTTCTATGTAACTTTTTCGACAGCACATCACGCTATATTTCAGTTTATTGTATAGTGGAAACATTTCATATGGCACTCCTCAAAGTATAAACGTCAGAAACAGACCGAAAAAGTTGAAAAAGGCGGAATTTATACCTAGATGTGGATCGAAAAGCACCAATTAGAAAATAGCGCTGAGTTGGCATTGTGTTATAAACACCAATCAGCTTGTGGGATACGGCGGGAAGACCAACAAGATAAATTAAAGAGTCCAAGTGGGAATATCAAACGCTATTGAAAGAATGTTTTCTCACGTTAGCAAACTTTTTGGGTATAAAACGTTTCGGCTAACAATAGTTAACAAAGGCAGCAGAAAGAAACATTTGCTTTATAAGCAGGGCAGTAACTCTGTTCTGAAGTTTGACTGGCTGAAATTTTAAGAATGTGACGTTAGTATAAGCCTGCTCATTATTCTTTAGTCGAATGCTTCTGAAATTGATTTTTGCAAAACTCTTGAAAACTAGACTCCCTAACGTAATAACAAATAACACTATAGACCATTCTATAACAAAAGGTAAAAGCTACGTTGCCCTTAAACTGTTAGAAAAACTTTTGTTGATCATCGTTTGAAAATTCTGTGACGCTGTGACCTTATAGCGCTAACTCGTGGTGTCAACAGCCCAGTCAGATTGGGGTTCGAGCCCGGTAACAATACCGTCCCAGCCAAGATCTAGGTCTCCTTAGTTCACTAACTTCTGAGATCCTAGCGACCGGTGATTATTACCGTTATACACAATTTCACTCAGTTTTGTGATACCAACATGACAATGCCGGACAATCGACAGAATGGAGAATATATCTTCTATGCCTACTTACCACCGCTTACAGGTCGAGTATCTCTACCATCAGCAAAATACTGCACATAACATTTTGGGACACCCAGTTGTTTGGCACTTTCAATCATTGAGAACAAATGATTGATGTGAGAGTGAACACCACCATCACTAACCTACAAGGAAATTACAGTATGTTTAAAACTAATACTTTATTAATTCAAGCCTTCTTCATAAGATAAGTATTTCAAATGTGACGTTTCTTTTAAGACAAGCCTTATGTTTTTATGGGACCCAGTGGATCGGTTGACGTTTAAATTTGCTATTTGTAATACTGTAGTGTAGGGAAGCTAAGAAAGGTTGCCTTTCTCATGTCGGTTATATCCATAAGTTCCGAGTGACACCCTTCAACGAAATAACATCTCGAATTTTAACAGTATATAGGTTGTTTCACATGTTTTAGATTGTTTCAGATGCTAAGAAAGGTGGCCTCACTTGGTATACTCAAGTAGTTCCGAAATGACACCTTTCAACAAGTTTGGATCTCAAATTTTAGCATAGATTCCTTCAAATGTTACCTACAGCCTATCAAACGATAAAACGAATAAACTCAAAGCAGCAAAGAATTCTCTTCAAAATCAACACTGCTCTTATAAAGCAATCAAGGTAGAAGTCACATATACATGACTTCCAACAATTTCAAAGGCATTGTGATAGTGATGGGGAAAATCACTTTCTGTTGTATGCACATGAGTTGTATGCAAATGAATGACCGTCATCAAAAGGGACAGGAAGCATATTCACAAAGAAATTGACAATATTAAGCTCTCTCCCCAAGCTTACAAATGAAATTCCAGATAATCAGATATCTTCCCGAAATCTTATCCTCCACAACAATTTTAAGCAAGTACAAATCCGTATTAGACATGACAGTCAACACTTATCAGTCCTTACTGTGAATGTCCATGCGCACCTACCTTCTTCTAGAAGTTAGATATTTGTTGCACACCTTGTCTTAAATAGCGCTATATTTTTTGGTGTGATTTAGAAATTGTTGTTGCATTTTTGATAATCAGCTGTTTGCTGCAAGATTCTGTGTAATTCTTCGTTAAAGATTCGTAGTATTGATAATATTGACAAGTAGATTCAGAGTTACTTATTATTTAAAAATCAAAAAATTCACAGTAATTCAAATTATTTTCCATCAGGAACTGATTGAGTTCTTTATCTGCACACCATAACTCGCCTGAAATGCCCAAGGAGTGTGATTTACTGCACACAATCAAAATTTACAGTAAGGCCTGACTTATCATGACAAGCCTTTGATATTTATTAGGGCAACGTTTCTGGAGAGATTCCTCTCCCATCATCGGGTGATGGTCAGGTGAATAGCGCAGACCCTGCCGACCCTGCAGACCTGCCTGTTTTGGTCTGTGACATGTGGGTCCCCATTATTCACCTGGCCATCGGGTGATAAAGATATTGAAAATCTATATACTCTTACCAATCCTAAGAAATGAAGCCTTCCATTTCCCTGTTTTGCACTGTTGCAAGCTTTGGCAAAGTTTTCATTCTTGTAGAATTCTTTTTTCTCAGACGTCATGTTGATTCTCACTATATCCTAAAATATAATCAAAGAGTATTTTGAACTATTTAAGAGCTTTCAAAAAGAGTGGCCAGAGAGTCATTTGATAGAGATTGTGTTCATTTCTCATATCTTGTTATATCTCTGTAGAGTGCAGATGAAAAGATAGAACACTTCTGATGAGATGCAACAAATTATCTTTGTTATTTCTCATTATATATTCCCCTTAGTTTGATAAACATGTGTCGAATAACAAAGCAGTTGAAACGATCACAGCAACAGCTAAAATGATCACACAAACTAGCTTGTAGTCCTAACTTTTACCTGATAAACAACTCGTCCAGCTCCAATATTCAGATGTCCAACTTCACTGTTCCCCATCAATCCTGCTGGTAAGCCTACTGATAATCCTGATGCATCTAAGGTAACATATCCATCTCCCTGGCATAAGGCATCCATGACTGGAGTTTCAGCATGGTATATTGCATTACCTACAATCAGTAAAAGAATAGACAGAATCATGAAAATGATGATGATGATGTTGGTTGTGGTTGTGGAGGTGTGGTGACGAACATGATGATGATGATGATGATGATTATGCATCATGATTGATAGGATGGTAATATTGATGACCTTTATGATGGTTGTGCTGTGCTGGTGATCATGATCAGGATTATGATGATGATGATGATGATGTTGATCATGATGGCAATAATGCAATGACGACAATCATAATAATGATGATCATGAAAATGCTGATGACAATGTTGATGATGATAATGATGGTGATGGCGACAATACTGAAATGTTTAGGACAAAGATGATAATGATTTATGCTGATGATAATATAACAATGATAATTATGATGATAGTGATGATCATCATAATGAGGATGATTAAAATGATTATAATGATGATAATGACGATGACGATGATAATGATCATGTGACAGCAATGATGGTGATGATGATCATAATAATATACTTAAAGTTCATTTGATAGTTTGCTTTATCACTCGACAAGATTAAAAAGCTCAAGGGTTTGCAAAAAATGCACTGATACTTTTGAAAATCTCATTTTTCAATTAACATGGACGAAGTTATGGACTTGGGTGTCATAATATTCTGCAACTAAAAAGCAAGGAGTTTTCTCACCATCTTTATTCTCTGTTATTCCCCACCCATCAATGACAATCAAGCACACATTTTTTCCATTCATTGTGAGTGCCTGCAATTGAAAAATTTACTTTATCAATTAATTGACAATGAGAATGTGTGCCTTACGCATGATTTGGGGTGTGTCTGTCAGCTTAGGTACCTCTATCTATAGATTTGGACTAGCTTGGGCAAGAAGGGGAAGTTGAGCAAACGCAGGTTGGGCGGGGCGAATGAACTGATGTCGTAAGCAAGGCAAGACCCAAATGCATAAGGGTAAGGATAGCCTCAACTTCCCCATCCCAACACTCCCCCCCCCTTTTTAACGTGGCATTTTCTTGTATCTATCTTTAACTTTTCTGCAGCTGCAATGCAAATGCTCAAATAAAAACGACAACGACCTATAAAAATTCAATGTTTACCTGTTGTTTGGACAGCAACGGCTTGACCAGCGGAGGGAGATTTCCAGATGCACAACAGAGAGCAGAAGGCAAACTTTTTCCAGGCAGTTGTCCCAAAGGTGTCAAAAAGAAGTCAGAGGGCACAAGCCTCTACTTGCGGTTTCTTGCGGTTTCTTCACAAAGTCCTCTTCAGTAAAATGGTAGAGTTACTGAGCACAGTCTTATGACGTGCAAGACTTGAATCGACGATTTTGTTTTTTTTTTTTTTTTTATATATATATCATTATTTCTGCCTACACCTTGTTGTATTCTTCCACCCAAGTTATGTGCTTCGCTGCTTGGCTTAGTCTGCTCATGTTTTTGCTTTTTATGTCACTCTTGTCTAGTTCGAATCCTGTTATTTTTCTATATTCTTTGCATTCTAGATAATGCTCTGTGGTCTCATCTACTTGGCAGTGACCGCATGTTATGTCATTATGAGAGTTTTTATAGTTACTCTTAGCTTTAACCATATTCAATTTAAGCCTTAGAATTTGCCTGCTCTCCTTTCTTTCTAGTTCGTCCATATATCGTGCTCGTTTTAGTTCATTTACCTCCACAAATCTCAATTTTTCATTACTTTCTGTTTCTCCGCTATTTCTGTAATTATCCATTTTGTAATATTACTTTTGACTTTCTGTTTCCATTCCGACTTTTTGTTGTTTTTATCTTTTCTCTTTCTAAGTCTATATTGTAATTTTTGCTTCATCTTTAAGTTCACTGTACCAGCAATTAGAGTATTTTTTGTCAATTTGATTTTCAAGGACTTTAAGGGCCAGTCTTTCTGGCTCTGAGTTCATTATATTGTGAAATAACATTAGTTTTTTATATACTATTGTTTGCTTCAACGGCCAAATTCCTGTTTCTGCTATTAATCCCCAGTATGGGGTAGTTTCTTCCACTTCGAATATTCCCGTTAATATTGATTTATGCATTCTTTCTACATCTTGAATATCTCCTTAGTTAAATTAGTCCACGTTTCCATCCCATATGTCAGAGTAGGCATAATTACGGTCTCTAATATCTTGATTCTTATCGGTATTGCCATCTTCCCAACGTTATCCTCATTTCCATATCTTCTTGCTGTTATTATCATATGATTGATTTTTTCGTTTTTCTTTTCTATTTTCGTTTTATTATTACCTTTATTGTTAATCCATTGACCTAAGTATTTGCTTTCTTCTACTGTCTTTATGTTTCCTTTTTGTACCTTGATTGTCTCTATTTCTGATTTGATAACGAGACATCACGTGAACACTTGGAATGAACTTTGATCGATTTTCCCCAATCTTATCTTATGTAAAAACAAGAGCAAGTTGTCTGTGACTGAAATTTGGGTATCAAAATCGAAGTTTTCTTGTCTTCAATTTACATTCAAAGCTCGCAGAAGAAGTCTGATTGTAATAAGAAGGCTTTAGAGATTAACTCCTGTTTTACTTGTCTTGTTTTGTTGCGTTCTGTAGCAGATTTTCATTGCTGAAGTTTGACCCAAAAGACCAGGCCAGTTCAGACAGTCCCCGCCAGACAGACGAAAAGAAGCACGTTTCCTGCTGTGCCATGGCGTGCCCCAACGATCGCCTTCGTGCTGTTGAAAATTACCCAAAAATACTGAAGATGGTTACTGCAACTAGAGAGACTCTGAAAGTGCCGTTAGGACGGATGAAACCTCAAGAAAAAATGCCTGCCAGATTCAACACAAGAAGCATGTCCGTGGCAGTGAGGGTTTTGGGACACGAAATCAGACACTTCACACATAAAACTACTGGCAAAGACTTGGCAAATCTAAGACATTCTTGTCCGGATTTACTGAAAAAATCGGCCAAGCAGCAAAAGAGAGCAGATTCTCACTGTCAACTTTTCATATGCCAAATTTTGAACTTAAAAATAATAATTTAAATGAAATGGACTTTATTGGGAACTGTGAAATTCGATATTTGGATAAAAATTGTCAGACGACATGGTCAGACGTTTCAAGGTTTCATCAGAGTGATCTGAGAACAATGGATGAGGTTGATTCAGAATGTGGGAACTGTGTTTATTCATGGGGAAAACATAGGATAAATGACCATGAACTTCAGAGGTATGTCTCGTATCCTCTGCTGTTTTTCTAACCTCAAGCAGTTTGGGAAAAGTTCTCAATACACCTTTTCAACTAAGGGCCTCGTTTTCAAAAAATTTGAAAATCTTCTCACAGAAACATTTCGACTTCAGATTTGAATTCAGCACCTTCGCTTTAGTTTTGAGGCTAATTTTTACGCCTCTAGTCATTACAATGCTGATTTTACAGCGATTAAAAGTTTGAAAATTTGTAAGGGATTAGACCGTAAAAAATGACTGAGGGTGTAAAATTTCACCCCCAGCGATTTTTCACGGTCAAATCCTTTATACATTTTCAAACTTTTAATCGCTACAAAACTAATATCGTTATGACTAGAGGGGCAAAATTTTCTCTCAACACTAAAATGATGGTGCTCAATCTGGGTCTGATGTCAAAATTTTTGTACGCACAAATTTTCGTAAATTATCAAAACGAGGCTCTTAGTAGAAAAGGTGTATTGCTTGGGAACTAAGGGGTATCAGGTCGATTTGCCCAACCTCCGTTCCACTCAACTTCCTTTTCACCAAAGCTGGTATTTTCACCTAACATTCTTGGTTGTTTTGCCCCACTAACCCACTAAATCTGGCTATTTTTCACATTTCTGTCACAAAACAGTTACCACTGTGATAATCTGGGGTTTCAATGTTATTAATCAAATAATTGATTAATTACACAAAAGCAGTTATCCATGTCATTTCAAGTTGGGCAAAAAAACCACAATAGGTTGGACAAAATGTCTTAGCAGGTTAGGTAAAAAGGAAGTTGGGCGAAACATCTTAAAAGCAACTAAGGGATCCAAAAGTGACTATTGTGCATGCCAAAAATATAAGATTGCCGCTTCCCCAAAATTGGTGCAAAAGCGCGTTGTGAGAATAAGCCCATTGAAATCAGCGTAAAAGAAAACATAGTTGCACCACATGAAAAAATTCTTCATTGCAAATGAGAATAAAATTGAAAAATGTTATAAATATGATTAAAGTTGAAAACCTTCAACCTTTCTATAGTCATACAAAACAAGGAATCATGTCAGTTAACTTCATTGGTTACACTCTTTTTCTTTTATAAGAACAATTTTATAAGAACACAAGCCTGGATTTTGCCCAGATTTTAAGAACAAATTAAGAACAAGCTGAGGCTGGCCTTTTAAAAAGCCCTAAGAATATCAGCTAAATATGTAAGCCAGACAGTCAAACTGAACGTAAAAAGCAAGCAAACAAAGAAATAGACAAGATTGCTGCATTTTCACACAAACCTAGTACCACCCAAGACAATCATTGAAAAATACAGATATCTAAGTAGCCAAGGAATTAAGAACAGATTAAGAACATTTCAGTCTCAAAAACGGCAAAATCTTAAAAACAGCCAGCCTCGAACAAAATTTCCTGGTTCTTATAAAAAAAAGAGTGTAGATCAATAATCAACGTTTTTGTGTTTTGACACACTTCTTCTAATGATCATATTGATTATAATGATTGTTTTTGCAAGGTTGAAATCACTATTCGCTACAACAAAGAATTTGAGTGAGAATCTTGAAAAGGAAAAAACAGATAAAAACTCAGATGATTGGAAGCTATATATGAAAATGGACCATTTTAAAGTGTGGAGGAAAAAGATAAAAAATGGAGGACCATATGTTTTCAGAAGTATGCGAAATTTCATGCTTCAATTTCTGTTGCCAAGACATAGTACACCCTTAAAAATTCAGATTAGCACAAAGGTTCAGTATTGCAAAGAAATATGGAAAAATCTGGGAACAAATTAGAAATGTTCCAAGATGTTTCTGATTTCTGTGTGATACCAAAATTCTGACTATAAGACCCCCCCCCCCAATTATAAGCCTCCCCCAATGTAAGCCCCTATTGTTCTAAACACAATATTTCCTTCAGATATAAGCCCTTCCAAAAACAAGCCCACACATAAAAGTCTGCATAATTCATAAGTAAGAACTAATGAACAGTTTTGTTGTTTTCTCAGTTTCATTTAGTTTAGGCCCCCTTCACACAGGTACGCAATCGTACCATTCCATTTTCATTTCAATTTATGGAATGTGAAAATTAGCTGTTCACACAGAACGAAACGATCAGGTACTGGTTTTTGTTGCTGTTCACATTGAAATGACATTCCACCAAGAGAATATCTCTTAGTAAAAACACATGCGCTTTATCAAAAAACTGTATCATACCTTTTCTGGACCAGTCATTCAGCTCACACAGGAACGAAATGGAACGATTGCTTACTGTCCCACTTTTTTGATCACTTAAAAAGGTATTCCAATTTTTGGAACGGAAAGATACGATCTATATTGTACCTTTGTGAAAGCAACCCTGAGCGTACCACTTGTTGGAATGGAATAACATGGAGCGTATGCAATCGTTTCTGTATTAACAGTCATTTACAAAACACAATGACACTGGCTGAGTAATATAGATAACCTTGTGAACTTTTGCCTTTGAAGAAAACTTGTGACCTTAAATCTCAGATAACGATAGGTAAATTGGTTGAAAGTGATGCAAGACAGTCTAAGATAGAGCAGTCACGTGGTTTTCCTGAAAAGAAATACAACTAGACTGAATAGGGGATCCAATGGGAATTTTGTCATCTTAAGCCACTCATTGATTTCTTTACGACAGGCAATAATAATATCCACTTTCAATTCTTCTACAGTTCATGGCTCATATGATGATATAACGGCAAAGTCATTCTTTCAAACCCAGGTTTGTCTTATAACAATATTTATAAGATTGTTTAAGGGCCAGATGAAATGGTGTTCTAGTGCCAGTCGCTAGGTTAACTAATTGAGACCTCCATCCTGGCTGTGATACTGCCATGGCTGGGGCTTGAACCCCAACCTCTTAAAGCTTCTGATACAACAAGCCAGCTGGACCAGACCAATTTTCCACAGCATATTCAAAATTCAAACTTACTGTACCATCCAATCTTTTCTCGTTTTACAGAATGATATAGACTATAGATCCTTATGGGATTCATATGCAATGTCCATGAATGTTATTGCCCAAGATTCCACTGGTAATAGTGAAGTTGTACGATGGACAACCAAGTGTCCTGTGAGTATAGTTTTACAATATTACTGTGCTGTTAAATCTCTCTTTAGATCCCTATTGCAACTATTTTCCAAGCAAGTTTTGTCAGTGTTCTCCCTTCCATCTGGTGTTGTCTCTTTTAATGTACCCAAATATGCAGGAATGTCATTCCTTGCCCTTTCAAACCTAGCTGTTTCCTGCGTCATTTTTTCGTGAAAAGTGGGAAAAGCCCTGTTCTTTGTTTGTTCCATTCTGTGGAGAGAGTGATTGCCTCCTTTGCTAAGCAATGTAGCACCAAAAGGTCACTGCAGTCGAATGCAAGGCAGAGGTCTTAGACATGAATGGTCAGCTTTCAACAGAATTGGATATAAAGCCTCCTTTCTATATAGTTGGAGACCATGGGATGTGTCCCCCTTATTGCTGTGCAGGCACTTATGCTGATGCATGGGAACATTTGAGCATGTCTTTTAGGATGTAATAGAAACTTATGTTTTTATATGATTGCAACATGTTTTTTGTTTTTTGCCGTCAACCATGGCTTAAAAGCATGCTCTCATATCATCGCTGCCTTATCATCACTCAACAAATACTTAAAAATTTTCCTGTGTCGCCGTTGCCCCCGTGGCTTATGATTTTTTGGGCACATATGACCATCAATGGCACACGGCCAGAAAACTTGCGACAATATGGAAACAAGACTTAAGCCTTGAAAGACTTCTATAATTATGCTATTATTATTCTCCATTTACTACTTTATTATTTTTTGGCAAATGAATTTTTGAATTTCCCTCTTCTAGTATCCAATGAACAGCAGAGAATACCTGTTTGTAAGAAATTCTAAGGTAAGATGAAGTCTACATCACTGCTTTGAGATTTCAAGAAAATCACGTGTTAGTTAGATTGCTTCCTTCTTCAAGCTTGGCTTTTCTAACCATGTTAAATGTAATCTAATGTTGCTCCTTTTTTGGCTCCTCATTTTGCTCCATATCATATAAATACAGAGAAAATACAGCATTCTTCTGATAAATCAGCACTCCGGGGGGCTGATCAAAATGGTTCGATTTGAGGAGTATTCAAGTTATTAGGACTCTCCATATCTGGAATTTATTGGAAAGTAATCATAAGGTTGGAGTTATGGCGATCAAAATGGTTCCATTTGACAAGTATTCAATTTATTGGGACTCTCCATAAAGTAGGAGTTACAGCGATTTTTTGACTTTCTTTTGTGGCAAAGGTAAGCAGCGAAAGGTATCAAGCTTGGGATTAAGAAGAACTACAGGTTTATTGCGGTCCATTCATTGTGAAACAAAAAAAAGGCATCAGTGTTAACACAACAGTTTGATTTAGCGATAGAAAAATATAAGTGAATGGAGAGATTGTTCTTATTTTTCTTTATCTTGAAAATAGTTAGAGGTATCAGTTGAAAATGGCTGCAGGCTGATAAAAATATGGTTCAAGATAATGAATACTAGAATGGCCTTGGCTTCGGGTCATCGCAATTGTATACCGTAGTACAAAGAATTAATGTGATGAAATTTGCAGCTCCTGGCTTTTTTTAAGGCAAGTTTTTCTAAAGCCATACAATTCAAGCGCGTAATTCAATACTTTTGTAAATTTTAGATTTATGAAGACGAAAGTATCGCTGTTCTGGTATCAAGGTAAGACCTACATTCTAATACAATACTTTAGACGCTAGTATAACCCTTCTCTCTATCTTTGCCAAACTAATTGTCTTTTGAAACCATAGACAATAGAACCT
The DNA here is from genome assembly GCA_014526335.1 of Chrysaora quinquecirrha. Classification (NCBI taxonomy): domain Eukaryota; kingdom Metazoa; phylum Cnidaria; class Scyphozoa; order Semaeostomeae; family Pelagiidae; genus Chrysaora; species Chrysaora quinquecirrha. The sequence goes on along the minus strand of JACTAT010000059.1, from coordinate 4,121,473 downwards.
TGTATTGACTGTGTTTGGATCTAAATTAGGGTGCAAAATCGAGAAAACCAAGAAAATTATTTTCAGATAAAGGAAAATGGAAGAACATTTCGTAATTGCCTCCTTAAAGACAGTTGCTTGTTGAATCCAAATTGATTTGTTGGTATAAACCCAGTTTTGCAGTTTATGTGTCTAAAGAATCTTGATCTTTTTCATGTTTGAAAAATATAAGTTCCAAGTCTAATTCAATTCTTTCAAGTCAATTCATTTTTATTTGTAGAATAGCAGTTCACAGCATATCGAAATAGATACTTATGACTTCTAAGACATTTGACACAGTTGCAAAGGTTCCTCATTAGATTGATAAATCTGCAAATTCAGTTACGCAAAGGGTCATTTCACTCTTCAACTTTTGCCGAAATTCGTTGGATTTCTGGATTTTCCGCAACATGATAATATGTTAAAATAGCCCTATTAAGATATGCTTTTGGGTCGTGTAGAGTAAATGTTTGTTATTGCCATTCTTTTCAGGTCAACAGATCATCCAGAATACCCTGAATCGAAAGACTATGTCAGGGTGAAAACTTATGAATCACAGATGGCTATTCGACCTTATACAGAATTTGACAAGGTTTGCAATATTTCAATTCTTAGTTAAAAGCTTCTGGGAGTCGCTCAAAAAAGTCCTTTCCAGTATCTGGATTTGAGGCCTTTCTCAGAAATCAATAACCTACTACAGAAGTGCTTATCCACCACAGTACACAAGAAAATACCACCACAGTACGCAATAGTGTCCACCACTGTAGTGTATATCCACCACAGTACGCAAAAACCACCATATTACGCAATCCTTACCACCACTGTAGTGCATATCCACCACAGTGGTGCGTATCCATCACAGTACGCAAAAAAACCACCACAGTACCCGATCAATACCACCACTGTAGTGTATATCCACCACAGAACACAAGAAAATACCACCACAGTAAGCAATAATCACCACCACTGTAGTGTATATCCACCAAAGTACACAAAATAAAACACCATTTAACACAATCATTACCACCACCGTAGTGCATAACCACCACAGTACACAAAAAAACACCATATTACACAATCATTACCACCACCGTAGTGCATATCCACCACAGTAGTGCGTATCCATCACAGCACGCAAAAAATGCCACCACATTACGCAATAATTACCACCACTGTAGTGCATATCCACAAAAGTACGCATTTAAAAAACCACCACAGTACGCAATCAATACCACCGACGTAGTGCATATTTACCACAGTAGTGCGTATCCATCACAGTACGCCAAAATACCACTACACTACGCAATCATTACTACCACTGTAGTGCATATCCACCACAGTAGTGCGTATCCATCACAGTACGCCAAAATACCACTACACTACGCAATCATTACTACCACTGTAGTGCATATCCACCACAGTAGTGCGTATCTATCACAGTACGCAAAAAATGCCACCACATTACGGAATAATTACCACCACTGTAGTGCATATCCACAAAAGTACGCAAAAAAACCACCACAGTACGCAATCATTACAACCGACGTAGTGCATATCTACCACAGTAGTGCGTATAGACTAGCTAGCATGAGGACTGTGCCTCTATCTTTTCCATACAGTGTGAATCTTGAAATTAGTGGGTTTGATTTTCCCATTATCTGTCATTGTTGTACCTTGTATGTGTTGTACATTATCTGCTTATGACAGTCAATAGCTACGAACATTATAATTGATCTAAATTGATCTATCTGTCTTTTTAGAATGGTATGGAGTTTGTTCTTGTCTACTGTGATGATCCACAAACAGTGTTACCTTCGTATCTTGTTGATATGATTACAAGTTCTGGTAAGTCTGTTTTGTAAACACTAGAGGCTGTTTTGGCAACGGGTCACGAATGCATTTTTAGATGCTGCCTTAGGCCCTGGCTAAACGATCAAACATTGTTGGTCCAACATTTTAAATTTGCTTGTCAAGCAATGTCGGAACGTTTGGCCAAATTGCACTGGTAATTGATAAGTCTATAACTTTGAATTCTTTGTAACAGGAATATCAGAGATGATGTCACGGCTTCACAACGCAGCAAAAAATATAAATGAAGTCAAGAGAAAGCGTTACGCTGATGATGAAGTAGAAGAGTGAAATTTCTTTGAACTAAACGAAAATGTTTTGGAAGAGAAGAGAACAGTAGGCCACAGAGAGTAAGTCTGAAAATCATCCGTTTAGGAAATTAGCCTGCGTTGCAGACTCAACTGGTGTTTACTTCCAGAAGAGTTGAGTTGAATTAAAATTTCAAAGTTTGAAATTTTAATTCAACTTTGAAATTTTAATTCAACTCAACTCTCCCGGAAGTAAACACCAGTTAGCATTAAGTCTGCAACGCAGGCTAAGAAATTGTTAAATTGTTTGAGAGGTTATTAATAAAAGATATAGAAAATATTTGCCTGTTGTGGATATTTTTGTTTCCAAAGTCCTGTGCAGTCTGCTAAAATACTTGCAAAACTTGTTGTTGTGCCACAGCTATTGCCCCGGCCAAACGATCAAACATTATTTGCCATAAACATATGCAATTTGCTTATCAAGCAATGTTTGAACGTTTGGCCACGCCAGAGAACATTGCTTGACAAGCAGAAATAAACATAAGTCGTTCCGCGATGTTATTGGATACTTGGAAAACCTTTTTGCTTGATGCAAGCAAAAAAATGTTTGACGAGCAATGTTTCGAGACGTGGCCAAACAGTGAAACATTTTGCGCCTCAAGTAAGTTTTAAATGTTTGACAAAAAATTTTGGTTGTTTTGCCAGGGTTTAGTTTAGCGCATACCATTTAGCTGTCTTTTCTGGCGTGCCCTGGTGCCAAAAATCTCAGCAGGGAACAAGAGGTGGTCAAAATATCTCAAAACCTTTCTATAGAAGTGAAATTAAACGATTGAAAAAAGCGCCTAGAAAATACGTCGCGACGTCACAAACATGTTTCAGAACAGTCATTTGCTTGGTTGCTTGGAAAGTTTCCCTGTATTATAACTTGGGCCCCTGCCTAACGATCAAGCACTATTAATCGAACATTTGAGATTTGATTCAGAAGTTTGACCGTTTCCAGCCGTTTCGCCACGTCACAAAACATTGCTTGACAAGGAGAATTTCTGTGCAACGTTTTGGAACAACTTGAAAACATTTTCTGGTTTGTCAAAAGCAAATAATATTTGACAAGCAATGTTTTCTGAGGTGTCTAAACAGTCACAATGGAAACATTTTGATTGACAAGCTAATTTCAGGGCTTTCACCTTTGACCAACAACCCTGATTCGTTTGGCCGGCGCGTGGTAGATTGCCTCTTAGAAATCGACTTATACACGCTTTTTTTTATAAGGAACCACTTTATAAGGAACCTACATGTAGAAGGCCCGAAAATTTAAAGAACTTTTACAACTAAAGAGAAAATCATTAAGGAACTTTTGAATGTTGAATACTTTTGTCACTGCAAATAATCAAGAATTAGAAAGCCGGTTCCATTCATTTGTAGTCGAAAATCACATAAATTGTACGTAAAGCATGTATCCAATGTTTCTTTGAGTAGTCTCGAGCTTTGCTCACATGCAAATGTCTCTCTTTTATTGTTAAGACCGCTGTATGTGCAGTTAAAATTAAGGAACTATTAAGGAACTTTTGAACTACAATTGCCTCAAAAGAGGCCCAAAAATATGGAACTTTAAGAACTAGGCCTTGAGGTAGGTTCCTTATAAAAAAAAGCGTGTAGCTTCGAAGAAAAATTTGTATAACGAAGAAAGAATTAAAACAGTAAACACTTTATTTCTTATTGACTTACAAACGATCAATTTGTCATATTTTTCCATGTTGAAACCAGTTGACTTACAATGTTCCCATCAGCTATTTTGATACTGTACTCAGGTGGGTAGTAGGCAGCGCCCATATGAATTCGTGTGTTCTTTTCGACCATTTCTGAGGGAAACGTCCGCCTTGCTGAACAATGAAATTCCTTCGTTTTGCATCCTTTTAATATCCGACTAAGGTTTCTGCAGTTTATTCCACCACCTAATAGTGGAAGATACGTTTGAGGCTGGAGCTCTCGTCGGTTTTGTGCAACAAAGAGATTGCAGGAATGGAATAGGCAATCATAAGGCCCTGGCCAAACGATGAAACATTGTTTGTCAAAATGCAACCTGCGAAATTTGCCCGCTAAGGGCTGTCAAGCAATGTTTGGCAAACATTGTTTGCACGTTTGGTTACGTCAGAGAATATTACCTGACAAGCAAAATTCCTTTCGCCATGCTTTGGAAACTCTTGACAGAATTTTTTGCTTAACCCACACAAGTGTTTGGCAAGCACTGTTTTACAATTGGAAACCCGGCAAAGGTTAGATATTTTGCTTGACAAGCCTAATTTCAAATGTTTGACAAACAGTGTTTGATTGTTTGACGAAGACCCGAAGCCTAAATTCACTACAAAAGTCGTAGATTCGCTCCCAGCCCCCCACGCAACACAGCCCGCGCATACTCATATTTTGAGCTGCCGCCATTAACAACAGCAACAACTATTTTTTTATTTTACATTTTTTTGAATGAATTGAATTGAGGTGAAGGCAGCGAAAACTACGGCTCATGTAGTAAGTCTACCCGAAGCCTCCTTTAATCGATGCGATAGTTTTGGCACCTAGGGCCTAGTTCACACGACTACGGCTACTTATTTCGTTATTTTTGACTAGATTTTGGGGGGCTGCTTCCAGCATCCAAACAAAGTTTTCTCAAATTCAAATACACAAAATGTTGCAAACTGAGCTCAGAAAACCGGAAATTATAAGTAAAAGGTAACCAAATATACCCTAAAGTTTCAGTATCATTTCTTTATTTCTCTAAATGGGCCATTTGGTAGTTATTCAGTAAGACCTTCAAACCGACTGGACTCCCTTTCGGGCCTTAAAAGGAGTACCCTCCGGAGTACCCCCGCGGCCCCGACAAAAATGTTTTTTCGGAACTGGTCTGCTATGCTATTGGAGAAAACGATGCGGATAATTGCGATTAAAATTCGTATCGTTATGGAAAAGTTGGATACCCTAACTCGTTTCTTATTTCCTCCTGTGTGGCTCTTGAGACTTTGGTACCCAGGGTAACTACCTACATAAAATAAAAATGTACTGTAAACCAACCTGGCATAATTATGATTCTTCCATCAGCCTAAAAAGCAGAGTGAAAACAAATTAGAAATGTAAGCGAATCTTTTTCGAAGTTTGCTGGTTTGACACATTTTAATAAGAATAAGAAGCCTTGTCTACTGCAAATTTTACTGATCACAAAATGGCGTTGCAAGAGGGTCATCGTCGTGCCAAATGTCGACTTGACACTGTCGAGCCTGTGCGGAGCCAAACCAGAACACTGCTGGAACGACGTGACTACGATTCTGACACGAAATCTTAACTAGGTCTTATGCGATAACAGCTACAAACGATTTGGTTCTGTATCAAACTCTTACCTTCTTGACTAATTCTTCCAAAGTTTCAAGCCCTTCCAAAGCAGTTTGTTCTAAGCCACTTGTTAATAATCGCTCACAGCCAATACTGATCACATCTTCCAAAGCAGCACAATGGTCTTTTACCATGTCGAAAGCTGAGAGAGTATTATACGAGAAAAGTCAAGCAACGCCAAAATTTGTAAATAACATTACAGCTGAGAAAAAATTGCAAGGCTCACCGTTTCATAAAGGGTTACCTTGCAAAGGGTTATAAAGGATCATGAGGTTCGTAAAGGGTTATTAAGGGTAATCAGGGGTCATAAGGTTCATAAGGGGTAACAAATGGTCATAAGTGGTCGTAAGGTTCAGAAAAACTCATGGGCCTTAAATGGTAATAATGGGTCATAAGGTTCATATGGGCCTTAAATGGTCATAAGGGATCATAAGGTTCATAAAGGGTCAGAGGGTTTGCAGGGAACATAAGTCTCATAAAGAGTTGTAATGTTCCGTAAAGAGTCATTAAGTTCATAAGGGTCATAAAGAGCCGAAAGGTTCATAAGGGGTCATTCAGGGTTAAAAAGGGCAATACGCTTCATTATGGGTCATAAAGTTTATAAGGGTCAAGGTCATGAGGGTAAAAATTTCCGTTAAGGGTCCTAGGGTTCACAAGGGTCACAAAGGTTGAAGGTTCACAAGAAGGGTCGAAAGGTTCATTTTGGGGGTTAAAGGGCTGTCATCGAAAGTCATAAGGGGGTCTTAAGAGGTCAAGAAGGGTGAATCTTCCCTCTTCGAATTTTTAAACGACATAAGAACGTAGGTGAAAAAATACAACCAGAAACAAACCTCTGTGAAATGTCACTGGTCGCGGATGAGCTAGATCTGAAGATTAAGATTGAGAGCGGCGGTTAATTTCATGAAACTGTAGGCAAAAGAATATTTGATAATATATTGGGGTAGGTATACAACTTTATAACAGATAAAAGTTGCCTTAAATTTAGCGAAATTACTGAGACGATTTGGTCAAATCTGACATGGGCATTTCGTAGAAGATACAGCAGTGCAAAGAATTAATAATACTGTAGAGGTTTTTGTAGTAGGGATAGAGGACTACCATTCTGATACAACATTAAGTACCTCGCAATTTTCTGCATCTTGGAACATCCACATCTGCATTTCTGGAAAAAGAATCAAATCTATGAGTACAATGCACTCAACCATGTTTAGCACATATCATCACATCTTTACAGCTAAGAATATGGTATGGGTACGAAACATTACAAGCAATATAGCTAACAAGAGTTAAACACAAGGAATACGAACAAGCAGGTTAAAGTATTAATGGTGCACGATTAACACGAATAAATACGACGAGGAACCACGAGTACAACAAAAACGGACGTTTAAGAGCTGATAGCACGACGACGACGAGCGCCACGTCACCTTGCTGCATGATTTGCAGAAATAAACACGTCGAGGAACCAGAGGAACCAGCAAGAAAAGGTCGTTGAAGAACTGAACAATCTTGAACGAAAGATGAACATGTTCTATTTATGCGATTATTAATTGACAACTGATTGAGTCAACCTGAGCGATCTTGCGACCGCGTCACCGCGATCAGCTATACCCTGTTTGTGAGTTCTGACTCATTATGTCGACATAAGTTAGCCAATATAACTAGTTCTATCGTATCATAGATCGACAGATAAACATGAATTAGCATATTGAAGCAAGAATAGGCACGATCGATAAGCTGGCAGCACAACCAGAAGGCCGTTTAAGAGCTGGAAGCACGATGATGGCAAGGATGCATGATGCAAGAAGTTAGCAGAGTTATATTAAAGATACCTTCCTTACTTTGTTAAAATTCCAAAAACGAATCCATCAACACCATGTTCTTTGAATATTTTAATCTCCATCTTCATTACATCAAACTCTTCATCCGAATAAAGGAAATCTCCCCCTCTTGGTCTTATCATAACAAATATGGGGATCTTAACTTTTGATTTTAGCATCTTGAAGAGACCTTACAGAAAAAAGAGTAGCAAAAATAAGCAACTAGTTTTGTTTGCATAATAATAGCTCAATAGTCTCTCAATTCTCAAACAGCAGCTTCATCACTGTTACAGAATCAACCATTAAAAGTCATACTTGCTATGCCCCTGCTTGCTGTCAGTTCCTATTGTCTTGCCCTGATATCGTCCCTTCTGCATTCTGCCCCCCACCCCTGCTTGCTGCCCAACTGCTTTTTTCTGGCATCTCTGCTCATAAGAAAGTTCTCTATTCAATTTTTCCCACCTCTTAATTGCCCCATCTCCAACTCATCCCATTATAGGTCACGTTGGGGGTGCAGGTTTCTAGCCAACTTGGCCTGCTACAAACTCGCCCCATTGCCAACTCCCCCACTTCTAGGTCAAATTGCCCCACTTTCAAAGTCAACTTGTCCCATCTCAGAAGTCAACTTGCCCCTACTGAACTTTAAATGTTTAAAGTTGGGGACACATAATCATTACTCTCCCTTTTATCACATACTGTAATCATTACTCTCATAATAATTGTGAAATTCGTTGGTTTTCCTATTGTTTTGTCCTGGCTGCTTGGTTAGAAATAATTAGAACAAAACCTTCTCAATAAATTCTCAACCTTTCTTACCAAGACTTGGAGTGGTTCCACCTTCAGCCAGGTTGCTACATAGCTCTAGTCTGACTGCACCTTAGAAAGAAGTAAATTAGTTGTTCATCAAATGTTAAGCAGCATAATGGGGGTGCCCAGGGGGTACTGAGTATATTTTGCTGATGGCATATGCACTCCTATCCGGGTCAGGGCTTTCTTTACGTTTTGGACTATATTTTTCGCCAAAGCCGGGCATCATCGGGAGGAGAAAATTCTAGAGCCGGGTCAGAAATTTTTTTCTTGGACTGCACACCCTGTAGGTATTGATCAAAGTCAAGTACCGTACAACCCCCGGGGCAGGGCAGCATAATCAGCTAGGAAAAAGCCTCACCTCCCTTCTCTGCTTCAATTCCAGATACAAAGCAGTCAATGCAAACCTCCATTATGTAAAAACAAAGAAAAAGAGCTAAGATCGAAGAATAGATTGTATGCGGTTCGAAAACTTTTTCTGCCTTTTACCAACAGGACTGGCACCATACTCATGCTGGCACCAACTTCAAATCCAAGAGCCAAAAGTTAACGCATGCGCGAATAGTATTGGACTGGATGGAAAATGGCGGGCCACTTTCATCATCACAACAGTAAAAGCAAAGGTATAAACTGAATTTTTAGTCCTTTCATAGCGTACCATGCAAATAGCAGGTTCAGCTATCTCCAGTTACCCATTTGAAGTATGATTTCGTTATTTTAACTTGAGAGAACATTCGCCTAAGAGGAAAGAAAAAGCATCACCATGACAACAAATTCAGGGCCTAGGCACCATACACTATTACTTCCTATGATTACACTTCGGTGTTGCAATTTACGATTACGACGATCCTATCTATACTGTTATGCTATGCTATGGTATAGATAGATCACGTCAACACTTTGGTAGACAATGGACAGCATTTGAATTCTTTGAAATCCAGTCTGCAGACTGGCAGAGCGTGGCAACTGCAAGATCTCATCAAGTTCTGCCATGCTCTGCAGACTGGTTTGAAATCATAAGATACAGTAGGCCTAACAAGTCAACTCAACCCACTACCAACTCGCCCCACTTTAACATGGTTAAGTCAGACCTCTGTTAAGTCTTGTCACCCCACCTTAAAAGTCAACTTGCCCCATCTGTCAAGTCAACTTGCCCCACCATCAAATTAATGATAGAAAACGATAACATTGAGTGAATCTATCAGTGTAATGAAAGGGGTTTTGGGGCAGAGCCCCCAACTTTTAACATTTACAGTTCAGCAGGGGCAAGTTGACTTTTGAGATGGAGCAAGTTGACTTTAAAGGTGGGGCAAGTTGACTTTGAAAGTAGGGCAGGTTGACCTAAAATTGGGGCGAGTTGGCAATGGGGTGAGTTGGTAGTGGGGTGAGTTGACTAGAAACCTAAGATACTATCCAGTTTTTTATATGAAAATCTTAAAAAGCATGAGCATCCAAAACCTAGTCTATAGCTGCAAAGTTTCACTGTCCTGGCACTTGTGTTCTAAATGTTATTAGAATTCAGAGTTCCCAATTTCATAAAGGCCCTGGTTAGAAACTTTATTGTGCACTCCGAAGAACTTCGTTGTGCAATTTTGGCCTAAAAAATTGAAGAAAACTGCCCCTATTGTTTGGAAAAAAATAGTCTTCAGTGTGCAGTCTGCAAAGTTTCCAGTTTGGATAAAGGCTTTGACCACAAAAAATGAACTAGTTGAAACTTTTGATCCCACTCGGTTAAAGCTTTTATAAAATTGTAAACTTTGAATGCTCATAAAATTGATAATACATTGACTGAGTATTTACACCTCCTAGACTAATTTTTGGGTGCTCTATATGATCTTTGCATAAAAAATTGATATCTTGTGATTTCGAAAAATTTCAATTCTACTGAAATGATCTATGCATGGAAGCCATGCATCAATCGTTTGAACCCTAGGGCCACAATGGAAAGTTCTTTTCATTCCACTAGTGCAAGTTATGAAAGTCACGATGGCCAAAAATGCAGCATGGCAAAAAACTTGCATGTGCAATATCTTGTGGACATGGACAACATCTCCAGTCTATTAGTTACCAGACCAAAATTTGATTCATTAGTAAGAAAAGTTGCAATGACCTAAGCTACTTCTTGTGAACAATGCATGGCCAAAAGAAAAGAAAAGTTTGTTTTTGCACCACATTTTAAATCTGTTTTTGCAGAATACAAAAAGAAGTAGAATAAAGTATGGATGCAGGAATGCTTCAAAATCTTCTTGCCCTTTCAAGCAATATTAAAGTTTCTCTCAGAGCAATTCAAAATTGTCAGTCTCTAAAAGACCTACTGCCTGTTTTCAAGGTTTGTGTTCTTTTCTTCTCAACAATATATTTCTTTCTTCTGTAAATCATTTATAGCTGTTTTCCGATACCTGCCAGCTGTGGTGCTGCCATAGTCGTGGCTCAAACCCTAACCTTACTGAGCACTTGGCAGGTCTCATTAGTTCCAGGTTTCTAAATTTGACCATGACAGGCCTCATGAACTTAATAAGTCCATAGTCAAGTAATCATTTTTGTCTATTTTGATGAATTCTTATGAATATTTATGTAAAATTTGTCAAAAGAATTATCAGACGTAACAATTTTTTTAAGGATTTCACTGTTAAGCTGCTGCAGTTTTCAGCTATCATAAAGCAGATAAAAAGGTAAATAGTTTAGACTTCACTTTGCTAATTTAATCTTGATTGATCAGATGTACCTTGGATTGATTAATTAGCTCGTTTGCTGGGCTGTGAGGTTCCTCTTGGCAGGATCAAGTAATGTGCCAAATCTGTGAACTAGTTGTCCCACTTATACAAGATGGGTATTGTGAGTGACTATTACGCAGCTTGTTATGCAGAGAATGCCCTTTCACAAAAAAGGTGCTTTGGGGGTCTTCAAAGTAAAAGTGACAAAATTAAGTTAAAAACAGAGTTAAAGTATACTAATTTGATCTATTAATATGAAATGATTATAGTCTTTCATAAGAATTAAAAATTGTTCATTGAACTTGTTAAGAAAGAATACAAAGATATGTGTTTCTCCTAATAAGTTCTTGAAGTTGGTAATCTGAAGTTCTCCATTTTTCAATAATTTTTCATTGTATTTATAAACATTTTTGTTTTTGTTGGACATGTTGACATAATTGAGTAGTTTTCTTTAACAATGAACTCTTGCGTAATTTCCTTCCTTCTACAAGAGATCCCCATTGCAAAGTAGCAAATGAATCAGTGCTTGATGACCTGATTGGGAAGTCTATCACTGATGCACCACTCCAAACCTGTTTATATCAATTGATCTGAAATGCATTTCTTATTGTGTTATTTTAAACAGAAATCAAAAAACGAGCTGGATAGGAAAAACCTAGTTTTGCTGTTACATTCGTTGAAGCGTGACATATTAGAGCTTTCCAATGCAAGCCAAGCATATCTCAAAGAGAAAGGAAATTATGAAAGGAAGGTAAGGTTAGCCTTTGAGTTGTACTAAATTTCAAGATTTTGATGAACAGCGGAAACAGCGGAGATTTTTCCTCAATAATTAACAGAGCAAGATCATTGTTTCTTTGAGGAGTTTTGCAATCACATCAAATCTATTTGCTGATCAAGACCAAAATGCCGATTTAACAGTGTTGATTTGGGGTTTTCTTACTTGGGCTCCCCAGCTGGTTATATGCTATTGGTTAATTCTACCTGATGTCTCGTTGTATCCCGTGAGCTGATCAGTGTCCAAAACACAATACAAATTCAACTTCGCATAATTGATGCATTCCGATCCCAATTCCGTCTTAGTCAATTGCTTTAGGCTATTTCATCAGTGTATACTCCTCGATTAGTGGTATACTCTGAGGAGTGTCGACCAAAAAGCTTTTCAGTACGTGGCCAAACGATCAAACATAGTTGTTTCGGTAAGTTGTTTTCGTTTCCGCTGTTCATAGGAGCCTGGCTTTGTTTGACTTTTTTACTTGAGTTAATTTGACCTGAAGTTAAGTGAAGTAACGTGACGTGACTTGACGTGACGTGAAGTGACGTGACGTGACGTAACGTGAGTTGACTTGACTTAACTTTTCTCGACTTGACTTGACTTGATTTAACTCAACTTCAAGTGACATGACGTGACATGACGTGACATTATGTAGCATGACATGGAATGGATGACTTGCATTGAAATGACTTGACTTGAAGTTACCTGACTTGACTTGGTTTGACTCGACTTCCAGTGACATGACGTGACATGACGTGACATTATGTAGCATGACATGGAATGGATGACTTGCATTGAAATGACTTGACTTGAAGTTACCTGACTTGACTTGGTTTGACTCGACTTCCAGTGACATGACGTGACATGACGTGGCATTATGTAGCATGACATGGAATGGATGACTTGCATTGAAATGACTTGACTTGAAGTTACCTGATTTGACTTGGTTTGACTCGACTTCCAGTGACATGACGTGACATGACGTGGCATTATGTAGCATGACATGGAATGGATGACTTGCATTGAAATGACTTGACTTGAAGTTACCTGACTTGACTTGGTTTGACTCGACTTCCAGTGACATGACGTGACATGACGTGGCATTATGTAGCATGACATGGAATGGATGACTTGCATTGAAATGACTTGACTTGAAGTTACCTGACTTGACTTGGTTTGACTCGACTTCCAGTGACATGACGTGACATGACGTGGCATTATGTAGCATGACATGGAATGGATGACTTGCATTGAAATGACTTGACTTGAAGTTACCTGACTTGACTTGGTTTGACTCGACTTCCAGTGACATGACGTGACATGACGTGACATTATGTAGCATGACATGGAATGGATGACTTGCATTGAAATGACTTGACTTGAAGTTACCTGACTTGACTTGGTTTGACTCGACTTCCAGTGACATGACGTGACATGACGTGACATTATGTAGCATGACATGGAATGGATGACTTGCATTGAAATGACTTGACTTGAAGTTACCTGACTTGACTTGGTTTGACTCGACTTCCAGTGACATGACGTGACATGACGTGGCATTATGTAGCATGACATGGAATGGATGACTTGCATTGAAATGACTTGACTTGAAGTTACCTGACTTGACTTGGTTTGACTCGACTTCCAGTGACATGACGTGACATGACGTGACATTATGTAGCATGACATGGAATGGATGACTTGCATTGAAATGACTTGACTTGAAGTTACCTGATTTGACTTGGTTTGACTCGACTTCCAGTGACATGACGTGACATGACGTGGCATTATGTAGCATGACATGGAATGGATGACTTGCATTGAAATGACTTGACTTGAAGTTACCTGACTTGACTTTATTTGACTCAACTTCGTTCCCAAGGATATCTGTTGTTGTTGTTGTTAGCTCAGCCCGCAACAGATACCCTTGGGACCGGTTGACAAAATTTGTCAATTTTTGGCTTGGAATAATTAGCATAAATTATGTAAATGATTCCAGTCAGTGGCTGTGGCGGCCACAGCTCTCCAACTCATCAATGAGTTTGGGACGCAGCACAATTTTGTACTTCAGAAACACTTGCTTTCAACAATTCATTTGAAACAGAATTAACTCTGTTTGAAACGAAATGAACAGGTAAATGCTTAAAAGGAATCAGTAGAGAGAAATACACATGTTGGCAAGCGCTTGCAGAAGTTGTTATGTTTGTTAATTTTGGAAATTTTACCGAGAGTTTCTGCAAGTCAGAAAGAAATCTTTTTTTGTGAATTTGTTAGCTAGATTTTCGCTCATTATTGATACAAAACTTCAGTGTTTCCTCTTTTACAAGTATTCAAGCATTTCAGGTGAGATCAATTTATTTAAAGCCTGTATATTTGTTAAAGATTTATAAGTTGAATCACATACATATTTGCTACAAAGAAGTTTGGCTTTGCTATTGCATGAATGAGATTTCTCCACATTGAAATTGTGTTCAACAAAAACTGACTTGATGAGAAAAAGTTCTAGCAAAAACCGTAAACAATGCTATTTTCTTAATACAAAATTTTACTGTTTTAGTTCACTTTGGCTTCTTGAAAATTATTTTACTTTATCTTTACATTTCCTTGATTGCTCAAAATTTTACCGCGGGAAAGCAAGTTTAGGTACTGCTACAAACTTTCTGTAATTTCTTCGTGGAGTAGTTAAACTAACTCGCCCTTTATCTTTCATTTTCTGCATATTCTTTCTATTCCAGTTCAGTTCAAAGCAAGTTTCAGCTGTTTTTTTTGTCGGGTAGGAGTGGAAAAGCCCCGGGCCGCAGTAGTTTTGTTTTGAAATTTCTTTCATTCGGCCGAACGCCATTTCTAATGTATGCGGACAACCAAATTCTATTGTTTGTTCTTAGCCAATCAGAATGCAGAACAGCGAAACCGGTTCCAGGGTCAAATGGGGCAGCGCAGTGTTCACGTAGAGGTCCTATTTACCCTGGGTACGAGGTTGCCTGTAAAGCTTAGTGGTTTATTTCAATTCGATCCGTATATTGATCTATATTTCTTCATAATTAACTGTTTGTTTTGTTCGGTCTGTTTGAGACGTTTCTTACTTTGACTTAGGAGTGTCAGATGAAAACGAAAGTTCGAAAATTTTTCCGCTTTGTAATCGAAATTTGGAAGTTTTTCTGCGACTTGAATGATTTGTAACTTGTCTTCTAAGTCTTTATATCATTGTGAGATGAAGGGTAAAGCAAGTCTTGTTAATCTCTAACCTACGGCTGCTGTCTCAAATCTCGTTGGGATCACTTTCCACAACCTTGCGTGCAACCAAGCTGTTCATCCTTCTTGGGTCGATCACTCAATGAGTACCATGGATATTCTTTCTAAAATGTCTGTCTGGGGACACGAGCTACATGTCAACATAAGCTGTATAGCTGCCGGAACCTCTAGTTTGCGTTAGCAAATAAAGACTGATTGCTTGCTTGGTTGCCTTTTGTTGTGGAAAGCTGAGATTAGGGTTTCTCTTCCCACCGATTATAATTTCGTTAATTAAGGAGGTTACTATTGCATGCAGGTCATTAGTGCTCCTTAATGTCTTCATATGCATTCTCCTTCTAACATTAATTGTGAAAATTTTGAAACAGGAATTTGGGAACTACACTGCTGTTTTAGAAGAAAGCACGTTGTTAACCAACAGGGTTGAAAATTTCTGTCAGATAACTTCAAACTTCATGGAACGATTTCAAGACCATGGTATGTTAAAGCTCAATTTTAGCTATGCCTATTTTCTTTCTCTATCTGCACCGAGGTTTTTACGTTTATTTTACTTGTCAGGGGGGGCGGATCTATAAGGAGGTCTGGGGCGTGCCCCCAAATGGTATGCTTTGATGAAATGAAATAGTGCCTTATTGAGAAATAAATGACTCACGTCAAGCTTCTTCCTTGCACTTATAGATTTCATGATTCAATCACAACAACAAGTACAGTCTGACTTTCAAACATCCATACGAATTGAAGAAAGTTTGACGCGATCCGGGATTTTAATCAACAAAATGTTGAACTGCCCTGGGCAATGAACTGCCCAATGGCTTTTTAAATCATGGAGCTGACTTTGACTTTTCATGGATTTCGCTTAGGCTTTCCGTGATCAAAACCTAAAGGGACTTATAGGGCAAAAGCTAGGGATTTTGTGTCTTCTTCTGTCACTTTTGCGATTTTTTTTTTTGGATATAAAGGGTAGTTTTGGAGGAATACAAGCCCAGTCATCAATCCATTCTTCTACACTACAGCCTTTAAAAATACGCTAAATATCATTCAATAGAGGGTCAATACATTCAATGTTTTTGATAAAAGAAGCTAGTCAAGTACACAAAAGAGACATTTCCCACATTTTCCGAGATTTTTAAGGAAGGCAAACCCCTAGACCCCATGGTCCTCCCGTTACTTAAAACCTTGAGCCATCCTTGTTTTTTATTTGTTATTTATTGTATTCACTGATAATTAATTGCAACTGTTTGTTTAAAGTTGATCTTTATGTCTATTTGTCATCACAGTGTCAACAGATATTCGATCCAAACTCAGAGATTTGCAAGAACTAGTCAATGATTTGGCTTCAATCTCTTTAAGCTGTTATCAAAGCCAGTTTGACGACAAAGAATATCGTTCTATCTACAAGCTTTACACAGCCTTAGACAGAATGCTTGCAGATATCATTGAGGCCTTAAAAGACGAGGTCACAGTCCCTTCAAAGATAGAATTTGACGGTAAGCGCACTTATTACCAGATGTTGGTGTATCCCCCTTTCCGAAAACATGTCCTCATTAAATCTGTAACCTGGATGACAGAGCGTTCTTGACTGCTTTTCTCTTTTCACAATAAAGGCAAGTACATGTCTTGAAATTGAAGTTTAGTTTGTATTTCTGACTAAGAACATCCTTTTTATTTTTAGAAACTTGTTTGCAAAGAAGCTTGAATTCATTAAAGAAATTATCGGCTGAGAAAAATGTTATTGGAATTACTGAAGTCACTTCTATGTTTATTGATGCAGTGAGGCAATCAGAAAAAGAGTTAAGGAATAATTTTGCTGAAGATGGATTGACCAGTTTTAATAGAGCAGCCATTCGTAAAGGTAACTATCATTGCGAATGCATACTGAATTTGAATTACTTTGACTTAGGCCAGACTTATGTCGTACTTAAATGCAATAGAATTTAGGCCAACTAGTTGTATCTGCAAACTTCTGTCGAAATGTCAGAAGCTAGTCAGAACTTATAGGATACAGTTGATCGGAGTCAAAAGAACGCTTTGGTCGACCGCGATTTAGAACGCTGTTTTCGATTTCTAAGAACACATTTTCTTGTTTCTTAATTTGCATCCGAGGCTGGGCATGCTCTTACGTTGTTCTTATTTTTTGGCAAACCGAGCCTCGATGTTCTTATTAAATGTGCTTATAATTTCTCAGAAGCTGGTTATCCGTTATTTACATGGCGTGGTCCCTGATTTTGATAAAGATTTCTTGTTGTAGAAATCTCTAATTTTGAGAAAATTGCCAATGACGTGATCATAGATGTTGAAAACCAGAGTTCAGTGGATTCACTGCAACAGAAAATGGTAGAAATATTCGAATGCATAAGCAACCTGAAGTTAACTGCCGAAAAAGAACTTCATAAGAGTAAGTGAATGTCCCCAGAGAGGGGAATATATTATATTATGTTGTATTGTATTATGCTATCAGTATAATTATGTTAAATATAATTTTTGGCCTGAAATTCTCTAAACAAGGGTAGCATTTTAATCAAAATACCGTATAAGACAGTGGGAAATTGAAGAACATTACGTACTGTAAATTCACAATATTTGAGTCAGAATAGTGGCAATATCGCGTTGAAGATATGCCTAGTACAATTTCAAGTAGTAGCAAGGCCCAGAAAGTCTTGTTTCTCTTATATGACTTTATTATCGATAATATAGTGTCTGTGTCTACATTTTCACTGGGTTTCTCTGTAAAATCTCGCACATCCCGTCCATCAAGAAGTAACAAGAATTCATGAGCCAATTGTCAAGAATATAAATGTGTGTTTGTTTGCTGGTTTGCGAGAGGCTCAATTATCCCCTGCAATAATTCTTAATTCTTAACATATCCGCTTATCCCCGGCATGTTTTCTCCATTTTATCCAAGAATTTTACAAAGAATATCTTGTATACTCTTTATTTTGTCCAGAATTATCCTCACTCATATCCCTTTAAATTTTTCAGATCCCTAAAACCCTAATGGGGCCTCATTACACTGAGTTTTAATGTCTAAGTTTTTACTCCAAGTTAATAGTAATTAATGGATGTTATTTTTCACATGAAAAGGGCAATCTGCATTAACCACACTGGAAGTGGCTAAAGAGAGTCAACAATTAGAAAATAGTCAGCCTTCAACAGAGGTCATCATGTCCGATCAAACAAATGGCGGTAGGTTTTAACAATAGTAAGAACATTTTCCTTCGATTGTTTTTTTGATTTGACTCATTCCGATAGTTGAAATTGGGGAGTCAGGGACACGAAGTTTTTCTTTTAAAGTGAAATGAAGGTTTGTAGCCTATTTCTAGCCTATAGACAGTCTTATGTCTACCTACTTAGAGACAGAATTAGCGCCAACTAGTTGTTACTGCTAACTTATGGCAACATCTCAACAACTACAGTTGATCGCGGTCGTAAGAGCGCTCATGTCGGCCGCGACCAACGGGCGTCAGTATCAACTTATCGCAGAAGATGAATGTGCCCGACTTTCTGGAGCCGTGTACCGACTACTTGCCGTCAAAAAGGAAGTAGTTGCCTATTAGTTTCCAAAGCACTTATGTCAATAGAGCAGCGTAGCGTAGTGGTTAGCACTTGCGCCATTTGGGCTCAAGGTCTGTGGTTCAAATCCAGGCTAGGGAGCACAAATTTATAAGGTGTAAAACCTTGCTCTCTGTGACACCGCACCAAGGTGTAAAATTGGTACCTTACTGATGAAGGCCTTAAACCCTCGTAGCGCCGATTGATGGCTGCAAGCGAGTCGATATGTACTCCCCAGGGAGTATAGCAAAAAATGGAAAATGAAAAAAATGGCCTGAGGTAAGGAGGTAAAAATAGTTGTAAAGCGCTGCTGAATATGTCCAGTGATAGATAACGGCGCTATATAAAAGCCATGACCTTTACCTTTGACCCTTAATAGTCATTCAAATGCTATACAGCCAAAATTCCACCAGGTTTTCTGAACAAGTTGAAAAACACTATGCGTAGAAAAACTCCATTATTCAGCGATGCACAATATGGCCAAACGACTAGATTTTATAGTAAAACGTTAAGAGAAAATCTACTCGTTTGGCCTGGGACTTTAAGAGTGCCAACTGAATTAAAAAATTCAATTTATTTTCAGATGAGAAACCTTTCATTGATCAGCTATCTCTGCTCTTCATCGCTGTTAACGACAATGACTACCGAATAGTCGAACGCTTTGCCAGTTATCTTATGGATGATGTGAAAAAGATTGGGAACATCCTGCGAAAGATTCATATAAAGAGCTCCAAATCACTAAGGTATGAAAGATTGTTTAGGTAAAAGCCAGCAAGTAAGAACCTTCATTTTTTTAAGAACCTAAAGCCTGAAATTAGGCGCCATTCATGACAAATATAAACAAATATGTATGGTGCTGAAGAAGGCTCAACACAGCCAAAACACAAAAAGTCCAACAGGAGGAAAGCCTTGGACTTTATGACTTGGAGAATAACTCGGCGATTTCATTGAGCTCTATATCTCAGTGGAAACGTCATTGGCTCTCTGGTCACGCAGTCCAGGTTCGAATCCCATCTATTGTGAAATGCCACTTGTACGAAAATCTATCCTAGCGTTCGCCATTCATGACAAATGTACACAAATATGTATGGTGCTGAAGAAGTCTCATCACAACCGAACGCAAATGAAGTCAAATGGGAAAAGCGCCTTGGGCTGTATGACTTGGACAGCTACTCTGCGATTTCATTGAGCTCAAAAGCTCAATGGAAACTTCGTTGGCTCTCTGGTCATTCAGTCGAGGTTCGAGTCCAATATGCTATGCCACTTGTGGAAAAATCTATTGATTTCATTATGAAGCAAACTTTTTCACCCTTCGACCACATTACAGACATTCTTCGCACAATATTTAATATTAAATGAACTGTTTCAAAAACACTGCGAATCAATTTTGCTTTTCATCGCTTGTCAAGCAATGTCTTGAAACGTGACAAAACGTTCAGACATTGCCTGGTAAACAAATTTCAAATGTTTGACAAACAATGTTTGATCCTTTGGTTGGGGACTGAAGCCACGCTTTCTGCAGCTAGTTAGTTTGTTATTCTCTTAACCTGTGAAACTTTTTGCAGTGATCTTCAGATTTGCTACGAAAAGTACTTCAAGTTAACCGGAATATTCTGCTCACAAGCGAGAAAGGCTGTTCTAGCTGATGAACCCCAGCAATCGTTAGAAAATTTAAGAAAAACAGCACGAGAATTAGGCGAGAAAAGGGAAACTTTCTTCAAATCCTGCAAGACAGCTCTGAAACCGTGGATTGATATACCTCTTTCTGCCGTTAAAGGGACAACAACAACAACAAAGACGGTAATTCGACTTTTAAATTCTTATCTGACTATGATAAAATTCCAGGAATAAAGACATTCCTACAATACTACCCAAAATTTTGCGATAGACCCCAAAATATTTGGACGTCTAATTTTGGTTTTCTTCTAAAAATGTATCCTTCGTGTGTAGTAGTAGAGTCATCTTCCACGAGTTGCGATGCCTTTACTTTATACCAGGCTTAAACCAGGTACCAGGATTAAGGCTTAAGACTTAAGACCAAAGACTTAACATATGGTACTCATTGCCTATCTTCTTAGCATTCAGCATGAAAGGTTAGGAATGAGAAGGAGTGGTCTTCAGATCAGGGATAGTTGTTGTACCCACCCCTTCACGGGTAGCAAGTACTGAGGCTTTGGGAGGTTTTAAATCCGCTTTAATTGACCATGACAGAGTTCCTCAATTCTTTATCCATCAAGCAACTACGAGCAACTTGTAAGGGGTTTTACACTGTCATACTCGTGTTCTTGTCTGCGATCACAGAAAAAATGTGAAGCAACTTTTACCTGAAGATGCTAGTGTAATCCGGCCTTGAGCATGTGATTGAATCTGACGCTCAATGTTAGTAGTGAGTTCGATTCCCACCAAGGTCAAACTCATCATGAAGAGTGAAGAAAGTCTACAGCTCTCTGTAATTCCAGGCAAAAGGCAAAAGGAATCACGAGGTGTGGTCACACTGAAAGGAAGGATTGTGATAGCATTGCTTCGATTATTCCTTGTCTATTCAATATTCCCTCTGTGTTTATCAAAGGAACCCAAACCTTACGATTATAGCTGGTGTATCTATCTATCATCTTTCTAGGTATCCTCGCTTTTATCAACGATTTCAACGTTGTCAAGTTTTCTTATGTCCATTCTTTCCGCCTTTTTTCTGTGAGTTAGTCAGGTCGCTACGGGACAGAAACAAGGGGTCAGACTGCAAAATCGGCGGGCAATGCAAAAAATGGTTTAAAACAAGTGCAAGAGCTTGTAGATGACAAATCAACTTGTTGGACATCGCCAAATTACTTGTGAGGGAACCCAGCAGCATTTTATGGTTTCCCCATACAGTTTTTCATTTACTTCAAAATCTTGAAAATGACCGAAATCCAAAATCATTGCATGAAAAATCTAAAACTACTGCCAGAAAAAGCTTATTGAGTGCATTCGAAAGAGACCTTGTTTGTTAAATTTGAGCTCACCTAACCAGAGTAATCGAGCAGTGAACTTTGAGTGCCCCCCTGCAATGTTGCACGAGCGAGAAATTAATCGTGCTTCCAGGGGGGCACTCAAGTTTTACCAATCAATATCTCGGGAGGAGAGTGACCGAATTTCAAAACAACATATGTTCTGAAAGTACTCTGCAAGCACTTTCTGACTGTTGTTTTCGATTTTTCATGCAGCGATTTTAAATTTGTGCCATTTTCAAGGTTTCGAAGAATATAGAAAAGTATACGGGAAAAGCACAAAATGCTGCCGGATTACACCCACAAGTAATTTGGAGAGGTCCAACAAGTTGATTTGTCATCTACAAGCTTCTGCGCTTGTTGTAAATCATTTTTTGCATTGCCCACAGATTTTGCATGCTGCATTTACCATAGCGCCCTGACTATATTGCACTTTTCATTACTTTTCTTACTAACTTCCTCGACTTTGTCTATCTTCTCGTTGTTTACTTTTCTTAAATTTACTTTACTTTTCTTTTCTTTACTTTACTTTACTTTTCTTAGCCTCACTCTACTTTACGTTACTCTACCTTACTTTTTATGTACTTTATTTTACTTTGCCATCATTGTAACTCTTTGCGAATCCAAGTCCCAATAAGTACCGCCTTTCTTAATCTTTGGTATACCTTAGCTAGGTTTTGGGCCCAGGATCTTACGTCTCATAGTTAAACTACATTGGGCCACAAGATCACGATAACTTTATACAACTATGCCCCTCACCGTATCTCATATCACTGATCTCTCGCCTTTTTCGTAGCCTACAAAACCTCAACTTGGTAGTCGCAGTTATCGCTTGGAGCTATGCTGTGTGCATTGGTCATGTTCTATGATTTGTATTTTGGCATTTTCGACAAATTAATCGAGAAACACAAGTCATATACTGCAAAGAAAACAAACGAGCAATACAATGAAGAAATCAGCTCATGGGTATTGATACTGAAAGACCTCGCTTATTGGTATGTAGTGCATTTTCTAAGCTAAGCAACGCGTTTATTATGAACGTGTATTTTTCACAGAAAAAGGTGTCAATATTGCTTGGTAGCATGGCCCAGACCGTCCTAGACGAGACCTTCTTAGATTAGATTGTGTCAACCTCGTCCCCAGGCCCCAAATCGAATTTCCTCGAATTTCAACCGTCAAATCGATCTTGGCCCTGGTACCGGCCACAAAATCTGCCAAAATACTGGCAATTTTGACCTAGGCATCAAAACAAGATGTAGATTCCGGAAAGCAGATGTTCTTACGAAGAAATTGCAAAGATCTCATGAGCATCATTTTTTTTGGTTTTTATAGATGTTTTTTAAATAGTCTTCGGCCTATTTTGTTGTGAAATTTTGAAGAAACTGTGACGTCACTTAAAATTTCTATTGTTTGGATAGCCAATCAAATTTTGAATAGACAAGGCCGGTACCAGGGTCGAATATGGACAGCGGAGTTTCACTGGAGGCCTATTCACCCTGGGGACGAGGTTGAGATTGTGTCTCTTAAATTATTGTAGTTTTGTTATTCCCGGTAAATTTTGCTTCTCAAAAAATCTAATTATGCCCCCTATCAATAGGCTAAATCACTTTAATTACCAGTTTTCTACTAATGCAGAAGTTACTGTACGATAATGCTAATTGATAACAAACTCTGAAATTATGGCCTTATATATGTGGAAATAGACCTTTTCAAAGAGGCCCTGGGTCGGGCGCAACATTTTTCTGGAAAATGGTAGACCTTGGCCGAAAGGGAATCCTCTCCTTATGCAACTCACGAATAATGTAATACAAAGAGAGTAAAGGAATCTGCAACAATAAATGTTGAAAATATCTGCGGAAATTCAGGGAACAAGATTCAAGCAACTCACAAACAAGAAAATACTTCATTAAATATCTCCTTGAGCAGATAGGGTGGGATTTGAAGCCTTTCTTTCACTTTTATTCGAATAAACGTGAATTTGAAGTAAAATTTGATATACAACATCTCCTGAAACGACCGTAATTCCAGTCGTTGCACGCAGAGAGGATTTCCTTACTGGAAATGTCTACCATTTTCCAGAAAAATTTCGCGCCGACCCAGGCCTCTTTCTAAAGGTCTATAGTCAGTTTAAGTGTCATGCAGTCCAGGTTCGGATCCTTGGTTTTTCCACTCGTGGAAAAATCTATCCTAGTGTTTGCCATTCATGAAAAATATTTATAAATATGTATGGTTCTGAAAACGGGAGGAGAGAATTTTGGCATAATGACTTGAAGAATTACTGGATGATTTCATTAAGCTTCATAGCTCAGTGGAAACATCGTTTGCTCTCGGGTCATGCAGTCCTGGCTCGAATTCCATCTATTGTGGTGTGCCTCATGAGTTGGTGGTAACCCTTGAAGGTGATGTAGTGTCGTGGTCTTATCCAGCTACAATCTTGGACAAAATATTTAGAACAAGGCATTTTCTCCAAGGAATATGGCCTATTCCATTGATTTTCTACTTCCACAACTCCAATTCTTCCCCCTTTTACCTCCAAAACAATGTTGGTAGTAGAGAAAGACAACTTTTGTACGAAACAACATTGTAACGGGGTAGAAGGGGGAATAGATAATAGCAAGACTATTTAGGCCGTTCCAATATATTTTGTCCAAGATTGTAGCTCGTGGTGTCAGAAGCTCAATTTGGGTCTTTGTTCAAGCCTTTCTTTGTTTGAGCCTTTCTCTTGTACTTGGTTTGTTCTTGAATGGTTCTTGAGTCAGTAAATAAGTCAATCGATCATAGTCAGAGGTGACCCGAATGCCCTCTTTCGATAGCTGCTACCCGTGAAGGTAGGGCCGGGCGCCACTCCTGTCCCTGATCCGAAGACCACTTACCCTCATTCCTACCCTTTCATGCTGAGTGCTAAGCAGAGAAGCATTTAGTACCTTTTTAAGCCTTTGAAATGATTCGACTTTGCCTTAAACCCAAGACCTTGCAGTTCGTGGGCGAGCACCTACCCTTAGCAAGAAACGAAACGAAAGCTCCAAAAGCAACAGCAGGTTCTTAAATGTGGCTAAAAGTCATGCTCGTGTTTTTAAGAGAAAAATATTGTAATTTAACAATAATCTGCAAATGTGTTAAACGTTTTTGTTGTGCATTTCTAGTGAAATTCCAAATTCTATTTTCAAGGCAATACTTCTTACAGAACTAATAGACGTACTGACACGTGACGTATCAGAGCCAATGAAAACGTTCATCGATCCACTTGCAAGCCTGTCTTTTGCATCCTCTCTGTCATGCTTTAACGAAATCAGAGATGCTTTTAAAACCAAAATGGAAGCTGTCGAAACGATGGCCTGTCTCGCTGTTGAAGATTCGCCAAGCAAAGCCCAGTCACATTTAGTGTTTCAAGCAGTCGATGAACTGATGTCAATATCTGAAGAGTTACTAATCTTTGTATCAAGGCCAAACAGTATGCTTCCTCTATCATATCTTTTATTTTACAGTTCTTGATTTTTTGTTTGTTTTTTGTAAGCAGGGTTGCATTTAGACTTTCTGCATGCGTCGTGTTTATCACCACTGAATAGACCATTTCAACTAAAGAGCCTCGTTGTCAAAAAATTGAAAATTAGGTCATAGAGAAATTTCGACTTCAGATTCGAATTCAGCACCTTCTTTTTAGTGTTGAGGCAAATTTTACGCTTCTATTCCTTACGATGTTGATTCTATAGTGATTAAAAGTTTGAAATTTATAAGGGTTTTGACCGTGTAAAATGACTGAGGGTGTAAAATTTCACCCCCAGCGATTTTTCACGGTCAAATCCTTTATAGAATTTCAAACTTTTAACACCTATAAAATCAATATCTTAAGGACTAGAAGCATAAAACTTTGCCTCAACACTAAAAAAGAAGGTGCTGAATTCGAATTTGAAGTCGAAATTTCTCTATGACCTAATTTTCAATTATTTTGAAAACGAGGCCCTTAGTTGAAATGTTCTATCGCAATGCTTGGCGCTAAAGCAACAACTGCTAATATCCGTCAATCAATCCATCAATGCATTTCCACCTTAAGGAAAGAGCCCAGAAAAGTGGCCAACCTTCCTCCAGACGAAAATAGCTGAAAACCTTCCTCCCTAAACAATGAAAATAGGCGAGTCTTAGGTTTGGCATTAGATTTTCTTTTGTTCTGGTCGACCTTCCTTTTGCTCCGGTCAATGACCGTGTGACCGTAACTTTTTCTTGGCTCTGCTTAAGGATTCTGTGATTTTTAACCTGTCTGGAAGCTTTCATTTTCCTAGATAGATAACTTTGTCTGTGAGTAAAATTTCAAAAAACCATACAGCAAAGAGAGCCAATCAAAAACTTAAAACCCTGTCGGGAAAATCTGTGTGTAAGATAAAGCCAGTTTGGGACAAAAACGCTGAACATGACACCCTGTTTATCGGCAAATACCTGTGCGTGAAATTATGCCCCCCCTCCCGCCAGAGATCATGTCCAAGACAGCCTAGAAAATGAGACTTCTATGTAGAAGATAATTTAGCTTCCCAAAGTTGTTTCCATTCATGGCCTGTAGCCTGTTCGGCCGTAGATCGCAGTAGGCCACATTTTTCGTTGTAGCGCTGGGTTCCTGTTTCCCTGATAGTATTCCCTTTCTCAAGAATTCCCCCGCGCTTAGAATTTCTTAGAAAATGCTCTGAAGAAAGCATGGAGCGCTTTAGATAAAGTGCAATAGCTGCTATCGTTGAGACTTGCAATCATTCTACAATCAATAGCTGCATCCTTCAACTTTTATACCGCAATAAACGCTTTTTTTTATAAAGAACCTGGCTCAAGGTCTAGTTCTTAAAGTCTCTTTTTTTCCCTTTTGAGACGATTTTAGTTCCAAAAGCTCCTTAATAGTTCCTTAATTTTAACTGCACATACAGTTTAATGACTACTGTACAGAGACATTTGCATGTAAGCAAAGCTCGAAACTGCTCAAGGAAACATTTGATACACGCGCAAAGTACAATTTATGTGATTTTCGACTGCAAATGAATGGAACGGGCTTTCTAATTCTGGATTGTTTGCAGTGATAAAAGCATTCAACATTGAAAAGTTCCTTAATGATTTTCTCTTTAGTAGTATAAGTTCTTTAAATTTTCGGGCCTTCTACATGTAGGTTCCTTATAAAGTGGTTCCTTATAAAAAAGCGTGTAACCGCAAAGAGAGCTAAAACTAGACTATGTTCTTGTTTTTCAGATGACGAAAATAAATGTCTGGAATTGCTAAAACTCCGGTGGAGATCCAAAGCTACGTATCTAATCAAAGTTCTAATGACTGTACCAGAAGTTAGATTCACCGCTGTCTCAGGTATACTTTCCCTGTAGCTCAGATATATTATCATGGTCTTTATTTCTTTCATATTTTATTGATATGTTCATGAAACGGACCATTGCTTTGCTTCTCCCGTGCTTTCGTTCTTAAAGGAAAGCTATTTTCGGTACCTTAGGCCAGGTACCAACCCTACATAGTAATATGCAAGACTTCGGTACTCGTGTGATAGGTGTCTAAAACTCACGCAGTTACTCACCAGTCAGCCCAGCTCCGGTGGTCGTGTGATTATGGCACTTGTGCTTCTTACGCAATAAACCCCGGTTCGATTCTCGCACATGTCACAGGCCGAATACGAATTTGTGCTCATGCGATATGAGCCTAACTTCATGCGTTTCGGTACCTTAGGCCATGTACCAACCCTACATAAAGCTATTTTCTAAGATAAAGGAATCCCGAGAAGACAAGGGACCATAGCCGAGGATGATGTCTCTTCTCCAAACGGTTGGCATTTTTTTGCGAAAATGCATAAAGATTTCTATGAAAATATAGGAATTTCAAGGATGTGCAGGATTCTCTAAGAGTGAATCGCTCATCTACTGAAACCTCTTTGATTCCAAATAAATGGGGAAATAGCAAGGTGTAAGGTTCTTCTTAAAACTGGAAACTGATGCATTGTCAACGTATTAGTCATTTTAACGTTGGAGTATGATAAAAAGTGTAAATTTAGCTACATTTAGTTCGAATAATGTTTAACTTTATGTTCAATGCTTGATGCGCCCTTTTCGAATCTACTTTATTTCTTGTTTTAAACATTACGAGAAGCTTGAATATGAAGAACCCGGTGTTTAAAATATAGATGCCTTTGGTAGATCTTTCCAAATAATCAGTTGCCAGGGGGGGGATGGGGTGTTTGTTCAAGACTGGAAAATTTACGTTACAAGCATACTTCTGAATCCACAGCTTTGTGATTGTAAAATGATAGTAAAATGATGTGGTCGTACATTGATTCTAGGGTAATGCGACATCTTCAGTCAGCCTCACAAGTTGGCCACCTTGACGAGCTGGTTGATATTCTACGAGACGTTGGATCGCCTTTAAAGCCATATCCACAACATCAAGATTCTAGATCCACGCAGTCGTTTCCCGATTTCTTTGGCGATGAAGACAGTATTCTAAGCAGTGCATTAGACTATCCATTATCAAAGGACACTGATATAGTAAGTGTTTCATTAAGTTATAACAGAAACTGCTTTTTCCTATTTTGCCTTTCGTTTCTTTCAAGATTTGCCTTATTCTTTCAAGATTTGCCTACTCATATGTCTTTACTAATATTGTTTTGGCACTCAGTGCTTCTCTCTCTATTCTTCTGAAACAACCTTCTTGCTATTACTGTGAGCTGCTCAGTTTGTCTTTGCAATGGTCTGCTGTGCCTTTTCCCTGCACTTAGTCTAATCTGACAGTAGCAGATTTCATCTGGCCAGCTCTAGCTAGCCCTTGCTATAATCGGGCTTTAGCGCTGCAATTGGATCTGCTATGCCTCTGCATAAGCGTTTTTGTTGCGTTGTTGTTCGTTGTTCCTTGTTGTTTCTTAGCGTTGTTCTAGCTCTGATTGTGATCTGGTTCAATTCACTGATTTCTTCAGGCTTTGCTCTAGCTCCACCTATAATCTTGCTTCATGCATAGGGAATGCCTCTGCTCTAGCTCTGACTGTTCAATAGCTTCCTTCCAGCTTTGCTCTAGATCTGACTCTGATCTGGCTCCATTCACTTAAATTAGCTCTGCTCTGGCTCTGATTCTGCGGTAGCTTCTCTCCAGCTTCGTGTTCTAGCCCTAGCTTTGATCTGGCTCCATTCATTGAAAATTGCTCTGCCTCGCTCCAGCTTTTGTTCTAGCTCTAGCTAGTATCTGACTCCATGCACTGAGAATGGTCCTGCACTGGCCTTGACTATGCATGTGTTTCTCTTCGGCCTTATTCTAGCTCTGGCATTGATCTAGCATTATTCATTGAAAATGGCTCTGTTCTGGCTCGCACTCTACAGCGGCCTTCCTTCCGGTTTTGTTTTAGCTTTAGCTCTGACCTGGCTATATGCACTATAAAGACTCAGCTCTGCCTTTGGCTCTACCCTTATCTTAGTGCCATGCCCCGGCTTTTGCTCCGATTTTAGGTGTAATTCAGCTTAGCTTTGCGTTGGTTAAATTACCTTTTGTAGTTCTCTATGTGTATAACTTTCATTGTCCTTTATTAGCCAATGTATCTATTTAATCTGTCTGTTTCAATTTACAGCTTTCCAGTTCTTCCCCGAGACTTCAATCAGCCGATTTCAGATATTTTCAGGAACATTTTGAAGATACTGTCAGAGAGGTGAATAATTTTATCTTCTTTCTCCTTCCTTAGTGCTTTACAATTTTTCAATTGGCTAAAGAATAAGCGTAGGGTCTGGAGGGAAAACGGTCGTGGTTCATTGTAATTTTGTAATTGTAAGGACATAACGTAACTTTGTATCCGTATTTACCTTGACTTTTTAGGAAGATGAAAATCGCAGTCAATTACCATTCAACCAGTCACCGGAAACATTCCATCCACTTTCATCGACCGTTTCAACGAGATCGTCCAGCTCACAGACACAAGACACGGAGATTTACATTGAAAAGCCTAGCAGAGTGTCTCCATCTCGTCTTCCCCGGAACCACAACAAATGGAACTTGACAGGTGATCTTGATGGTAGTCAAACAAGTGAACGCTCACTGCAAAGCACTGAGCTTTCGGAGAGTACGGCGAAGGCGCATCAGAACTCAAGAGATGCAATCAAGCAATCGTTTCTCAACAAAGATTCCAGGATATCAAAGTCAATAGCAGTAAGTAATCTTACAGCTTTCTTTCGCTGTGGCTGTGTTAATACTAGCTGCTCAGCAATATATTTCTCTGTTTAGTTATGATATATCTATATAGAGTTACTACGTTTCATCATTGTTTTCGCTCTATAGAGGTTTCCGCAAAGATGGCGGCCGTTCCTGTCAATCCCTTGTTTTTCTTAAGGTTTCTTGAAGGAAATTTTGGGAATAATTTCCTTAGTTATGAATTTAACGTCTGCAGCTATGTAAAATACGTAACTAAGGAAATTATTCCCAGAATCCTTTCAAAAATCCTTGATGAAAACAATAGGCAAAAAACGGCGGCCATCTTTTGCGGAAGCGTCTATTGCATTGATCTCATGGGCTTTCGAACTGCAAATTAAAATTTCTATGCGAAACTCGGCCTAAAACCTGAAAGTCGTTTTTTCATTTCTACTGTACATTGATTATTTCAATGTCGTCTTGGAAGCTTTTTCTGTATTACACGCTTTTTTATAAAGAACCTAGGTCAAGGCCTACAATCACAGACAAACTATGTTGAGACAAATACTCCATCATATTCATTTAGGTTTCTGTCTTTGCCCCCCTTACCCCATTCAATGTTGACAATTATATCACGATTGTCACAAAACACTGTTGCAAGCATGATGGATCGGTTATTTTTGAAGTGAAAGAAACCAAAATTCAACACTGAACTGGGGGAGGGGGGGGCGAGGTGTGGCAATAATGAATCTGAGCATACTTTTTAAGAATTGTCTCAATAATTTTGTCCATGATTGTAGTTCCTAAACCTAAACTAGAACCTAGCTCACCATCACATCTAGTATAATAACCACAGTAGTGCGTATCCACCACAGTACGCAAAAAATACCACCACACCAAGCATAATAACCCACTACAGTAGTGATTATCCACCACAGTACGCAAAAAATACCGCCACATCAAGCATAATAACCTGCCACAAGAAGCATAATAACCCACCACAGTAGTGCGTATCCACCACAGAACGCAAAAAATATCACCACACCAAGCATAATAACCTGCCACAAGAAGCATAATAGCCCACCACAGTAGTGCGTATCCACCACAGTGCGCAAAAAATACCACCACAGTAGTGCGTATCCATCACAGTAGTGTGTGCAGATTCGCTAGTGTGGGGTGGCCAAACGAATCCAAAATTTGGAAATGTTGGGTGAATTTTGGACCCTGATCAAGCTTCAGCCAACCACACGCTAGCTAATCTATAATCACTACTGTGGTGGATAATCACTACTGTGGTTGTACTTTCTGCGTGCTGTTGTGGTAGTTTCTGCGTACTGTGGTGGATAATCACTACTGTGGTGGGTTATTATGCTTGATGTGGTGGTAGTTTTGGCGTACTGTCGTGGATTTTGTGGGGTTTTTTTATCTATAGAGTTTTGCTTTGATTTCGTATTCACCACATAAAGTATTATAACCCGCCACAAGTAGTGATTATCCACCACAGTACGCAAAAACTACCACCACAACAAGCATAATAACCCATCACAAGTAGTGATTATCCACCACAGTAAGCAGAAAATACCACCACATCAAGCATAATAACCCACCACAGTTGTGAGTATCCACCACAGTACGCCAAAACTACCACCACAGTACGCAGAAAGTACTACCACAGTAATGATTATCCACCACAGTACGCAAAAACTACCATCACAACAAGCATAATAACCCACCACAAGTAGTGATTATCCACCACAGTAAGCAGAAACTACCACCACATCAAGCATAATAACCCACCACAGTTGTGATTATCCACCACAGTACGCCAAAACTACCACCACAGTACGCAGAAAGTACTACCACAGTAGTGATTATCCACCACAGTACGCAAAAACTACCACCACAACAAGCATAATAACCCACCACAAGTAGTGATTATCCACCACAGTAAGCAGAAACTACCACCACATCAAGCATAATAACCCACCACAGTTGTGATTATCCACCACAGTACGCCAAAACTACCACCACAGTAGTGATTATCCACCACAGTAGTGATTATAGATTCGCTAGCGTGAACCATCTCCGAACATTGATATTGGCTCATCCAATAAGATGGTCAAACGCAGAGCCAGGAAAAAGTTACGGTCACACGGTCACTGACCGGAGGAAGGTCAATTAGAACAAAGGAAAATCTTTTGCCACACCCGAAACGCACCTAATTTTCATTGTGAAGTGAGGAATGTTTTGAACTAGGGGTTTATTTGTCTGGAGGAAGGTTGAACACTTTTCTGGTCTCTGGTCAAACGCTGCGAACATTTTGCCCAACATGAATACTGCCGAATGTTGCATGAAACGTTGGCTCCGTTTAACCGGGGCTATATAGGCTTAACATCGTCCACTATAAAAATCATTAGAATGAGTTTTATTAATTTTAGGCTGCTGCTGAAATTCTGAGACGAGAAGTGGAAAAGTGGGAGGAAGATGGTAACTCAGTTGTAACTGTTGTAAAACAAATGAGTAATCAAATGCTTCAAATGGCTGATTATGCGAAAGGAAAAGGAAGACTCAG
This sequence comes from Chrysaora quinquecirrha, assembly GCA_014526335.1. Classification (NCBI taxonomy): domain Eukaryota; kingdom Metazoa; phylum Cnidaria; class Scyphozoa; order Semaeostomeae; family Pelagiidae; genus Chrysaora; species Chrysaora quinquecirrha. The sequence continues at coordinate 4,089,384 of JACTAT010000059.1, read as the reverse complement.
GGTAATTATATCATTTTATGCTACCCTTTTTGAATAAACGACTTATCTCAAGCCAGCCCTCAAAGATGCTTGAAACATCTGAGATTTCAACCCTTAAAGCCCTCAAAGTTCCTTAAAATATATGAGCTGCTTAACTCTTAGCACACATAGCATACAGAATGCAGTTGGCAGCCTGATAGATGTAAGTTAAATTTGAAATGATTTGAAATGACAAGGTTTAAAATGATATATAGACTAAATCATCTGAAGCAATAAAAGTTTAAAAAAGCAAAATATTTCTTTGTGTACGTGTGCTTATGTGAATACGTCTTCTTTACCGAGCTTTCAAGTTGCTTAAAATATTACTATTTTGCAAAGAGAAGGAAAAACTTGATCTTTCTCAACTAGTTTTGTCTAAGATTGTCTGTCGACTACTTTTTAGATATGATTCTAGTTGTTAATTTACCGGTTGCTTATTTAATGCGGTGTATCTAGGTTTCTTAACTCCTACTCTTGATATTATGAATGAGTAATTGTATATTTAAACCGTTTTCTTTTAGAGCAAGATTGATTTCATAAACACAGCAAAGGCAATAGCTGCAAATGCTAAAATGGTTGCCAAGTTTGCTATAATCATTGCCGATCACTGCTTAGATGAAACGTGAGTGAATCGAGCATCTTTTGCCATTTTTACAGTGCTCTTTTCTGGTGGGTTGCACTGTCTTAACAGAAACACGTGGCTTTGGTCTCAGCTTGGATTTTACTAATTTTTGGAGTGATTTCTTCACCATCTTATCACAACCTACCCTTCTCAAAAATGGCTTGAAAAGTGCGTTTTTGCAAGAGTTTCTCACGCCCGAAGAATGTTCTTTGCTTAACTCTTAGAGCGTGTTCTTCTAAACCAGCTCTTGTTTCGGTAGCCTTCTTTTTTCGGAATGTGTGTTTTTCGAACGCATTCTTCTGAAAACGGCAGGTTTTGGAGCTCTCCAGAACCTTCTGCCTTCAAAAGCATTCCACCATTCCACAGATGGGTCTGGGGACAAGAAAAGAAGGCATTTTGGCGCGAAAGTTGACTGACGTTTTAAACAGGAGGTCCAGAAGAACACGCCCTAAGAGTTTTCCAAGAAATCTAACCAAATCTTTACCTTGTATTTCTTATCAAGTTTGTTTATTTTAGACATTTGATGAATGTCTTGGTGAATGTCAAAGTTATCGTTATAGCCAGTTGTGTTTTGTCTTTTGTAGATGTCAGGCGAATCTTCTGCATTATGCTGAACTTGTTCCAACCATCAGCACACAGCTAAAGATAATTGCTTCTGTAAAAGCAGCCACTCCTGATGATGAAACCGTAAGTGATTATTTCGAAATGAGTTTCTTAATTTCTTTTTGAACATTGTTATGCCTTTATATTCAAACTGAAGCTTTTAGAAAACTACTCCAGTTTACTCCAGTAACTAGTATGTTATGGACAACGAATGGCATAGCCCTGATAAAATACCATATAATCTCTATGTAGCGGCTGGGAGGGGCACGTCATTGTTCAAAAGACTAGACGTGCCGCCCAGTTTTTCCGAACCCACCCATTTTCCTACCGATAAATTCTGTTACTCGTGGTACCGTTATATAGAAAAAACAACGAAATCTGTTACCCATTTGTACCAATATCTCAAATTTTTGAACCCAATCAATTTAATAACCGAGGCAACTGTAAATGCAGAAATACAAAAAAATTTTCAGTATTTTGAAAGCAATGGACGTTGCTTTTGTCGTCACTGCATTACGATTTTTGCAGGCGTATAGCGTATTGCAGAATTTCGAGCTAGTTGACTCATCTACCTTCATTTATGTGTGAAATATTTCTTACTTTTGCCTTTTACTTCTAGGCTGATACCATGCTAATAGGCAACGCTGAAAATCTTATGAAGTCTGTTCTGGCAACTTTGAAAGCAGCAGAATCAGCCTCAGTGAAGGTGAGTTAATACTAGGCGGGTAAAATAAGTTTTGGCTTGCTATATGGTCACAATTTTTCGTCCTCCCCCCAACTTGAACCCAACTTTCCGTGTATCACCTGCAAACAGCAAGCACGCTATCCATACCTGTCTTAGGGGCAAGGCAGGGCCTTTGAGTTTTTTTTATTAAACGCTCAAGATAGCGAAAAAGAGTGCTTTTTTCGGTCTATACTTCTCAGAGTATAAGCGTCAGAAACAGACGGAGACAACTGGCTTAGGCGGAATTTATACCCAGGTTCAGCAAAGAATTTCCAAGCATATTATTCTTGGTCTTGTTGAATCTGCCTCGTCTGAGTTTTTTTCATTCCGTAGCACTCTGCATCACCAAAATTGTGGTTCAACCCAAGTGTGGTCAGTTTTCAAGACAGCCTTCTCTAATCATCACCCAACACTGATGTTTCTATTTTTCTCAGATCTCACTGCAGTTAAATGTTGTGTACCACATAAATCCTCGAATAATCCCCCACCTCCGAATAATCCCTCCCTCTCGAATAAGCTCCCAAAGGTAACCGCCCGAAGGCCTTATGCATTGGTTCCGTCTGTAGTACAAATTTCAACTAATTTAGACACTGAAAAATATGGTGCTTACAGGCTTTACTATCAATTCAACAAATAGTAAGCGATAAGGTTTTGGCATGCAGTTGCTTTTTTATCATACCGTATGCATAAGTGTCTTTTTCCTCTGTTTTTCTGTCGAAAACACGCTGAAACTACTGAGCTGCCCCCTTCCCTCGAAGAATAGAAATTCATTTTTGCAAATAAATCCCGTGGGCTTATTCGAGGATTTACTGTATTAGGCCCTGGCCAAACGATCAAACATTGTTGGTCAAACATTGGAGATTCGCTTTACGAGCAATGTTTGACCGTTTGGCCACATCAAAATTCATTTAAATTCTTCAAAACCATTTTATGCTTTTTATCAAGTGAAAATTGTTTGACGAGCAATGTTTTGTGATGTGGCCAAACTATCAAGTCAAGCTTTTGTTTGACCAACAATGTTTGATCGTTTGGCCAGGGCCTTACTTTCACTGTCCCTTTCATTTGATAAGATTCTTCTATTATTTATTCGTATCTTCCAGTTCAAGAAAGATCAGAATGATTCTACCAAGGGAATACAAAGTAAAAGTGCTGCCCTAACGTTACAGTGGAAAAGAAAACGAGACTGGCAAAGAACAATGGAATCATACAATGCCAAAACCAATGAACTTGGACTTAAGATATCTACTGATAGCCCAGTTTTATCTATTGCTGATTTATAGATATTCTTCACAGACTAAAGCTATGGCTAAACTAGGAGACTTGTCGTGCGTGACACTTCATTCGGCGTGCCTCCCAGGGTGGCGAAACACGCGAGTGACTGTTGTCTCCCAAACATTTGCGTGTCTCTTGCTACAAATTTTGTGGCGCGCTAAAAAGTTTCCGAGGTGGCTAAACTGAGAGACACCGAGGGGACACCAATGTCGTGCGTGACATGTCTCCTAGTTAAGCCAGGCATTAACTAGTGGCCATGAACTTAAAACCGCTGCCTTATGTGGTTTAGAATCGCCGTTGTATCCTAATTTTCTATTTATTTTTTCTTCTTGAAAGAGTATGTACTCGCTGACTCTGTCCCATATTCGGTTAATAATAACAACTGTTAGTACTTTGCGTAGGATTGACAGGAGCATAATTGGTCTGAGGCTTTTATAATCACCATTGGGTTTCCCTGGCTTTCGTATTGGGGCAAGTATTCCTGAGTTTAGTTCTCTTGGGTGTTCTCCGGTTGTGGCCATGGTGTTATATATTTCTGCAATTTTGCTGTGTACTTCTTTCGAGCCCCTGATTTTCCGTCGCTGGGGGGGCAAGTGCCCCTCTGCCCCCGGCCACCACGCCACTGGAAAGATACGACCGTATTTCCAAAAAAGGAAGGGATCCTGCGTACCCTTGTAAACGAAAAGCTTATCGTGACCTTTCTGGGAATTAATCCACTAGGTGTAAACGAGGGCTAGCCTGCGCACAGACTCTATTATGTAATGCTCCCTCCTTTGTCTCGGCATGTTTTCTACTATCTTAATCTCTATCTTTCTACTAAATCTAATACCCTATCTTTTATTTCATAAGAAAATTTTTTTGGGCCAGTATTGAAACTTTCTTAGATATTTCACGTTTTCAGTGCCAAAACTTTCTTGTGATTTTTTTAGCAAAAATTTTGGAATGCAGCATTTCTGCGAATGGTCAGTTTAGAGCACTGTATACATTGCACAAATACCACGGTTTCCATAGAAAATAATAAGACTAATAGCAAAACGAACGACTGAACAGAAGAGCGAAAATAACATGCAGAACATTAAGAGTGAAAATATGAACAGAACTTAATTTTCAAGATTCCAGTATTGAAATGAACTTTCTTTAGTTTTAGCACAACTAAAGCCACTTTCTTATAAAAAAAACATGTAGTAAGAACAAAGACAAACGATGATTGCCGGGGGTGTCTTGAGGTTGTTACTTACGCTAGAGCTCCACCCTTCCCTTGAAAGAAATCGGAAAAGAAAAAATCACTCATCCCCAGTCCTTTTACGTCAGCCATTTTGGCTTGGACAACTCACGATCTTCGAAGAGCAGAGATTGGTGGTGTTTGTTGAAATTTATTGATCTTTAGCAGGGCGATAAAGCCCATCAGATCTCTGTATTTTTAACAGAAGAAAACATTTTTACTTTTTGTGAACTGGAATTAATTCAAGATGTGGAAAATCAGAGAAATTCAAGACAAAATGTGAGTATAAATGAAACCAAGGTAGACTAGAGGAGAGGAGACAAAAAAATAAATGACCAATTGCCATGCAAACGAGGCGTTATACTTTAGGCCATAGAATTTATAGATTGTTGATTCATCCATCAAAATTAGACTGCGTTGCTGAGATCTTCGGGTGTTACGAAATAGGTTTATCCTGGCTATATCGATGCCCCATAACGACCCATACATTTCAACTGAGATCAGATAAGGGAAGTCTCAGGACTGCTGTGCTGTGCTGTCTGTTGTCTGGTCTGTTGTGGTGATGGGAGTTGAGACAGTTTTGTCAGGAAGAACCAGGTTGCATTTCGTGTTACCACTACGCCGGAGAATAGGCCAACCAAATCAGACTTCACGCCAAAGAAATAATAGATCTATTGTTTTATAATTGAAATATCAGTCTAGGCTATTGTTTTGTTTTGAAAGATCCACGCTGGTATGCCAATAAAATTTCAAACTCCACGCGTAGGCTACATGGAATACACACTTGAGCAGAATTTGGATTTTTGATACATATTTCTGGAAGATATTCAGTGCAGCACAAAGATTCCTCCAAAAACATAGGGGCCCTATGGCCGTGTTCGAAGAACGACTCTGGTTGAATATAGCTATTTCGGTCAAATGATGAAAGATGTTAATCGGTATGCACAACAATGACGATAATGATTATCATGATAATGGTGGTGGTTATGATGATGATGTTGATGACCACGATGATTATGATGCTTGTTGGTAGGGGTGATTGTGGTGGTAGTATGGATGTAGTGGTGGTGGTAGAGGTGGTTGTGGTGCTGAAGGTGGGGTGCTTGTGATGGTTGTGATAGGGATGATCGTGGTGATGATTGTAGGGGGTTGTGGTGGTGGTGATAGGGGTGGTCGAGGTGATGGTTGTAGGGGTGGTTATGGTGGTTGTGATAAGGGCGTGGTGGTTTTGATAGAGGTGATCGTGATGATGGTTGTAGGGGTGGCTTGTGGTGGTGGTTTTAGGGGCTGGTGGTGGTGATAAGGGTGGTGGTGGTGATGGTTTTAGGGGTGGTTGTGGTGGTGGTGATAGGGGTGGTGGTGGTGATGGTTGAAGGGGTGATTGTGGTGGTGGTGATAAGGGTGGTGGTGGTGATGGTTTTAGGGTGGTTGTGGTGGTGGTGATAGGGTGGTGGTGGTGATGGTTTTAGGGTGGTTGTGGTGGTGGTGATAAGGGTGGTGGTGGTGATGGTTTTAGGGTGGTTGTGGTGGTTGTGATAGGGGTGGTGGTGGTGATGGTTGTAGGGGTGATTGTGGTGGTGGTGAGTTCCTTTAGATCTTGCCGCAGCCACACTATCAATGATAGTGATGGTAATCATGATGATGATGATGATAATGATGATGGTGATTATTATTATTATTATTATTATTATTATCATGACGATTTTTATGGTGAGGATGATAATAATGAGGATTTGTTTTGAAAACTGGTTTGAAATTGCCGCTCTTTGCCAAGACTCTTTGATTAATGTTGAGAATGCGTGAAATGTCATTTACCAATCCAAGGTGGCAATTTGCCAGTTTCAAATGGTAAACAGCCATGAGTCAGATGCAATCAAGCTTGTGCGAAGAGAAAAATTGTCACATGACCTTAAATCGACAAAGGGGCTTGTGAAGAACTAACCGCAAATTGCACATAAATGGCCGAGACAATGGCCCTAATGGCATTGTTGAGATGCTTATACTATTGTTACACGTTTTCCATTGTTCAAGCGTTGGTTGGTCAGTGAGTTAGTTAGTTAGTTAGTTAGTTAGTTAGTGACACGCCACCCCACACCAATGTGTTCGAAATTCTTCGAACACAATGAATGTTCTACTAGTGCAGTATTTTTCATTGATAAGACTGATGCCCCTTTAAACTTATACGGTATGGAAAATGGACAATGCTGCAAGACCAAGGTGGAAGCTAGCACAAAGTTACCATGCTTGTGGGTCAAGTCAGCTTGCCATAGTCTGCAGGGTGTGTGCCATTTCAACAAGATCTTGGATGGGTCATCATGAAATGAAGAAAGGTTCAATACAAAAACAAAAGAAAATCACTTGGAAAATTGTTGCATCTAGTATCACCAATCTGGGTGGTCTGGCAGGGTCAGAGGTCTGGAGCCTGGGCTATGAAAAAGCCCTCAAAAATTTACATTCTCTTCATGCTTCCCCTAAAACCTCCTTAAGACTGCAGAACTCCCATTTGGTATCAGTAAGCTATATAACTTGAACACCTAAGATTTTTAATAGCCTTTTCAATTTGAAAATAGCAGCTTGATTTCATTTAAGGGATAAGAAACACTCTTTGCACAGAGAAAATTTGTTGAACTCACCAATATTGTGAACAGTAGGTGTTTCGCATGCTAAACTGGCATGCAAGATTTTGGGATTTTTGAAAATATCTATAAATCATGCTGGTTTTTCCAGGTTTTTTTAAAACAATTCCTGGGATTTTCAGGATTTTTTCAGAGTTTCAATTTGTGAAAAAATATAAAGCTATATGTGGGTGCTTCAAGACAATGCAAAGAGCATACCCTTGCTATAGATTTGTGCTAAAACACTGATCACTAATTTTTAGACAGTACCATTGTACAATACATCATTATGTGCATGCATAAAGGTATTACCTTTTTGTTTAGTAATAATCTTATTCTTCTGTTTATTATTTATTACCTGACATGATGTCTTAAAATATGCAAGATATCAGAACTTAGAGAACCTAGATTATTTTTGACGAACCAATGCTTTAAATTGCTGGAGACATAATGATAGTATAGCAACCTAATTTAATGATGATGTAATTTTTTAGGACCAATGTGGTCATGAACTATTCTGAAGTAGAATCAAAAGTCAGAGAAGCAACAAATGATGATCAATGGGGGCCTCATGGAACCATCATGAATGAAATTGCAAAATATACATTCATGTATGAGAATTTTCCAGAGGTGATGGGAATGCTATGGAAAAGAATGTTACTTGAAAAGAAGAATTGGAGGAGGACATACAAGGTATTTTGAGAAAATTGGTTCTGTGATTCAGTAGTTACCGTTGCTGGACTGTGTGATTGCTTGATTTTGTAACTGGTTGATCAGCTGACAACTGTATGATTGTTTGATTTTCTAATTTGATGATCAGTTGATTTGATTGCTTGATTATGTGATTTTTTGATCAGCTGACTGTGTGATTTGTTGATCACTGATCAGTTGATTAGCTGACTCTGTCATTGCTTGATTGTGTAATTGGATGATCAGTTGATTGTATGATTGATCAACTGTTTGATTGGTTGATTGGAATTTTATGTAGTTGCCTTATTGTGTAATTGTTGACCGGGTGATTACTTTGTTTTTTGGTTGGTTGAACAGTTGTTTGTGAGATTGCTCATTTGCATGATTGCTTTTTACATTGAATGTATCAATTTAGTCTCATATTGTATGTGGTGTTATTTAAAATGATAAACTGAAGCTGCTTGAGCTGCAAGAATATTTTTGATTACTCTGTAAGGTTTTCAATAGCAAAAAATTCAACCAGAGCTCCAAGGCTGCTCTTAATGGTAGATGTTTGTCAGTGTTGGCCATAGCTTAACTGATCATAATCTTTTTGTTTCAGTCTTTGCTACTTTTGCATTATCTGCTGAGAAACGGATCTGAAAAAGTTGTAACCAGTGCCAGAGATCATTTGTATGACATGCGACAATTGGAGAATTATCAATGTCTTGATGAAGCAGGAAAAGATCAAGGCTTAAATAGTAAGTATCTTTGATGAGTCTTTCCTGTTTTTAATAATTTACTGCCAAAAAATGCTATGTGACTTAATGCAAGGCGAATTAAAATTATATTGAAATTATTGGAATGATTAATTTTGGTGGGAAAAAGTTAGTAAAGGGCTAGACTTATTACACAAGTCTCAACTCCACTCATAAAATCTAGACTAACTAAAACAGCAATTTGCTACACTGAGACTCATATCGTGACAATGTTCAAAAGTGGCCAGTTTTAGATTAAACTTGTCTTCAAAATTTGAATGTTTTGATCGAAGTAGCATTTGCCATTTTGTTTTGCTGCTCATTAATTGGTGAGATTTTATTCTATTGTTCGATCTGACGAAAACTCATCACAATAAAAGTGGGAGGACATTAATACATTAATACAGCAAATGAGATGTTGCACTCTGATTAGCTCTGGCTATTTTTAAACAGAAACTTGAAACATGATCTTTAACAAATGCCTCACCAATCTAGAGAATGTCTTTTATATCTTACAAACTGAAGATAATAGGAGACCTTTCTTCAACATGATACATTTTTTCAAGTCTAAGAAACATTACAGTGTTTGGGCCTTATATTTTTTTGTTCATGGGAATTTACATACCTTTAGGGCCCACTGTTGTTACCGTCGTTTATATGATTTTGTTGGGTAGTGGAAATGAATGAAAACCCTTTAAATTGAGACATCATTAATAGGATAGTTAAGGCAATGCTTAGTATATCAGAAAGTTTTGAAGTTGTGATTTTTTATTGTAGTTCGTCATAAAGTGAAAGAAATAATTGAGTTTGTTCAAGATAATGAGCGTTTGAGAGCAGAAAGAAAAAGAGCAAAACAAAACAGAGAGAAATATATTGGTTTATCGTCAAATGTCGTTTCTGATGGATTTTACAGTAAGTAGACAGATAATATAACTCTCTACCAATTAATCTGACTGACTTGTGGTATAGCACGTTCCACAAAAGCAATACTAGCGGGGCTTTCAAAAATTTTCTGATCCAGCCTCACTTTTCAGATGTTTGAACACAATGTTTGACCATTTGGCCACGTGGAAAACATTGCTTGTCAAACAGTTTTTGCTTAAACAGACAAAAGATTCTCATAAGAAAATTTAAGTCTTAGGACCTGGCCTAATGATCAAACATTGTTTTTCAAACATTTCAGATTTGCTTTTCAAACACAGTGTTCGACCGTTTGGCCACATTACAAAGCAATGCCCGGCTTTGTTGGCCCTTCTTCAGCACCGTACATATCTTTATAAATTTATTATGAATGGCGAAAGATATTACGACAAATGGCACAACACAACAGATGGGAATCGAACCTGGACTGGGTGACCGAAGAGTTAACTATAAAAAATTGAGTTTCTATCAGTATAACACTGAAAAATGTCACAGCCAATGACGAAGGTTACACGGTGCATGCATAACATTACCGTACACATTATCACTTCCTTACTTACATTTCAAGACATGCAAATGTACTTGTTCCAATATAAAAAGAAAAGAAGTGGCTATAGGCTATATCTATATAAGCAGATGGGACAAGCACATGAATATGTCTACTCATGTTGCCAATGTTTCGAAGGCGTGTTTTATGCAACTTCGCAATCTTTGGTCAATCAAGAAATTTATTGATAGTGACACATTAACCACGCCAACTCATGCCTTTGTAACATCAAAATTGGACAGTTGTAACGCGTTGTTGTATGGTATTCGAAAAACCGCCATGTCCAGTCTACAGTATGTACAAAACTGTGCAGCCAAGTTAATTAAGGGTGCTCGTAAGTTTGATCATGTGACACCCTTGCTCATTGAACTACACTGGCTACCTATGACGTAAAGGTAAAGGTAAAGGTTATTGCATTCATATAGCGCCCTAACTATAATTCAATATTCTAAGGCGCTTCACAATTCTATTACCCCTCAGCTCAAGCATTTTTTGTCTTCCTTGGGAAGTATTTTTTTTTTGAACAGCGTGCAGCCTCATTCGGCGCTTCTGAAATTTTGTTGCCTTCATTGCCGAGGTACCAATTTTGCCCCTTGGTGAGGAGAGGCACATTTGTGTTAACAACTTGCCCAAGGTTGTTATCTCTGCAACACAAGTGGAAAGACCGTGGCTCGAACCCACAACATTCTCGTTGCGAGCCCTGCCACTAACCACTGCGCCACAGAGACCAATGTTTAAAATACTTCTGACTGTGTTCAAGATTTTCCAGGGTAGAGCTCCGGAATATTTGACAGAGTTGATTTCTATTTACAATCCTGGCAGATCTGATAATAGCCGAGTTTTGAATGTGCCCCGATCTAATACGAAGATTTGGGGCGATAGAGCTTTTAGTATTGCTGGTCCCAGACTATGGAAATCACTCCCGATTGAACTACGTACCACCACTAGCATTGTAGAGTTTAAGTCGAGATTGAAGATATGTTTTGGCAGTGTGACCCCATGAAGAGTTTAAATGGGGGTAATATCAGGTTGTTGTAGGTTCACTACAATAATACTAGGACCACGAAGGCGATATTCACACTGTCTCCACGTCCTTGACTGCATAGGCCTACTCTAATCTGGAACAAGTTCAAATTCATTTATTTTCTCTTATTTTGCGTTTGTAGGTGATCGATATGATAAAGAGCCATCTTCAAAATACAAAGATGAATTCGAATCGTTTGATAAGAACGAATATCAACGAAAAAGCAAACTGGGCGAATTCAAGGACAGAATAGGACAGAAATTGGGCGAACTGAGACCTGGCAAAAGGGACTACAAAGATTACCAAGACAATTATCGTGGTAGCGGTAAAAAGTAAGTAGACATATCAATGATCTGAAGGATGTAATCTTAAGTATTATCTCGAACAAAAAGACATTCAAAGATGCTTATGTCGAAGTAAGGTACGAAAATAATTGACTTTCAGTAACAACACAAACGGCAGGCCAGGAAAAATAAAAAAAAAATAGAGGAAAGAATGCTAATATTTCGCCCTGGTTTACAGGGCTTTTCAGAGCTAAATTATTTAAGTTTTTTACAGCGATTGACTTTATAGTGACCAATCTTAAGCCCGGGTCAAACGACTAGTGTTTTCGCTGGACTTTCACTAGACATAGCTGCCAAGTTCTAGCGAAATGTACTATTCTGGCAAATCGACTAAACATTTGCTATACATTTCGCTCTTTTTTCTTGAGTGAGTGAATAAAGGCAATCAAAAAAGAGAATGAATGATTTGGTGCCCCTCTTTTCGAAGTACGCTTGCACGAGCAACACAAAAGTTGACAAATCGACCAAACGACTATAAAAATTCTATACGGACGTATTTTCCTTTGATGTGTCCATTTGACGTATTTATGGGCAAGGTTTTCACGTGTCTCTACGATATAGTTACAAATACAATCAGAATATTATAATGAATTGTCAGTAACAACACAAAACGGCAGATGAGACACAGAAAAGAAACATGAACAGAATATTATACCCATGTTTCTTTCAGTTCATAAATGTCTTGCGTATGTTGGGGCTTTGTCCCTGCCTTTTTGTGATCTTTCAATAAGAAATGCTGTGAGAATAAGGGCTCATGGGGATGTAAGAGGAACCCTACTCAATGCTATAAAATATCTTGGGGGTTATCTGCCCTCCTCTCGATTACGGTGTCTTTGTACAAAGGCAAGATTAACAGCTGTGCTTTAAGGTGCTGTGGCGTCGAAACCTAATCCAGCTGGCCCGTGGTGTCAGAAGTTCAGCGAAGTAGAGTGTTCGAGCCCCAGCTACGCTAGCGTCACAGCCAGGGTCGAGGTCTCGATTAGTTAACCTATTACCGAGATCCTAGGAACCGGTGCTAAATACAACATTTCACCTTTCAACCTACTAGACCTTTATGAAGAAGCAACGTTGTACTTCAAGAAATTATCGAATTGGTCCCTGTTGTGCGTGATTGGCGTGATTAGCATGCAAGGCTTCCAAAGAAAATGTTGTTAGTGCGAGCCACAGTCTTTCCACTTTGATTGCAGATATAATAACTTTGGGCAAGTTGTTAACACAAAAGTGCCCTCCTCGCCAAGGTGCAAAATTGATACCTCGGCAATAAAAGCAACAAAATTTCAGAAGCGTTGAATGTGGCTGCACGCTGTTCAAAAACTACTTCCCCGGGGAGACAAGAAATGCTTGAGGGTGTAATAGAATTCTAAAGCGGTTTAAGCTATTGAATTAAAGTTAGGGCGCTATATAAATGCAATGACCTTTATCTTTAACTTTATTATATTAACAATATTTCTTAGTGAGTTCAAAGACGAACCAGAAGACGGTGAAGAAATATCAGAGGATAAAGATACAAACGATGAAGATTCTTTTTCGTACCGCTCCGTCAAATCAAGTGTATCTGAATCATCAACCGACGTCAAAGAACCTCAACCAACTCAACAACCGAGCGCTCGAAAGCCGGTTAAAAAGATCGACCTGGGAGCCGCCGCGACACTGATCAGCGTAGCACAGACGTCCTCCGCCCAAAGCGAACCGGCGCAGAACGGAACGTCACTGACGCAAACAACTGCAAGCATAAGCAAGCCTCAACAAGGAAGTTCATCGGCTATGAATGATTTGGTTGATCTTATGAATACTGGACCTACGGATGCGCCGCTTATGCCAACAAATGCAGCTAATGAGGGAGATTTGTTTGGTGGATTTTCAAGTGCCCCTGCTGTCAATAGTGAGTTTATTGATGTTAGTTTTGTTCTTTACGCCTGACATCAGCAGACAACGTCGTCATCATCATCATCATCATAATCATATTCATATGTTATGATCTTCATCATTACCCCCATAAACATCATCATCGTCATCATCATCGTTTTAATAATAGTCATCACCATTATCATTAATCATTATAAGTCATCATCATCATCATCATCATCATCAACAACATCATCATTAACATCATCTCATTATCACCATTATCATCATCATTATCATCATTATCATTATAATCATCATCATCATCGATAACATCATCAGCGTCATCATCATTATCACCCTTCTCATCAACATCGTTATCATCATCATCATTATCATCATCATCATCATCGATACCATCATCATCATTATTTATATTAAAGCTTTGGGGTATGCACCCGGCTAAAAACCGTCCTCTTAAATTCCCTCCCAAATTTTTGCTTATCTCCTTTCCTCCTTTATCCGTCCGTCAACGTCGCCAATTCACATCTTCCTCAGCTTTCCATTTCCTTGGTTTCCTACATATGTTCTACTTCTTTGTTGTTTTGTACCTGTGTCTTCTTTTATGCACAAATCAGTCGAGTTTTGAATGAACTTGAAGAAAACACATTTTCTTAATTTTGTTATTTGCCCAGGAGGACGTTCAATTTCTTTGCCTCAAGTTTCACCTACATGATTTGCTTCTTTTTATTTGTTAACAGCTGCTCCTTCTAATAATGGCGACTTTGCTGATTTCGGAGCTTTTAAATCAACGCAACAACCTACAAATGATGAAGATTTTGGTGATTTCAGCGCATTCAATACAGCACCAACTGCTTCGACACAGTCATCATCCTCTTTACAAGTACGATATGCCTCTTTGATTATCTTTTAAATGGCCATATTTCATACTCTGTTGCCGTATATTAAGACAGGTCTTCGCGGCTTCAAAGAAGATTATTGTAGAGTGATATCAGTCTCTTTTTGACTCAAGGACGAGGATAGAATGACAACCTGAGTCCCACTCTTCGCAAACAGCAGCAACAACAACAACAACCGTGCCAAAGCCGTGCTTGCAAACTCTGGCGCGGCAAAGTCGCCGTGCCAGGATTTAAGCACGCCATAAAATCTATAATCTCTTCAGACGTCGTGCTAGTGCCGTACCAGAATGAAAAATCCGGGCACGGCACGGCGCTGGCACGACGTTTGTAGTATGCCTTAATTGCACTTTATTACTTGACTCTTTCTATTCCTAGGACTTCGATTTACTTAGCGGTGTTAGCTCCTCAGTTCCTCAAGCACCTCTGGCATCAACTATGCCTATGATGCAACGACAATCGCAGCAGAATTTTTCAATGCAACAGTCTTTTCAACCAACTGGTCAAATGTCTGGCATGTCACAGAATTACAACAACCAACAGCAAGTACCTAATGTCATGTCTGTTGGCCAGCAGCAAGCAAAAATATCGGTAAGATCTTCGTTCAGATGCAGGACTCACAACGAAAAGGATGTACGCTTGAGCTGCGGTATTTCCACTTGTGTTGCAGAGATAACAACCGTTGGCAAGTTATTAAAACAAATGTGCCACTCCTTACCCAGTTGTATAAATGGGAATCTGATCGGTAGCTATGAGCACCGTGTGTGGCTGCAACCTGCTACATACTATTTTCCCTGCTCTGAATGCGAAGGCGTCGTTTCATGGAGAGAGACCACCTTGAGTACAATATCAACCCACACCAACAGGCTCAACCTCATGCCCAGGCTCCAAACCTGCTTCTTCGACTCCCAACCGTCCAACAATATTTTAGCCCTGGTAGTTGTTTTACAGTTTTATTTTTCTTTGGTAACATGACTTTTTGGCCTATTTGTTGTAAAACTTTGCGAAATTCTGACGTCACTGAAGCTTTTAAATTATTTGACGAGCCCTGTCAAATGCATGGTTGTATAGGGACAGTTGAGTTTTACATAGCAAACTAACTAACTCGCTAACTTACTCACTAACTAATTAACTCACTCACTAACTAATTAACTCACTCACTAACTTTTACTAACTAACTAACTAAATAGCTAACTAACTAACTAACTAACTAACTAACTTACAAACCAACTAAGTAAACAAGTAACCAACTGACGTATTGATTAACTAACTAATGAACCAGCTAACAAACTAACTAACTCACTAACTAACTAACTAACTAACTAACTAACTAACTAACTAACTAACTAACTAACTAACTAACTAACTAACTAGCTAGCTAATTAACTAACTAAACTAACTAACTAACTAAATAAATAACTAACTAGCAAACTAACTAACTAACTAACTAACTAACTAACTAGCTAGCTAATTAACTAACTAAACTAACTATCTAACTAACTAAATAACTAACTAACTAACTAACTAACTAACTAACTAACTAAGCTAGCTAGCTAATTAACTAACTAACTAACTAACTAACTAACTAACTAACTAACTAACTAACTAACTTACAAACCAACTAAGTAAACAAGTAACCAACTGACGTATTGATTAACTAACTAATGAACCAGCTAACAAACTAACTAACACACTAACTAACTAACTAGCTAACTAACTAACTAACTAACTAGCTAGTTAATTAACTAACTAAACTAACTAACTAACTAACTAAATAACTAACTAACAAACTAACTAACTAAATAAGTGGATACCGATTTCAGTCCAAATTTAGACTTTTCCGCTGTTTTGTAATTTTTTATGAGCTTTGCCTTTTGAATAAAATTTACTATATTTGCCTTCCACAACTTGCTAAAATTATATGAATGTTTTATCCAACAGGGAACTACAACCCCTGAAAAATCGACACTTTGGAGCAATACAGGCCTAGATATAAGCCTAGATACGCTTAGCCCAGGAACAGCAAAAGATAAGCCGATACAACCAACAATGAGGGAAATGACGCAGCA
Organism: Chrysaora quinquecirrha; assembly: GCA_014526335.1. Taxonomy (NCBI): domain Eukaryota; kingdom Metazoa; phylum Cnidaria; class Scyphozoa; order Semaeostomeae; family Pelagiidae; genus Chrysaora; species Chrysaora quinquecirrha. The sequence goes on along the minus strand of JACTAT010000059.1, from coordinate 4,073,214 downwards.
CCAGCCAGGTCAGTTTATGCAGCCATCAATGCAGCCTCAGCAGATGCAAGGTATGAGTTCCAATATTGCAATGCAAGGAATGCCAGTATCGAGTATGGCGAATTTGAATACCAGCATGGGAGGTATGAATCTAGGAACTGGAATGGTCAACCCCATGCAAATGAACCCATCACCCCAGATGGGAATGCCTGCATCTAACATGGGCATGATGGGTGGCGCAGGAATGATGGGTAACCCAAATATGGCAATGGGGACAATGCAATACAATTATCAAACAATGGGCATGCGAATGCCCATGCAAACACCTATTTATCAGAACTCAATGACTGGAGGTTTAGGAAAGTTCAAGTCGTAATTATTTTATCGTTTATTAGCTTTGATGAAACCGTTGTACGAATTTTACATCTGGCAACTCCGACATGTGATTAACGTCCTTATAAGGGCTCTAATTAATTTTTGTACATGATTTTTTCATGCAAGTCTGCGAATCTCAGTCTACGCATATTTTTTTACAAGAAACTCGTGTCTTCAGTAGCTACCGAAGTTTCTTAACTTTCTAGTCTCATATTACCCGTTTTTTATACAAAACCTAGCTCGGGACCTAGCTCGGGTGTTATAAGTTTAACCCATTAAATTTCATTCCAGTCACCTTTCATTTCACCATATTTTAATACTTTGGAGGCTTGCTAAAATGTTCCTTAATTGCACGAAAAATTCAAGTAATACCACTCAAAATGTCGTTTTACAAAGAAACAAGAACAGCGAATAAATTGCAAAATACTGTAGGCCACGAGAGATAAAAGAGTCGTAGTGTCTATGACAAATACACTTTTTTTCAACAAGCAACTGGACTTTAGTCCAGCCCCCAAGAATTGCTTAACATATCCAGTATTTTATCCCTCACACAATAACTGGTACCCCTATATTCGGCGGGTTTAAACATACGCAGACTTTCTGAGGTTTCATACCTTTTTTGATGAAGTTCTCGCCAAAAGTTTCTTAATTTCTGAGGGTGTTTTGATCTAGGTTTCTTGTAAACCGGTTTCTTATGAAAAACGTGTTTTAAATTGCATTTCCAGTCCTCAAATTGAAATGAAACATTTTACAGAGAGTTTAAACCCGACAATTATCTTAATTTTTTGGGACCAATAATTGAAAATTTTGCGCTTTAAGGCCCTGGCCAAACGATCAAACATTGTTCGTCAAACATTTAAGATTTGCTTTACAAGCAATGTTTAACCGTTTGGCCATGTCAAAAGCATTGCCTGACAAACATTAAACAAGCTGAATTTGTTGCGCTATGTTTTGAAAAGTTCAAATGTATTTTGCTCGACGCAATCAAACGAATGTTTGAGGAGCCATGTTTGCGACATGTCCTAACGGTGAAACAATTTACTTGACAAGCAAATTTGAAATGTTTGACTAAGAATGTTTGATAGTTTGGCCAGGGCCTAAAACCGCCTAGCACTCAGTATCTTCTAAAAAGTTCCTCATTAAGTTTTGAACATTGTAAATCAACTGATTACTGTTCTCTTATTAAAATGTAGCTAATTCTTTCATATTGTATCGCTTTGGAAATTTATGCTTTTTACAATCGAAGTGAAAGTCGGTGAAAGTGGGAGAAACTCGTGTAATCGTGGACTTTCATAAAGTTCTGATAATCTTTCAGTTGATTAATTTTGTAGCTTGACGAAAGTAATATATCTTTTATTCATTCTGTTGTATTGTATCATCAGACTCTTGCATTGCTTTTAATTTACTCGTTTTTTATAGGAACCTTAACTCGGGGTTGAGGCTGGAGTTCCTTAATTTTTCAGCAAAATGAGGCTGAAGTTCCTTATGCTGTTCCTTTTCGCGAGATATGTTTGAATACTAATTTTTACAGCAAATTCATATAAACTTGCTTCATTTTCTAACTGTAAATATATATGGAGTCTTTTTTGGAAGAACGATGGGAAATACATTGTTATTCTGCTATTTTTTGCACAAATCGTCTGAAAAGATTATGCTTAGTTTTTCATCCCAGCCTCGGCAGTTCCTTAAAGTTCCTTAATTTTTTGGGAATTTTCAGCCTCGAGTTATAAAGGTGCTCCTTATAAAAAAAACGTGTATAGAAGAGAGGGTCTCATTAGGGTTTAAAATGATTGCCATTTTGCGATAGAATTTGGACAGGTTAGCGTGGAACAGGTTTAACACATGGGAGCAATGCCGAGTGGATGCGGCGATTGAGGCGGCTTAGATTGCGGAACAGAATGTATGGAAGGTTTTCAATGCGGAAATCCGCAAGAACGTTAAGATGCTTTGCGGTTCGATCTTCGTGCTCCCGAATTCAACGTTAGTTGTCAGAAGTAATAAAGAACCAAAGATTAAAGAAAGGCATGCTTGTAATTTCAAATACAGTGTAGTCGAATGATTCCATGCATACCACTATCGAAAAGCATCAAAACTACTGGTTGCATTGCAGCACGCTTTGCTTGTGCCGAAAAGAGACTGGATGTCTTGGGGGGCACTTGACCCATACAGGGATGTGCCCCCCGAAATTTCACAAACCAATCCATCTTCAAGGAGTTGTTTTCACATTCAGCGGCCAACTTTTATGATTTTAGTATGCATTTGTGTACATAAATCTGTCATTCTCTCAAAGATATAGTATGCGTTTGTGCTTAGTTGTAGGGAATCTTCGAAGAAAAACCCACCATATGAGGGGCACATACATTACCTGTCTGCCAACATAAGGGAGTGCCACCCTGCCCCCCCCCCCAGACTGGAAGCAAGAATTCTCGTGCAAAATGTAATACAGAGAATTAGCTTTTCTACAGCAAATGCTTCCCCAAATGCAGTGAAAATCAAGGGGAGCCTCAACTGAACAATGCTACTAATGATAGCCCCCCCCAAAGCGACACCCCTAGAACCTCCAAATGTTTACAAACTCACAGTACCAACAGTGACCACGTGACATGGTCTGACATGAGTCATCAACCACACAAACATTTCTCTCTTTCCTCTTCCTCTCGCGAAGTTTGCTTGCTGGATAACCCGAGGTTTTGTATTTTTTCACTCGAATATTACAGGTATGTAGAGATTTCTTAGCTAGCTCATTAATTATTTACTCAAAATTGCCTGTTATGTGCATGAATCGACTCAATTTTATGTGTAGTTGCAGCTAGAAACTTCAGTTTTGTGTTGGAGTCAAGCTGGCTGTTGTCAGTCCATTTTGGCTGGGCGTGTCGTGTGCACACGATTTTCATACATTATTCCACCACGTTATCGTACTTTTATGAGCTCATAAGCTAAATGAATCCATTCTAATTAGCTAAAACTATCTATCTTTCGCTTCTTCTCTCTCTAGTTTTCAGTCAATTTGAAAAGATTGAGCAAATCTCTGTTTTAGGCCTAAAACTAAAGATCGATATCAAACTTCCGTTCAGTTTTTTCCAATCTGGAATTTAAGAGGTTTTCGGTAGGAATTTCAACACTTTTACGAACAAGAATTTCTATCTGATTTTGTAGCTGTTTTTCAGAAATGGGGAAACAGTTTAACCCTTTCACATCCGCACTCCTAAGGCCATCAACTCCTGCAATCCGCACTCCCTGAGCTTTCCACAAGGATGAAACTGACTAACTTCAGGTCCAGTTTTCAACAGTAAAATGCACTCTGATTTAAAAATAATCCAAACAGAAAATATACAGAAAGCTTTCAAGTTTACAAATGAAATATTTTTGATGATCTAAAGTTCCTTTTTGTCCGCTTCTATCGAATTTTTCAGCAGAGGTCCTAAAAATTTGTTCTTTCCTTTTCCCGCGTTGAGGCGCCTTGCGAGCAAGATTCAAAATGAAAGTTTCAGATCCTTCTTTCTCATCCGAAAATCAAATAAAAACATTTCCACCAATTCTAGCTGCATTTCTTCCTCAATTTATCAACAAATTATTTGTAAATACTGCCAAGTCACTGAAAGCAAAGCTCTAAAACTCGAAGGAACGATGTGGCCTAACCGCCATTACTTCCGCGCTGAAAATGACAGACAAACTTTGAACAGGTATTGCTCCAGTTTTTCATATAGAAAAATATAGAAGAAATGAACCAATCGGATAGAGCTAAACGTGCCCTATTGTTTCCTATACAATAAAGAGCCATTCTGTCATTCCTTATTTAGATTACTGCCCTTTTATGGGAGGCACCCGGAAAACACGAAAACGTGTTGGCGGACGTCAAGGACATTCGGATCAAAACACGAAAACGTGTTGGCGGGTGTGAAAGGGTTAAAAGGGTTAAGGCAGGTTTAGGCATTGATTGATTGATTTAGGTGACCACGCCCTTTTTCATAGCAAGGATAGGTTTTGTATATAGACTAAATCTTATTTAAAAGTGTCCCAGGTTACAACTTGGTTATTTGTTCTTAAAACCAAACCCTAATTTTCACTGACCACACCCTTTGCACCTCCAGTGTTAGATGTCTGGTTATGCCACTGCTCCTTCTTAATATCAGTCTTGTATGAAGAGCCCAAAATGACTTAATTTTAATGTCTTTTCTATAGAAGGACACAGTCATGGTTGCTGGAAAAATAAAATTGCAAATTGTGTCTGGCACAAAGTTGAAGAACAGAGAAAGGTTTCAGACCAGTGATCCATATTGTTTGGTAGAGTGTGGTAAAGAATCCAAGAAGACAAAGTCAATTGATAATAACTTGAATCCTCAATGGAATGAAGAGTTTGTGTTGTCTGTGCCTGATGGTGAAGAGACATTAGCATTTTCATTATGGGACAAAAACACCCTCACAAAAGACAACTATATGGGGTTCACTTTCACCTCTATTGCAGACTGCCCAAAAGATCAAGCAACACAGAAGGTAATAGATTTGTATTCTTGTTTTTAGATCCACAATTGTGGAAAAAATGTTTAATTTCACAGTTTGAGACTCTTGGGACCTTATGGGGGTCATTTATGGGACAAGTTCTGGGGAAAATTAGGGAGAATCAGGTGGGCAGTTGCCCCCCCCATCATTGCCAAGATAGGATTTGTATAATCTGATTTAAACATGTCTCAGCATACCTTGTGGTTATTTTTTCTTGAAGCCTACACCAATTTTCTTTGACCACACCCTTCTGCTCCTTCAGTGTTTGCCCTCTGGCCTTGCCACTGCTTGGCCAGCCCCCTAGCTCTATAGCCCTTCAATTGAGGCATGACCAGACATTTTAATGAAAATTGAACTGGAAACATTTTTGATGTGTTTGTACCCATTTCTCCAAGAAGACTCCTCTTTGTATATGGAATAAGGGCTTTGAAGGTGGCAGAATTTGCCCCAAATAAGTGAGATCTCTATGAAAAACCCTTTCAAACTGCATGGATGTTTTTTGTCATTATTGTACCATGTGCGGCTCGTTAGTTATTTATGTCAGCAATAAAAGTTGACAAAGATATATATAATCTAGAATTTGCTCCTTGAATTTCTAATGTTTCTGCAGGTTCTTCCAGTTAAAGGAAATGGTGGAGGAGAAATAACTGTCATTGTTACCCCAGACTTTGAAACATCAGGATCTAAGCTACAAAGAGTCTCTCAGGAGATGAACAACAACGTTGAAGAAAACAAAAAGCTGCAAGGTGACATGGCGAATTTCCGCAAAGAAGTTGATCACCTGAGGGGAGAGGTCAACAGAATGTCTGCAGAGAATGATAGATTTTCAGCTAACAACAAAAAGTTGGAGGAAGAAAACAACAGGTTCTCTGCAAACAATAAGAAATTGGAAGAGGAAAATAACAAATTTGCTGAGAACAACAAAAAACTCGAGGGTCAGGTGAGGAAACATTTTCCAGTTAATTAGATAGACCAATATTAGTTTCAAACATGGCTTTCAGTGCAAATAATAGCAAAAATATGAATGGATAAGTGCTCTTGGATTAATTGCTGTTCTTAAACTAGTTCCAAATTCCATTCCGTGTTCCATTCCATTTGGATTCCATTCCAAATTCTTTTCCACATCCTGTTCCATGTTTCATTCAATGTTACGTTTCTAAATCGGTTTCCCATTCCTCCCGCGTTTTTTGTGACAAGTTTGAAAATAACTACTTTTCAATAAGCATGACTACTTTTGATGGATCTAAAAGGTAGCTAGTAGTGTAGGCAATCACAGCATTGTCCTTATCAAGCAATGTTGCGACAGGCCCTAGGGCCCTTCTTAGATGACTGCAACAGTAAAAAACCCTACTATAATTGTTGGAAAAATTTTCTCGTAACAAAATATTAGTCTTAGGCCCTGGCCAAACTATCAAATGTCGTTTTTCAAACATTTGAGATTCGCTTATCAAACACAATATTTGACCGTTTGCCTACATCGCAAAACATTGCTTGTCAAATATGGAATTCATGGAATGTTTCTGAAGTTTTTCAAAACATCGCTGAAGAGGTTCTGCTTGTCAAGCAATGTTTTGCGAGGTGGACAAACGTTCAAAAATTGTGTTTGGCAAGCAAACCTCAAATGTTTGGAAAACAAGGTTTGAAAAACAATGTTTGATCATTAGGCCGGGGCCATAGATTTAAGGGGGTGTTTGGAAGGGTCTGGAAACCATAAAACCGCTCAAAATTTGCTCAAAAACCGTAAAACCGTGTGATATTTTGAACAGAACCGTTTGGCACGATGTTAAGTTCCCGTTTTCCCAAAAATTGCACAGAATCTATTAAACTCTGGGTTAGTCAACTTTTACTGCTCACTTCACGTTTTTGAGACATTTTCCTCCCATAACAATTTTTGTTTTCATTGCGGGCTAACCTGAAGCTTCACTGAGTCGGCATTCAGTACCAAAAACGCAAAATATTAAACAAATACCGGGAAAAGTATCCAAAAATGCCGTAAAGCCTTTCACCGACGAGATTTTCAAAACCGAAAAACCGCGTAATTCTTCGGAGAAAACGAAAACCCCAGCCAAAATAATGGCAAAACCGTGTAACCGTAAAACCCAAACATCCCCTCTAGATTTCAGTTCTCAGTATTTTTTGCTTAGTGTAGCATTTACTACTTTACTATTTTTACTGATTTAGGTAAACAAAATGACAGAGGAGAACAACAAATTTGAAGCAAATAACAAGAAATTAGAGGGTGAAGTAAATCGTTTGACTGGAGAAAATGACAGATTTGCTGCCAGCAATGCAAAATTGGAAGGAGAAGTGAACAGGTTAGAGGGTGAGGTCAATAAAATGGCCGAGGAAAATAATAAATTCGCTGCAAATAACAAGAAACTTGAAGGCGAAGTCAATCGTCTTGAAGGTGAAGTTTCCAAAATGGCCGAGGAGAATAAGAAGTTTGAAGCAAATAATCAGAAACTGGAAGGAGAGGTGCGTGGTTTGAATAATTTCCTGTTGAAGCTTTTTTATTGTGAATTAAAGTGAGGCACATTTCACCATATTCAGAAGGGTAGCTACGAGCCCGGCTACGAGGTTTCTACACAAACAATATGGGCTCGTTTTGTCATTTGGACCCTTTAATTGAATTTCTATTGGTCATCCCGCTGAATCCCCTAAGCTGATTGGTGCTTAAAACACAATGCCAATTTCCGCTTCACTTTAAGGCTAGTGCACTCTGAGCCGCATCTGGGTATAAATTCTCCCGTAGTTTATTGTTTCGGTCTGCTTCTGACGTTTATACTCTGAGGAGTGTCAGACGAAAACTCTTTTATGTATGGCCAAAATTGTTTCCGCTGTTCATCGCAATTTTGAAATTTTGTACTTCTCAAAAATTGTCCATAAATAACTCAAAAAGATCAGAAACACTCAGAAACACCTTGGCTGTGGAGGAGACCTGTGGCTGGAAGGACCTCGAGTTAGGCTGGCTACTTCATTGCTCTGTTTAGTGCAGTGGAGTAGTCACCTGGCTTGTTGTCCAGAAGGTCACTGGTTCGAATCCCAGTCATGGCAATTGTAACAATTGTGGAAGCCCGTTTATGATGAATAAATATCCTGTGTCAGCATATGTCCAATTCAAAAACATCACGAAAGGCTTTTCGTTTACACGGGTACGAATGGATCCTTTTCTTTTTGGTAGCGGGATCGTATCTTTTTGGGTACGCTAGAGAAGCGAATCCATTGAATCCGTTGCCATTCCGTTTCCACGAAATCGTACCCCTACCGTACCCGGAAAGGTGCGGGTCTTTTGGACCCAGATGTTTTTTCCTGCGTAAAAACAGGTCGTGGATCCAATTTTTGGATGGTGTTTTTACGCATGTCTTTTAAAAGAAACTTTTAGAACTGCACATTATCGGTATGAGCCAACAGTTTGCAAGGAGAGAAGGCGTTTACCATAGTTGGAAGAGTTGCTTTTACTTTCATTATCAAGACCTCATATTGTCCAAAATGACTGCTCTTTTCTCTGAAGCAAAGACGAAGGCCCTGCCCAAAAAATCAAACATTATTGGTCAAACATCTAATCTTTGTTTGACAAACAAAAAGATCGTTCGGCCATGCATCACAAAGCATTGCTCATCAAACATTTTTGCTTACGACAAGCACAAATTGTTCTCGAAGTTTTCAAAAGCATTGCCAAGCAAGTTTCTTGCTTTCTTGCTTGCAATTTGCAACGTGGCCAAACGGTCAAACATTGTTTATAAAGAGAATCTCAAATTTAAGACGATGCCATTTTACCCTCTAAAGCAAAACATTCCCCGGTTTCCACCCAGAGTCATGTTTATTCGGACCCAATTTAAAAGGTGGGGGGCTCGCGCAAAGGTGGTATATCTTTGCTAATATTTGTGATGTATCCTAGGCCCAGGGGGGGTTAATTAATTTTCAATACGGGGGGTCCATGCCACTATTTCCTTGCAGACCCCTAAATATTGAGTCTAATGTTTTGGGGACCCCAAATATTGAGTTTAATGTTTTGGAGACCCCAAATATTGCTATCTACTTTTGGACACCTAAAAATGTTTTCTGGGGTTTAGCCATCAGTTTCATGAAAATTTACCATTTATAAGCTCTTGGCAGTTGGATGGGTTATTGTAATGAATCGCACAAAATCGCACGATTCTTCCTTCAGATTTTTAAAATGTTGCAAGTTGTTGCAGTTTATCAAAAACAAAAGAAATGTTTGACAAGCAATGTTGGAAAGGCAGCCAAACGATCAAGCATTGCTTAACAACCGTATTAGACATGATAGACACCACTTATCATGAAAAGCCTTTGATATTTAGTAGGACAACGTTTCAGGAGAGATCCGTCTCCCATCATCGGGCAATGAGACATGTGGTTTCTTTCCTATTTATTATTGACAAGCAAAATTAAGCAAAATTTATAGTGTGATGTTTTTGAAAAAGTTCAAAAACATTTTTGCTTGACACACGAAAAAAATGTTGGACGAGCAATGTTTTTGGACGTGGCCAAACGGTCAAACATTTTGCTTGACGAGCAAATCTCAAATGTTGGACCAACAATGTTTGATCGTTTGGCCAGGGCCTAACTCACCGCGTTTATGTTCTAGGTCAATCGTTTACAAGGTGAAGTCCAAAAGATGGCTGAAGAAAACAACAAATTCGCTGCAAATAACGAGAAACTGAAAGGTGAAGTTGATCGTTTGACGGGAGAGATTGACAAAATGGCGGCGGAAAATGCCAAATTTGCTGAAAATAATGCAAAACTCGAGGCAGAGGTCGGGAAAATGACTGCAGAGAATAACAAATTTGCGGAAAATAATAAGAACTTGGAAGACGAGATCAACAGATTGAAAGCAGAAATTGCAAAATTGGCTGAGGAGAATCAGAAATTTGCTGAAAACAACGCTAATCTTAAGAAAGAGGTAAGTTTTTAATGTTTGTAAAATAACCACGACTACACTTTTTTAATAAGCAACTGGGCTTTTGTCCAGCTCTCAATGTTGCCTAAAATTTTGGACATTTCAACTGTCAAAGTTGCTTAAACACTGCTTAACATTTTCGTACCTAACAACCACTCCTGACTTTGACTCCACGTGTCAGAAATCATCTACGTTTAGGCCCTGACCAAACGATCAAACATTGTTTATCAAACATCTGGAATTCACTTATCAAGGAATGTTTAATGTTGGCCACATCACAAAACATTGCTTGACAAGCAGAATTGTTTAGGAATGTTTCGAAAAAGTACAAAACCCTTTTTGATTGATGCAAGCAAAAATGTTTGACGAGCACTACTCTATGATGTGGCCAAACGGAAAACATTTTGATTGACATTTAAACTTCAAATGTTTGACAAACAATGTTTGATCATTGGGTCAGAAACTTAGGCCTACAAACATGACTTTTGGGAGACAATAAGAGGAAACACGTTACCTAGATGCGGTTATACCCTAAAATAATAAAATAATATTTGACATGAATGCTGGAGCTTGGCTGTTTGACTTCTAAGTTGTTTATAGTAGCCATATAGTAATTAATTTGAGCCCTCAGGTTGCTTAATGATTAATGTTAAGGTCAATCCAGCCTAAGTTGCTCATTGAACAGTTTCTTATCAAAAAGCGAAAAATGTGTCGTGGAAAGATTGAAATTTTTGAGCCCAGACGCTATGAAAATCTCATTAAAAGAAGCTATCTTTGAAGTTTAGTTTTGTTGATTTTCGAAATCACGCAGAATGAATTGACCAAACTTTTTCGGGATGATATTCAAACAAACTTCAACCTATATCACAGTATAATTTTCGTTTTATTTGCATTTACATCAAAGTTTAGACAGAAATTATTTGACTGTCGTTTTTCTAAACGATGAGATATTTGAATAAAAACTAGACAGCGGGAGTGTAAAAATATTACATTTTCGATTTCATGTAAAAATATTTTGTATAGATATATGAGAAACTAAAAAACTTGCCCTGTGCTGAAAGTTTCTTAAGAGTTGGGGTGCGCGGAAATTGAAATGATCTAAATGCTTCCCGATAAAACCTCCAAAAAGGCCGGTATGATTACATTACACGGGGGGCCCGCTCTGCTTTTCGATTGCCCTGCCTATCCGATTGGAAAATGAAAACGCTCTCAAAAGCTGTTGAATGGTGTCAACGGCGCCCTAATCACACTTTCCACTGTTGCATTCCGTTTAATGTTCCTTTCCGTCTAATTAAACGCAAGTTTTGGGATTGAAATTTGTACTAAATGAATAGGCAGCTGAGGGCTATTATCTGGCGGCATCAATACACTCGTTATAAAAAACCCTTCTTTTAACGTATGAAATCTCTTTTTTAATGAAAAAATTGTTTTTGAAAAAAGTGGAGCTTTTCTTTTTGTTGTTCGCAGTAAAGATTAAAGAAACGGACTGTCAACAACCGCAACAACAGTGCCGCAAACACACAAACAAATACACAAGTTGACAAATTTCCAGTTTCTTCACGACGCTTCGCGTTGCTCCGCAGCAAAAATATGCAAATTTTCCAGAAAAATATCGAGATTGTAAATCTTTGATTTTCAAGAATTTTCAAATCCGTATAGCATTTCTCAAAAGGAATATTTCAGTATCCGATTATAATAAACCCTTTGTGGGCGCTTGAATTCTTAATAATCAAATTATGCAAGATTATCGTTCTAGGCTCATTTTACCAGCCCCGATAAATGGAAAACTGGATTTTTAATCCAAGAAATAACTTCTCTTTGAAAAATCAAGCCTTACATAATTCTGCAATTTATTATGCATCAGTTTTAAACCGCTTTTCAAAAACTAATTTATGATTTAATATTGTTTTGTAATTTGTTGTTTCTTTTTCTTATTTGGTTGGCTCCAAACATGTTCACCTGCCGTCATTGCTTTAAGAACCTTCGTATGAGAGACTCCCAAATTCACCCGGGTAATGTATGTGTAGTATAGTGGAGGGTCAGAGGGTGTGAGTACAATGGAGGGATATCATTAGTACAGTGGAGGGTTTTCAATACTGACTGTACTGTACTGATGATATCCCTCCACAGTAATGAATATCCTCCACTGTACTGATGGTATCCCTCCACCGTATTGATGATAACCCTCCACTGTACTGAATATCCTCCACTGTACTGCACATGCATTACCCGGGGTGAAGTCGCAGTAGCAAATATGCAAGAAATTTGAGCAAAATGGTTGTAATGTTGTCGACTTTTGACAAAGACCGAAATATAATTTTTTTGTTTCTTTTTTTGGGAAAGTACGATGGAAAGAATCTTCTTATATATGTTAGTTAGTCTTACAAACCGTCTTGTTCTTAAAAAACGTTTGATAGTTACTTATAGTGAGGGTTGTTTAGTGGATTACATGTTCCCTGGAGTTTCGTAGCATTATTTTTCAGATTGATAGTCAAGGGGATTGATAGGGAGGATTTTACCTGATCCCTGTTTCCCGATGTTCCCTTGTTCTGTTTCCTTTTAATTTTGCTCATTTTCCCTTGTTCCCTGGATACACTGGAACGTTCCCATGTTCCTTTGAACCCTAAACCCCTATAGTTCTTTAATTATTAGAATTTTCAGCCTCGAGTTCATTACAAAAGTAATCCGTACGTTAAGCTAATCAATGGGAAATAGAGAATAGTTTATCAATCAATAACAGACAAGTCTGTCAATAACGATTTCTTTTAGATCAAATAACGCTTTTAATCAAGCTGAGCGAAAATCCAAAGTCAATAATTATCTTGCATTATCGTCTGACTCCAAAAAACATCTAACATACTTAATTTTAGATATATATTCGGCGATGCACTATGTCGATTGGGGGTTCTGGGAACGTGCCCTCCGAAAGGCTACCCATTTCACCATTTCACCATTTCACCATTTCATTTCAAGTAACGATATCCATCTTCCAGCCCCGTATACCATTGCCGCGGGAGGGGGCAGGACGGGCTGGTGCCCCCCTAATATTTACAATATTAATTGTTTTTACAGATAAGCTGTATGATTGCCTACTCTTAGGTGCATAATTGCCTTCCCCCTGCTAATTATTTTTTTTGAAAAATTTCTAACCCCTCCGCTCTTAATAGGACCCCCCCTTATTAAGTTTGTATTAATGTTGATGTTAATATTTTTTACTAAACTTACTTTGATGTTCTTCATGTGAAATTTCGCTTATCACTCAATTTGTTGGTTTGAGCTATGGATTTCCTTTCCTATAAGCACTACACGCATTTTTTTTATAAGGAAGTTCGGTTCACGCTCAGTACTGAAAATTCCTTAACTGACGGCCAAATTTGAGTACTCAATATTCCTTAGCAATTCCTTAACTTTTTACTTTGTGATTCTTCAATATAACCAAAGGTCAAAGAAATATAGGTCATAGAGGTGTTAGAAGAGGGATAGAAACGAATACTGATTGAAAACCATTGGCAATAAGTATTGCTTTCTCTGTTTAGTCAAAACTTCATCTTTTTTCATCAAAATGTTAAGCTAAAAAAGTCAGATTCCTAAGTAGTCTCCGATCCAGTACTAGAAATTCCTTAAGTTTTTCCCACCTCAGTACTGCCTTCCTTATAAAGCACTACCTTATAAGAAAATGCGTGTATAGGGCCCCTCGCTTTGCGTTTCAGTAGTTGCCAGATAAAGTTTGTCAAACAAAGTCCGACCCCCTCCCGTTTATTCCGACCCCCGCCAATTAGATCTTGACGGTAGTTCCAACCCCCCAGCAATTAGGCACCTAAGAGTATTTCCTATTTTTTGAAGAACGATGGTGCCCCAAAAATCTTTTCGTTCATACATCATTGCCATATTCAAAATGCTGTCATTTGAACGTGAACGATGTCAAATTTCCATATTTTGGTAATAGAAACGGTATCCAGTAAAAATGTCCAGTCTTCAGAAAGAGGTTACAGATTTCCAGGGATTTTCTAGGGATTTCCACTAAATCAAAAAAATCTTGAACAAGAGTTTACAAGATTTGCAAGGAATGAAATACCCCTCGGGTACACTCAAATTTTTAAGTGCCAAAACAGGTAATTGACACTTAAATTCTACAAATAGAAGAAGCAATACAATTCACGTTTACATCAGCTGTTTTTTCTGTAAAAATAGACACTTGTGTTGCCACAGAAGTTTGTTTTTCGATGCTTTATTTCTAAGTCTAAAGATTCTTGAGACCTGCGAGTTTCTTACCAGTTTTGGTCGAGTACTGAAAGTTTCTTAACCATTGTTGATCTCAGTACTGAGTTTCTTATAAATGGGTTTCTTATAAAAGAAAGAGTGTAGCTTGATATAAATTTTTTTTCTGGTTAACAAAGGTAAAAATCATAGTACTTTCCAAAGATGCTTGGTTTCTTGATTTTTGGAAATTCTAAGATGAACTCTGACAATAAAAAGAGTTTTCCCGAGATTTCTGCCAACAATTCACTAAAATTCAACTTTTCTAATAATCGAATTGTTGCTGCTAACAATAAAGACTACTATCACTGTACATGCGTACATACGTTTTTTATCAAATCACTAAAGATCCTACACAGCAAAAACCCGCATACACTTTTTTTAATAAGCAACTGGTCAATATGCATCTAGGGCTGAGATTTTGCAAAAAATTTTTGGTGAAATAGCTTTCTTTATACTGTACATCCTTGCAAACTCGTCAATTACATTGAAAAGCCAGAAAAGAGCCAAAATAAGCGGTTTTAAGGGGTACCAGTCATTCTGCGAGGGCTGAAATACTAGATATGTTAAGCAACTCTTATACAACTATGCTATTTTGAACACCATAGCCTGCTTAAGGTTTTTATGTAATGAGGTGTATACCATAATCAGAGCTAGAGTTTTTGAAAAAGTCTCTAATGCAAATGCAAGGAGAAATAAAGCATAATATATAATTTCAGGCTATAGGCTCTGTTAATTCAATGTTCTGAATGCATTGTTTTGGCGTCCATGAAAGAGGTTATGCCAAGGACCAGCTGCACTTAAAACCCAGTGAGTGACCCGAGTCACCTTAAATTTTGATCATCTTTGGATTTTAGGCTAAAATGATTCTTATTTATTGGGTAGAAAACATATAATTTAAGGCTATAGGCTCTTATTAATTAAAGGTCCTAATTTGCGGGGTTTTACTGTAGCAGCTAATACTAGGGCTATCAAAGCCCAGACTAATGATGAATGCATATGGCTAATGGCATTAGGCATTTAACTTTAACCAAAACAACGATATAGTAAAACTAGTATAGTATGTTATAATAAAACTGAAAATGCAGAAAATGCTACTCTGAGCCGTTTGAAACCGTTTACATTAAGTAGCTAAATGATTGATTCTAATTAGCTGCGTATAAGATTAATAAAGACTGAAATCTTCAGTCTCAAATTCCCTAAAATGTTTTATTGTTCAAAGTCTTAAAAGTTTTATGCTAAATTGTTATCTATACTATATACATTTGATATTACAATAGAACGTATAGTAGACAGTACAGAGCAATGACCGAATTTTGAAGGGTTATCTAACAGGGGGGGGGCACCAAATTGTTTTGAAACGATTACGTTCCGTGTGTTAAATTTTTGACTAATTTTCATAACAAGAAATTAGTTGGTTTTACTAGTTGGTAAACCTGATATGCTTTTGCTTTCGATTTAGTTCTGAAGGAGAATAAAAAACAAAGAAAAATGTCACGACTAGAAGCTCACCTGTTATCAAAATTAGGGTGCCAAATCAACTTTTTTGTCGAGGTGGGACAATTCACCCCCATCTCCCTCCAGATCCACTACTGTTATTTATTGGGGGCTTTACAATTAGACATACAGCACAGTAGTCTTAAGTATACTGCATTCCTAAAGATACCCTAAGATATTGTCAGTTACGTACTTCGTATTATCAGTCCTTTATAAGGTTTTTGACCGAATTTCTTTGGCGTTGGACTTTTTGAAGGGGCAATGTGTTGCGTTTTTTCTTTGCTCTGCGGTGGTGCAAATTGGCCAAGTGGATATTGATGTTGAAAATGATCACGAGCAGTGGGTCGACCAAGGAATTCACGAAAAACGAATACAGAGACATCTTAGCCACCCATGTGAGCATCAGCAATGGACGGAAATTGAGCACGATTGTTGGCAGCCATGTTGATATGGTACTCAGTGTAACACCGATGATCAGCGCCGCCGATGTGACGCGCTTTTGAATCGATCCGCTTCGTCGCTGTTTCTTTGTCGTTTCTGAGAGTCTGGCGCTCTTTCGGTTGCCGTACCAAAAGCCGTAAAGCTCGTAAAGAAGAAGGATTTGGAAAACGACCACAATGAAAATAATGGTGAGGAGTATAGCCACCAGGAAATAGCGGTAAACCGCATGTGCAACTGAGTTGTGTTTGGCGTTGTGCATCCAGGCAAGCGGCACCAGACTTATAAACACAGGCACCAGCCAGACGACCACGAGCAACTTGGCAACTCGTCCGTTTTGCATCAGTTTCCAACGAAGCGGTCTTCCGACGCTCGTGTAGCGATCCCAGGTCAAGAAAAGAACGTTGAAGGCGGCAACGAATAACAAATACGCGTAGATGTATGGGAAGATGGCACTTTGATGGAACAATACATCAATGATGCGAGTTGGTATCACAACTGCACCAATCAACATATCACTGATTAGCAAGCTGATTAGAATCATTGATGTTGATTTCTTTCGCTGTCTTTTGGTTTTTCTCACCAACCAAATAGCCAGTGAATTCAGCACTACCACGGATACTGACAGTGGTATTAGGAATTTCAAATCTGCCTCCATTCTTCAGCTTGGGTCTCTTTAACTGAACTGTTGTTGAATTGATAAAGAAAATCAGACTTTATTTAATCTAACACCTGCAGACACCTTCTAGAAAAACTATGCCGGCTACTTTTATATGCCAGGTGCGTACGGCCATTACTTGAAATTACACTAATACTGATAAATATTATCGAAGCTCAAAACAATTTAATCCAACAAGCGACAAATCAAGATATGGTTTTTTTTAAAATTTATCTTTTTTCTTTCCTTCAACTTCTGAATTATAATTTTTAGGAGAAAAATATTAGCCTTTATACCATATGATTTTGGTTTTTTATCCTTAAAATACACGAAAAAACATGTTTCCGAGTATGTGCCTGCCCTGAACTTAGGGAGGGGAGGTATTTCTACGACTTCACGTGCGGGTATGTGCCGTGTGCCGTGAACGGGGTTTGGCTCCCTAGCAGGTTATGTTTAAAAAGTGCCCCTAGAAGGTTGTACAATTTTTAAAACTTAACTTTTTTCAATAAAATATTCGATATTGCTTAGACAGAGTTATTCGTTTCGGGTAAAATGCTCGAAGGTAGGGTAGGGACCACACAGGCTCAGGCAAATTGTCTTGCTTCTAGCCCGTACAATGTTGATATTTTATGGCGACGAAAAGTTTGGCAATTAACACCCCGGGTAGTGTATGTGCAGTACAGTGGAGGATGTTCAGTACAGTGAAGGTATATCATCAGTACATGGGAGGATATTCAGTACAGTGAAGGGATATCATCAGTACAGTGGAGGATATTCAGTACAGTGAAGGGATATCATAAGTACAGTAAAGTGAAGGGATATCATAAGTACAGTGGAGGATATTCAGTACAGTGAAGGGATATCATAAGTACAGTGGAGGATATTCAGTACAGTGAAGGGATATCATCAGTACAGTGGAGGGATTTCATCAGCACAATGGAGGGTTTTCAGTACTGACTGTACTGTACTGATGATATCCCTCCACTGTACTGAATATCCCCCGCTGTACTGCACACACTCCACTTTACTGCACATTCATTACCCGGGGTGATTGAAAATCACAACGTATACCTGTAGGGGGCCTATAATAGGGGGTCCAGAAGCCGCGAAACCGTGAATAAATCAGTTTAATGCCGCAATCCGTGGTCAAAAAAGTGGCGAAGCCGCTGCCGATTAACTTCACTCGTGGACATAACATTAACGGCTCCAAATCCTTTCGCTTGTCCGATTGATCGTTTATTTACTTTTGCTACTTCGAGCGCCACAGAACCCTCTTCACGCACATTCCTTGTGAAAGTCAGAATCTATGCAGCCTTTTTTCCGCTTTAAAGCCGCAGCTGCATGCAAAATGCCGTAAACTGATGTCAATACACACCAAAAAACACAAGCCGCAAATTTTTCTGAAGCCGCAAACCGTAGAAAAAGCATCGCGAACTCCGTAAGCAGCACTCAAAATAGGGGTCGAAGCCGTGAAGCTGCAAACCTATAATAGCCCCCCCATGTAACATAACGCATGACTGTCTTATTTGAAGTTTTTAAATTAAGGAACCACGTCTGCTTTCCAAGCTTTTGCAAATATTTGCCATATAAAAATGAAATTATACTTTTTAATTGCCAATCATTTTTTTCTTGGAAAATCGAGTCTAGAAGCTAATTTATTGGTTCCCCCTAAACAGTTACATGCACTAATTGATAAATCGCAAAACTTTACTTTCATTCAATGACAAACTGCTTGGCAAAATACACTTTTTTCAATAAGCAACTGGACTTTGGTCCAGCCCTCAAGAGTTGCTTAACATATCTAGTATTTCAGTCCCCACAGAATGACTGGTACCCCCTAAAACCTCTTATCTTGGCTCTTTTCTGGCTTTTCAAAGCAATTGACAAGTTTGCAAGGATATGCTGTATAAAGAAAGCAATTTCACCAAAAATTTTAACAAAATCTCAGCCCTAGTTGCTTATTGACCAGTTGCTTATAAAAAAAAATAAGTGTATCTTTTTTCGATCTGGGCCATATTGTTCTGTATTTGATAATGTAAACAAGGTTAAATCTTAACGGCTTGACTCGCATTCAGTCTCCTAGACTTAATACATGAGTCGTAGTTATCTGAGTCTATGTTGGACGCTCAAAATATTGAGCAATCAGCTGTGGGGTTGTTGTTGTTGTTGTCGGTGTTGTTGTTGTTGTTGTTGTTGTTGTTGTATGCGAAGAGAAGGACCGTGGTAGGACCCTTGTAATAAGTTTATCAGACTGCAAGTTAAGTCTGCGCCATTTTGATAAATGCTTTGCTCTGATTGGTCAGTTAATATAGTTAAATTGATCTGATTGGTGGGAATTTAACCAGTTTGATAAAAGCCGAAGCTAATCCTCGATTTTGAACAATGTTTGTTAACTGTCTTAAGTTGTCTTAATTTTACGTCAAGGCGTTTCAAAGTAAAAGGAATCCAGGTCTCCACAAAAAGTACCAATTTAAATCTACTAAATCCTAAAGATTTAACTTATAATTTTCACTGCATGTTACTTTATATCCTATTAACTAAACTGTGTCTATCTGGAAAATTTCAGATTAAAATATTTATCCAAAAAAGCGGCGCGCTCAATACACCTTTTCAACTTAGGGCCTCGTTTTCAAAATGTTCTTAAATTCGCTCGTACGAAAATTTCGGTATCAGATTCGGATTCAGCACCTCAGTTTTAGGTTGAAGGCAAATTTTCATCCCTCTAGTCTTTACGATCTTGATTTTATAGCGATGAGAAGTTTGAAATTTTATAAAGGATTTGACCGTGAAAAATCGCTCGGGGTGAAATTTTACACCCTCAGTCATTTTTCACGGTCAAGTCCCTTATAATTTTTCAAACTTTACATCGCTATAAAATCAAGATCGTAAAGACTAGAGAGACGAAAATTTGCCTTTAGACTAAAAATAAGGCGCGGAATCCGAATCTGAAGCCGAAATTCTCGTACGAGAAAATTTTCGAGAGTTTTGAAAACGAGGCCGTAAATTGAAAAGGTGTATATGATATCACAAGTACCATTTGAGAGTTGATAAAGTGGATGTGCAGGATAATACTTATAGGGCCTTGTTTCTGTCGTTGATCCTGAAAGGGCTATAAGCTCTACATGTTAGATTCGAAATGGGCATAAAAAGCGGGTCATTATGCTTGATGCAGTTGATGTTGCGTGCCAGTACCATGCTACTTTGCTTGATGGGAAGGGGATCTTGGCTGGGGGTGTTCTTCCTGAAAAACAGGTTACAGGGACCCGCCGTGCTACCCTTTTTTTAATTACATAAATTTGAAATATATAATATTCAATATACAAATATAGTTACATTGATACACATTGTTAAAAAATGTTATTAAGTCTTCTTTTAAAGTGGCAAGGGTTGGCGCATGTTTGCAATCATATGTAAGATTATTCCAAAGTTAAGCTCTACGGAAGGATATAGCTTTTTGCCCATTGCTCGGTTTTCTTAAGGGGTTCTGGCAGTAGCACTGTTCTTCCCGGGGTTTGTGTTTCATTTGGAGCTGAAGATTTTTTTAGCTTAACATAACAGGTGCGTTTTAGTTTTTTGTTAAAACACCCAAGTGTCTCAGTTGTTCTTTTGTCGACAGGTATACCGTTCCAAGCTTTCAAGGTTTTGTAGTGGAACCCTTTTTTGCGTGTTCTGTATTAAGCTTTAGGATTTAAAGATCTGCACTGTTCCAGCGTTGGTCACTAGGATCTCAGTTGTAGATGAATAGATGAACTGATGAGACCTCCACCCTGGCTGTGACGCTACAATAGCTGGAGCTCGAAACCCGACCTCGCCGAGCTTCTAACACCACGAGCCAGCTGGATTAGGCCACGACTCCCAGCACCTTCAATTTGTTGCAGCATTCAAATAAACTAATGTTATTTTTCTTTAGGTCGATAGAATGGCAGAAGAAAACAAGAAATTCGCTGAGAACAATCGCCAACTTGAGGAGCAGAACGCCAAATTTGCAGAAACTAATAAACAGTTGGAAAATAGTGTCAGTGATCTGAAAGAACAAGCTGAGAAATTCAAAGCTATTTACTTGAAGTTGCAAGCGGAAAATGAGAAATTGGCTCGCATTCGTGATGGCCTCCAAGAACAGCTTTCTGTAAGTATGCCTTTTTTATATGGCTTTTTCCACATGGAAACCAACAGACCGGCTCTGTGTAGACAGAAGAGTTCGTTCTTTTGGTCTTCCCGCTGTATCCCGCAAACTGATTGGTGTTCTTGAGACGCAATGCCAGTGCGGCTTCACTTTTTTTTGATTGGTGCATTTCTATGCGCATCTAGGTATAAATTCTCCCTTAACTCGGCCGTTAGTTGCGGTCTGTTTCTGACGTTTATACTCTGAGGAGTGTCAGATGAAAAAAGGCATAAAGTATGTCCAAAACTTTTCCCGCTGTTTCTCGCAACTTTGTACACCTACTCGTTGAGCTTCTCCATATTGCGGCATTTTCGAGTATCTGTACTTGTATGGTGCAATGATGCGCCAGGCAAACAGTTTATCTACCTGTCCATCTCTTCTAAGTCTAGCAACTACCCTTTCAGAATTCTGTAGGCTTAGTATTCCCAATCACATCCTAAAGGCGGGCGCAAACCGTGCCAACATCGTTGGCCAAGATGTTGGCTGAAAATAGGCCAACATTCGGTATGATTTGCCATACCATCAC
Source organism: Chrysaora quinquecirrha (assembly GCA_014526335.1). NCBI lineage: Eukaryota > Metazoa > Cnidaria > Scyphozoa > Semaeostomeae > Pelagiidae > Chrysaora > Chrysaora quinquecirrha. The sequence continues at coordinate 4,051,901 of JACTAT010000059.1, read as the reverse complement.
AACATCTGAGAAGGTTTGGGTTGCTGACGTCATCGACAGATGATCTTTTGCAAACATGACCGAAAAGGAAGCAGCTATTTGAATATTGCTTGCTCTTTTCGTTCACGATGAACCAGAAAAAACTCTTGGTCCAATTCAAACCGCCAGCTGCAATCTATTTCTCATTTCAAAGTCTCCGACATAACGTCCAAAATTGGCAAGTTGTGCCGACATGTTGGCGAGGCATAGCAAACCATACCAACGCATCAAGTTTGCTCAAATAGATGAAAAGTGTTGTCCAACTTTTTTTCCTTAAAAACATGTTTGTTTAGACCACATCTATAGCAAACCGTGGCAACATGCTGGCTAGCAATTACTGGCGGCCATATTGACCAACATGTTGGCACGGTTTGCGCCCGGCTTAAGCTTCAACACTTCAGCGAAAACCATCGACCTACTGGAGACTGGGGTAAATGGATAAAAAAAATAAAGATTACACTTGCTTTAAGAAACCTCTTCGGCGAGCTGAAGTGTAAATATGGATGTTATTTATCTTGTAGGGCTTCCAGAAACTCCAGGAAATGATATTCACACAGCTCAATGAAAAGATGAAGGCCATGGATCGATCTTTGCTGGAAAAGATTGCGGCTGACATTGAAATGATGGACAAAGAACAAGGTATTTTGTTACCAGTTTCATATGTCTATTTACAAGCCCGTTAAACTACAAAGATACAAATGTTTGTAGTCGAAAACAGAGGGAAGCAATGCTTCCACCTCTGGCGCAATAGACATTTTCAAAGAGGTCTGGGTTGGAGTGACATTTTTCTGGAAGATGGCGGACATCTTGAGTATGGGAACGACTGGCATTGCGCCATTGCGGTCGCTTTAGGAGCGGTAGGAGAGGTAGTGCAGCAAATGTTTCTTAAAATTCGCGAATTATGGAAAACAAAGAGAGAAAAGGAATCTGCGACATTAAATGCTGGAAATGTATGCAGAAACTCATACAACAACATGGAAGTAACCAAGTAGCCCACAAAAAGGAAAATACTTGATTAAATGCCTCCTTGAGCTGAGAGTTAAATCCTTTCTGTCGATTTTACACCAATATCTACTCCAAGAAATGACTGCTGTTCAGGTCCCTTACTAAAGATGTCCAGAAAAATTTCACGCTGACCTTAACCTCATTCTATACTCGAATGAAAAAAGCCACTACAATCACTCTGTTCGATGGATTGGTTAGATGCTTACGTTGAAGAAAAATCAAACACAAAACCTTTCAACACATAATGCTAATATTTCGTCCCAGCATTTAGGGATTTTTCGGAGTAACTTTGGCGCAAGCCTAAGCTGCTTTCGGCCTAAGCACTTGTAGAAACTTTCACACTTTCATACTTTCATGTACGTGTATTTGCTGCTTGAAGGTATCTTTTATGCGATTGTGCTCCAAAGCAGGCTGTAGGCATCTTACAAACAGAACGTCCCCGGAAAGAATTCTTAACAATAGCTTTTGAAAGTTGCAAGTCGCATACTGTAGTTTTTGAAATGTTGCTCCCAAATAGGTTTATTTTGTTTTTCTCAAAAAATTGCTTCCAGATAGGGTAAGTTTCACAATGCCTTGAATTCAAGTCATTTGAATGAATTGAAAACGAGTCTTTTAAGTGATTTTTATTTTGAAGGTTTAGATTTAAAATAGTAACCCTGTCTCTTAGTCAGTAAACACGCTCACAAATGTCTTTGAATTATTTGCAGGGCTGTCAATGGAAGAATTCGATCGATTTATGAATCGTGTACCGACTCATCTGAAGGAAAAGTTCCAGAAAGTAGCTGCAGATTTTTCAAAATTCGACAAGAACAAGGATAATGTCATCGACTACGAAGAACTGTCCGCCATGTTGGATGCTGTCATGAAGGAGGAAAATTAGGCCCATCATAGACAGGGGCTCAAGATTTGTAATCAAATGAACGTTTTCATATTTTGGTAATGGTAAACCATTTTACCTGGACGTTCTCTCAAATTGACGTAAGCAAAATAATAATCACAAATTTTTGATATTCGCAGCATAACATTTGTAGTTTTGTCTATCATACTCTTTATTTATTATTAGTTTCTTATCGCATTAGTTTAAAGGGTAGGGTGAAATACTCTATAGTTTAGGAGCGCGTAGCTCTGTGTTATAACTGTGCTACACGTTTTTTTATAAGAACAACCTTTATAAAAACACCAGGCTGAAATTGGGGTCAAAATTTTTTGCCATCTCCGAAGCAATTTGAGGTACGCAAAAGCAAAATTCCCCAGCGTAAAGCCCTTGCCTGGAAACGCATTTTAAACATGTTTTTAGAAGGGTAGGGGTGACAAGTTAGTGAAAAATAGCTTCAAAAATAAGAAACAGGAAGACTTAAATCGAAGCCAAGTGCTCTTGTAAAAAACGTGTTACAAATTACCGAACAAATCTTCGGCCCTAATTTTGTCGCTAGTAAGAATACTCTGGTATGGGGAACCAATTTTGAGGCCTATTAATATGGCATCTTACACAGAGGTAGACTCAGAAAGGAAACATGTCTTCGTTGTTACTCCGAATTTCACGCATTCATGCGATCACCAGACAACTGATTCTACTAAATCTTAATAATTTCCAATTGAGCGAGCTCTTATTGTGCATTTTGCCACAAGGGTGCGTTTTGCTAGGCGCGAGTTTTGTTGGTATTTTTTATCTTTTCTCATAACAAAGAATATGGGAGCAATGTTGGCCTTAATATTCTAGCGCTTAATTCTTTTTTATTATGTATATAGATGCCTTCCTAGGTAAGTAGCCTCACTTAACAATTGAGCAAAGTCTATGTGAGGTTTACTTAGAAAATAAAAGCTGTATTTTCAAATTTTTCTTCGTTTATAGTAGGGAAGAAGACTGTTTTCTTGCGCATAGGGGTCCTTATTACAATGTTGAATAATAAATTTGGTTTTTCTTGTACTCTCTGTTTTGATAGGTACTAAATCAAAAAATAAATAATTAAATTTTCTATTGAAATATTTTGTACTAATAATATTTTTGCAGTTTAGTAATTTTTAATTAATTTTTGTGGACGTTTTTTGTTTGTAAAAGTATGCATATATTTTGTAGTAACTGTTTTGCTTGTCCAATTGTTTTGTAGTAACTGTTTCGCTTTTCCAAATTCTTTTTTGTATTCATCCAGCTTTTTGACAGAATATTAAAGTTAACTGGTTATCTACAGATACTTTTTGCTACATCTTTTTCTTGCTACATCCTTTTACGAGAATATCCGATTTGAAGCTGGCCACACGTTGCCAACAATACACGACAATACAGTACATATTTCACCAAACGTCGCTTTGCGTATTTTATGGTGCAAGTGACAAGGGCTTGGGCTGCTCTGGAAAAATTTCATATTTTGATTCATTGCTATTCGTTTCGTTTTCATGTTCGAAGAAGTCGAACATATTGGTTATACACTTGAACAATGGAATAATGTAACAATACTGAGCACCACAAGATGCGCAATTTGCGGTTAGTTGTTCACAATGGTGGCCTGCATACACTTTGTCAAGTTTGGGTCATGTGACATCAATCAGAGTTGTTCTTCGAACATGCCCATAGGGCCCCTATTTTTATATTTTCCATTCAGAAGTTCAGCTGAGTAGCTTGCTTCAGATTGAGAATGCTGCATGTCATTGTTTTCCGCGCTAAAATCGAGCGGTTTAAGCCCGCCGCACGCGCTGAGGAAATTGCTGACCAAAATGCCATTCGTGTACTCGTGCAAGATAGAAATTTTCCTCACAGACACGAATGACTAATTTCTCAGCAAATATTGCGCGCACACAATAAAGTTAGAATTTTGCTGAGCAAAGTGCCACAAATGGCATTTCACATTGAGTCGCTTTCGGTTTTACCTGGAGTTGATTTCAGAAGACGCAATTGCAGACAAAAAAGTCTGAAGCGAAGAAAGTTTTAGCTAACCTCATTTCTACCGAAGCCCTGCTGTATATACCCCGTTTACACGTATAGTAGCGAAATTATCGGATTCGCGAAAGTTGATAATGACCATAAACGACTCGGTTTCTTTCGAATTCATTCCGGTGTGTATTGCGAGATTGCGATTCGTCTTGCAGCATCAATACACGAAAAAAAGGTATAACATGTAGCAAGCAGAACGCAATTGAAAAACGATCGGAGAGTTAAAACAGAGCAACTTCAAAATCGAAGAGATAGCAAGTTGCGCAATGCGGAGCAGTCACGGGCGCGTAGTGTTACAGACATCGCTTGGCACAAAAAGACAATAAAAAAAATGTGCTTGGCGCTAACAAATGCAACCCAAAAGCCCCCTAACAGGGGCCCTCATGGCGCAAAAAGAGGGTAAATTTCTTCTTGTGATTCGCTGTGCGCAATGAATTGTGGGGCTGCAATTTAAGATTGAGTTGAGGTCGAGGTCGAACGAACTAGAGGCTGCACAATTCAACTCAATCAATCATTCTGCCTCAAAATTTCTGAAATCACAATGGCGGGAAGAGAAACTAACACAACAAATTCTTTTCTTCAAAGATCGAGATTTTGTTGGCTTGAAAGGTCATGATGTCTAAATATGTGGTTCTCTTCTGATCAATAGTATTTCAAGGTACCTAGCGTCTAGATAGCTGGACCGTCAGACACAAATCGGTATAAATATAATGCCAAAAGAAAAGGAGGGCCACTGGCACATGGCCTAAGCGCTGAAATAAAGACAGATGCATTAACTTAAAAGAGCTTTGCATTAACCCAAGAAGTAAAAGATGATTCCTGCTAAGAGATTACCACATGGCAGAGCAAGCATCAAGGATCTAAAATCAGTTTCTGATGTCAAGGAAAAGGCTAGCAATTTCAAAAGTTCTGATGAAACAAAGAAACTTGTTAAACAAGCAATATTACAAGAACTTAACTCTCATTTGATGTCAGTAAAGCCTCAGATTATCCACAGAAAGGAGGTTGATAGCTCAGCAAAGCAGAGAAAAGGTCCAAAGTTACCATTATCAAAAGCTACAAAAGATGATAATCGGATGGCAGCAAAGAGCCAAAGCTACAAAGGTGCTAAAATTTGCAATCCAGACTGGACTTTTTGTTGTGCCTGGAGAAGATCTTTTTCATTCAAATTTCAAGGAGAACAATAGGTCCTATTGTTCTTCTATTGTTTTCATCCGCACACTTCTCTGCACAATCGGCAGAAAATCCAGTCTGGTCTGCAATTAAAGCTTTACTGTGACCCTGATTGGAAACTTTGTTGTGCACCAGACCTTTGTTGTGTAATTTTGTCAAAAAAATAGAAAACAATACCCCTATTGTTTGGAAAACAATAGCCTTTAGTGCACGGTATGCAATGATTCCCATCTGGACTGTATGGCAGGTTTTGACAAGATCTTTGGTAGGGACACAAGGAGAGGGAAAGTTCTTCTGCTGTCCCCATTTTTCTGGTGCCTCTGCTTTTGACTGATCTCAAATTTCTGTTTCACAGTTTATGATTTTTCCAGAATTGTTGAAAGATGACAAATGAGGGTTGCTGTTCAAATTGTTTGAAATTGAGATTGGCCAAACAAACAGCATCAAATCTTTCCAGCTTATGATGTTCCCTGATGAATTTGGCCTTTTCCTTTCGAACATAGCTTTTGCTTTTTAAAGGGGGCAGTGACTGAATGAATATGCACTTGGGTACTCAAATTTTCCTAAGTTTTTAAGCTCTCTGGCAATGGTTAATAACACCTTAAGTTAATAATCCAAGGTGCATTCCGTGTTACCTTCACCCCAAGAGAAACAATAAATCTATTGTTCTATAATTGAAATAAAAGTCTAGGCTATTGTTTTCTTGAAAGATCCACGCCAGTACGCCTTTCTGGATATCTTAGAAAGCTTGAAATGTTTCACCTATGAAATTCTTCTTTTAGGACAAAGATTTGAAGTTGAAAAACATTTTGAGAAGCCATTGTCACGAATTCCAAGGTGAGTGCATGTATTGCACTTTAGAATTTTCATTTGCCCTCACATATGCAGGCATACACAAGTTAAATCACTTGTGATTTTACTAATAAAAGGCCTGCAATTTTGCACCACCCAATTTTTCTGTAGAACAACTGGTTAAAATGATTCCATGTGGCCTTTTGACATCCAATATCTCATCCCATCATGCAGTACTCTGTAGCTTGGCTTGTATTAGATTGTCTACAGCTGTTTTGGTGGGTGAAGCAACACACTTAAAGATGGCCTGTCATGAAATATCCTGAGGTCACTGAGGAGTGCCAGATGAAAAAAGCTTTTTAAAGTATGTCCAATAGATGTTTCCAATTTTTGTTGCATTTACTCTCTTTTTACCTACCATTAATTTATTGTGCTTTCTTTTAGACCAATAAGTGATGTAACTAATATTCTGCAACAACCCTCTGTGACACCTAATCTTAAGTCCAAGTCAGTAAGAGTACCTGGATATGATTGGGATAAAAAGGGAAGAATTTCTGAGCTTAGAACCAGGTTATTAATGGCTTCCACATTTTTTTTCTTTTGTATTCCCATGTTTAAGCTTGAAATGCCTGGAGTAAATTCTTTGAAATAAACCAGTTTAGGACATTGAATGAATAATAAGTAGCATAGCAAGGGGGTACTGGGGGGGCAGCCCAATCATTGCCAAGATAGGATAGGGAAGAATTTTTGAGCTTAGAACCAGGTTTTTTTAGTAACTTCTTTGTTTTTTCTTATCTTTGCATCCCTGTTTTATAGCTTGAAATGCCATGAATTAATTAAACCTTGCAAAAACCAGTTTAGCAAATTTAGTGAATTAGTCAGTGTTGTAGCAAAAGGGGGAGAGACACAAGGGGGCAATTGCAGTTGCCCCTTTTATCGTTGCCAAGATAGATTTTGTATTTAGCCTATCTACTGTAGTAAATATAAGGAGTAAAACCTAGCATATCTTATGTGGCAAACAAAAAAGGGAGTGAAAGTTTTGGAGGATCCATCTTTTATTGTTTTTTCTTAAACCCTCACCCTAATTTTCTTTGGTCACACCCTTTTGCACCTCCAATGTTGAATGAATGTCTGAACGAATGCCACTGTGAATAGTCTACAGACACCTTAGGTTGACTGCAGCAGAAAATAGAAGCTGTGCTTTGTTTTTTAGGTACATTGCCAGAAAATATCTCACTTTGTGGTCAAGAAATGTTTTTGGAAGAGTTTCACCCAGTTTTGCAAGGTAATGGATGATTTGAATGGACTCTTAGATGTCAGTTTTCAAAGACTGTTTTCAATTTTCTACCAAATTCTTGTGAACAGTTTTTTTTGTCTAATTGTCTTACATTACAAACATCAGGTTCTTCCTGAGTTTTCTTTTTTGTTTCTTTCAGGCTTTTAGTTTTGGGTGCTGTATATTGCTCTCCTATACTTAGTTTTAATCTATTCCTTCAACTTCTTTTGCTCTTTTTACTGTACTTCTTTCCGCTCTTTGCTATTGGACACTACCATGCTTTAGTTGTGCTGTAACTATTCTGGAAGTTTGGCACCAAATGGTTGAACATCAAACATTTGAGATTATGCTTTACAAGTAATGTTTTTGACCGTTAGGCCCCATCCAAAAACATTATGCAACAAGCAGAATTTCCTGCACTCAATGTTTATGAAAAACGTAAAAAAATCTGCTTTTTACCAGCAAATTTTGTTTCACAAGCATGTTTAACAACAATGTGACCAAACGGTCAATTGGTCAAACATATGTTTGACTAGCCAAACATATCTTTTGATGAGGCAGTTCCAGAGGATTTTCAAACAATATTTGATCGTTTGGCCATTTGGCTAAATATTATTCACATGTACTTTAAATGTCTTTGCTTCTTGATTTCTATTAACAGAAGAAATAAGCTTCCATTTTCTCTAGGCAACATTATGAAAGAAAACTAATGAAAAATGCATTTCACACGCTGGAAGATTTATGGTGGACAAGCAGAAAAGGCTGGAAACTTAACATACGAGCTGAATATCATAACCGGTACAGTGTAAAATTCCTCTGCATGGAGTTCCTTTTTAATGCTTTGCATGCCACATTGCTTCTAGTTTTGTGACCATTTCTTCCCCTGGCTTGCTTTCGCATCGTGAAATTAAGGAAGCCGAGTATTGGTCGTTAAATAAAGCAAAATTAGCGGAGAATTATTGACACAATAAGCTATTTCCTTAACTCTTTAGCTACCCAATTGTTGTTTTGGATTACGCCGCATGCAACTGAGATCGGCTCCCTGCTCTAAATCGATTCTGTTTCATAAGATTAAAAACATAAAGTAACAAAACTATACATTTTGTAAATCCTCAATAAAAGAGCTTCAAAATGATGTAATTTCTATTTGGATATCATTGATATTTTTCACTAAAAAATAAAATGTTTACTTAGTGGTCTATTGGGCCTAGCCATCGTCTTTGCCTTCCTATTGTCCACGATATTTTTTCCATAAATCATTCCTTGGTACTCTAAGTCAGCAAAAAAGCTTTTATATGAATAAAACACCCCTTTGCTATCGTTTTCTTGGCATATCGATACATAAAAGCGGCGAGTTCCTCTTCCGAAAAAAAATTTTTGAAAAATGGCGGCCATTTTGATGCTTTTCTGAAAATTCAAAACGCCATTTCTCCGTAGTGCTTCAAGTAAGGACTTTGAAATCTTCAATCAAGCCTCGCTATGATAAGATTGACCTCTGGTGCAAATTTCAGCCTTCTATCTACAATATGGACCACAGGATTCCGGAAAATATGCTAGGGGGTCATTAATGACCCCCATTGTAGCTAAAGAGTTAAGAAATCTGGGTATTATTTTGCCGACCTTGCCGATCTGACAACTGGGGAAGATTAATATCTGAGGGCGTATTTTTTTTGGTCACATTCCGTTTTCAGCAGACGCCTTCTTTATTCGGTAGATGTCGAAACGTATTTTTTTGGTACCGTCTTCTGAAAACGACAGGTTTGGCAGGCCTCCAAAACCTTCTGCCCCCGAAGCTGGAAGGTTTCGCAGACATTGCAAGGAATCTCGTTCACGCTTTAAAATGAATGGTTTGATCAGCCTACCGTTTTCGGCAGCTGTGTTTTTTTGGTTCAGGAAACTTTTTCCTGCCAAGTCTACTGTTTTCAGAGTTAGGAAGGTCTGCTAAAATCAGGAGGTTGCCAAAAAAAATACGCCCAAAGTCTATAGAGCGAGCATACGTGACAAGTTCTAGATGTTTTTTGCATGGCTCAACTGACTAACAACCCATTCCGCAATGTCTTTGTAAAAAACTAACTTATTAAGCTTAACTCACAACTGTGTTTTTCTTTTCAAGGTATCGGATTTGGAAGAAGGCCTTCAAGGGATGGAAGTTATTTCTTGTTTATTCAAAGCAAAAAGCAGTCAAGAAGATGATTGCTTTGAAATTCGGTAAGAAAACTTTTGATATTTATCATATTACAGCTAAAATCCGGTTATAATGTACTCCCTTACAATGTTCTCTCGGATATAGCGTACGTACAACATAAAATAGTCGCTTGAGCCCGCTTGAGCCAGAGAACAAAGTTTACGATTTTACAAGGGCTTAGACCCAGTGGGTGTAACAGTTTCACCTACTTAACTTTTTGCGGTCAAAGCCTTTATGGAATCGTGATGTTTGAATGTTTATGATATAAAGAATACAAGTGCTAGGACATCGAAATTTACACTTAGACTAAATTTTGGATGCTTACAACGATTTTTGCATCAAAAGCTTGATTTCTTTTGATTTGGAGAAATTAAAATATTACCGAATCACCCTACTAGAGATCGGCCTTTAAACAGCAGTGTTCCTTTGCTCTTAGGTGCCTAATTGCTGGGGGGTTGAAATAAACGGTAGGGGGTCTAATTTAGACAGGATCTAATTGTCGGGGGGTTGGAAATCTCTTTGTAATGGAGTATTGTTTTATAAAAGGACCAAGAGTCTCAAATCGTCTTCAACTCGAAACTTAGTATTTATAAATCTTTCATAATGACCATGGGTAGTATACTATACTGCATCCCTTGTTCCTTGCGTCAAAGATGTCCTCAAGGGAGATTTACTTAGCTTATCTGTTTCTATGTTTGCCAGATGAAATGAACTCCATGAAAAAAGCCTTTTTGGCATTGACAGTCTACTGCAAGTCAAGAAAATCTAAAAAAGAGCAATGTAAAAAAGCCGATGAACAAAGAAATACCGTTCTAAAGAGGTAGTCAAATTACTTAAATTTTTGTGATGGACAATGTTATGGTGAATATTTGCGCAAGTGTTAGCATACCACGGTTATTAGGATCCGATCCTTTGATAGGACGATCAGATAGTCAGATACTGAGCTGTATAGAGCCAAAAGGAATCGCCGAGTAATTTTCAAGCTATACAGCAAAAGACTCTCTTTCCCTTTGGTGTTGTAGCTCGCCTATGTTGTGCCGTCTTCAATACCGTACATATCTAATTTATACATATTTTTCATGAGTGGCAAACACTAGAGTAGACTTTTCCATAATTGGCATACTCGAGTTGATGGAATTCGAATCCTAGACGTCATGATTAGAGAGCCAACGACAATTACGTGAGGCTAAAGAGTCAAATCTAATTTGTATTCTCATGTCGAAGGTCTCTAAGTTCCCTATTAAATATCCTGATTGGTTTTGGCTCTAATTGAAAGTGAAGGTGAATTGTGTGTTTAGCGTAAGTCTTAAGGATCTCCGATGAACTAAGAAGATTTCGACCCTGGCTGTGACTCTACCTTGGCTAGGGCACGATTGCACGAACTCTGATCTCACTCAGCTCAGCTCCTACAGACCTTTTCAAAGAGGTCAGGGTCGGCGTGTTACTTTTTTTGCAAAATGGTAGATATCTGGAGTAAGGGAATCCTCCCTGAGTGCAAAGACCTTTATTACAGTTACTTTAGGGGAGTTAGTGCAGCAGATTTTACTTCTAGTTCACGAATAATAGAAGAAAAGGGGGAGAAAAGGAATCTGTGACAGTAAATGTTAAAATTATCTGCAGAAGCTCAGGAAACAAGACGCAAGTGACTAACGAAAGGAAAATACTTGATCAAATACCTCCTAGAGCAGATAAAGTGGCATTTGAAACCTTTTTTCACTTTATTTCCCATTAAACGTGAATTTGAAACAAAATTTGCTGCAATATATCTCCTGAAAGGACCGCAATTCCAGTCTTTGCACGTAAAGAAGATTCGTTTACTCGAAGTGTCTACGATTTTCGAGAAAAATGTCGTGCCGACCCACACCTCTTTTAAAAGGTATATTGCTATGAACTAGCTGGATGGGACCACTATACTACAGCAACTTCAAACTTTTAGAACAAATTGTAATACATGGTTGGTCATTCACAACAACAAACCCCAAACTGTCGAACCACCGATAATTTGCTTTCAACATTGTATAGGCCTAAAGGGAAGCGGGGGGGGGGTCAGCAACCAGCAACAGTTTGCTTCTTTTGGCTTTTTTCTGTAATCTTCTCCAGAACATGAACATGTTCAAGCAACTGTCTCAGCGAGTTTTGTCTTGGGCTGTTGCTAAATTTTGGCTGTAAAATTGCAAAAGTCCTTGGGACCTTCTTGTATGTTTTGTTTTTCTTTATTGAATCTACAGACGAACCTCCATATAACGGACACCTTTGGGACATATTTCATGGTCCGTTGTAGAGTAGTGTCCGCTGTATGGAGGTGGTTTTTATAGAGAAGTGACCTCTGGGACAATAATAATTGCCCATTGTACGGAGGTGTCCGTTGTATGAAGGTGTCCGTCCTATGGAGGTGTCCGTTGTACGAAGGTGTCCGTTGTATGAAGGTGTCCGTTGTATGAAGGTGTCCGTCTTATGGAGGTGTCCGTTAATGGATACTGTATTAAAAACGTCTCCTCTCCCCTTTAACACCCTTTCTTATTAAGGTACGATCCCTCTATTCAAACCCTTTATTACTTACATTTTACCTACCTTAAGATTTATTTTGAATATGTATTAATATTATCTTCTTCTAATTTTTAGATTTACCCTCAGAAAATGGTTACAAATGACGTTATCTTCACAAAGACACAGAAATTTAGAAACACAAGCTCTTACCTTTTGGGCTTATAATATTACATTGAGAGTAAGTTGACAAATTCTTTTGTCTTGGTGTTAAATCATGGAAACATTTTTGGACTTACTTAAAAGCTGTTTTTTTCAGACACGGTGAGAAACTGACCAAGGTGACCCCAACCTTGAGAAAGGCTAAATTTGTACCCAAATGCGGATCGTAGTGCATCAAATAGAATGGTACTTTACAGAAGACCAGTAGAATAAATTGATGAGTCCAAGTTAGAAAACAATCTATTTCTGACTACACAGAACCGGCCTTTTGGTAATCCCGCTGTATTCTGTAAGCTGATTGGTGTTAATTAATCATATCGGGCCTTTAGGAGGTTTTAACCTATTATATTTATTATCTTATAAACTTATAGACCTACAAAACATGGATTCGTGCACAAGAAATAAAAGATATTGAAAATAAAAAGCTAAAACTGGCTAAAATACATTACGATGGAGTTATTGCAAGCAAGTGCCTGGAATCATTTCGGTCATATGTTCTCATTCGCAGAAGAAAACAAAAAATAAAAGGTATAGATCTTTTAAATGTTTCTCAAACATCGTTTGGTCATTGCCTGTTATTTTCGAACATTTTTCGCTTGCTTCATGCAAAAAATGTTTTGAACAATTTCAAAACATTGCGCAACAAATGAAGCTTTTTTTGCTTGTAAAGCAATGGTTTTGACATGGCCAAGCGGTCAAACATAATTTGTAAAGCAATTTGTCAAATGTCGGGCTGAAATGTCAGATATTCCAAACAAATTTGATAGCTGGTCGTTAGTCAAGTTGCTTAATTAAAAAGTGTGCTTTATCTTTATTTACGTTTCATTTTTCTACTTTACAGTTTTTGCAGATTGTCATTATCAATCAGTCCTCAAAAAGCGAACAATCAAAATTTGGTATAATCAACTTCAGCATCAATTAGAAATCAAAGAATTAGAAGAGCGAATAATATTCATGGCGAGAAAATTTACTTTACGAACATTTTATTGTCGATGGAAAACCGTATCCTTTAAAGTCGTAAGAACAGACAAATTGCTCATTTAGCATCTTCTCCTTAAACGACCCAGGCTACAATCCTCGCCAAAAATGCTGGGACACTTCGAATTTCTTTAAAATTCTCGCTCTAAAGACGCATACCCCCCGACTCAATGTTGTTGGTGAAATCGATGTTGCCAGTGGTCCCAACATTGAGTCGGGGGGAGGGGGATCTAATTACCCAAATATGTTGTAATGGGACCGGGTTTTTAAGGTAAAACATACTTATAACATACTGTCCCCAGGCGAGGATTGTCTGAGCAAAAGCAGAAATCTACAATTGTGCTTTTCTCAAGAATGGAAACACTCAAAAGACTCAAGTGAAGTTTTGGAGGAATGACTATTTTTTGGGGGCTTTCAGGCTAGTTAAGCTTAATCTTTTCCTGGGTCGTATAGTATACCTGCAATTAATCTGGTAAATCCTATGCATGAAATTGAATTGAATTGAATCTCAGTTAACTCTTTACTCTATGGCCCTGGCCAAACTATCAAACGTTTTTTGTCAAAAATTTGCAGTTTATATATCAATCATTGTTTGAATGTTCTACCACGTCAAAAACATTTTGCTTGACAAGCAAATTTCAAATGTTTAACAAAAGTATGTTTGATCGTTTGTTCAGAGCATTTTCTTCTTTTCTTTTTGCCACGAATGTTCATGAAGAAAATATTGTTGAATCCTTAATGAGATTTTCCAGATATCGAAGATGTGAGATGTTTGAAAGAGAAAGCTTCTATTGCAGAAGATCATAATAATCGACAGTTGAAGGTATCCAGTTTTAGAGTCTACCTAATCCTACTGGACTTTTCTTGATCTACATAGCCGGGGGGTGTTTTCCACCCTCCTCCAGAAATTTCCTACCTGTGGAGCAAAAGCATTGAAACTTGGCACAGGCATTGGGCGATGCATTACAAGTAATGTTGGTGAATTGGGTGTCTCCCACTTCTATTATGAACCATTGGCATATCTTCTGTGCGAAGCTTGCAGCTGTAGATCCTTATAGTTGAGGCTCTAATGTAAGCTTCGCGCAGTATACAGTTAAACAACTAGAGGGACAGTTCTGTGGTTAACTCTTGGTACTTATAATACAGAACTGTAAGATTTATTAAGGCTGCCTTTTCCTCCCAGGTTACGTACTTCCGCAGACTTAAACTCGCAGCTACAAGAAGATGTTTAAAATCGAAAGAAACCTAAAGGCAGACACGTTTCGGAGGAACAAGGTAGATGTTTGTTATCTGTATGATTGTTTGGTTGGTCTTCTTGGTGCTTATAAGTATTTGCTGTCTATATTTATAGGCTCCTATGACGGAGATTGTATGGCCGAGTGAGCAAGGCGAGCGTCTCACGGTCGTAGAGGCTGGTTTGTCTTTGTTGTATTGCCGGCGGCAGTCGCAGATAATTTATGTCCCGGACCGTCCAAGACTATCTGCGACCATCGCCGACTGCTTAATTCAAATGAAAACCGTTGTTTTTATACTGATCGCAGACAGTTTGTGACAATCAGGAAATATATAATACTTTTACTTTATCATAGCCTGTCTGCGTTCATTAAAAAAATCAGCGGTTTTCATTTGGATTTGGTAGTCTGCGACCGTCTGCGATGATCGCAGAAGTGCCTCTGCGACGGTCGCAAACGAAACACAACACATGAAAACCAGGCTTAAGTTCATAGGTTCAGTCAATCCAGTTGTCCAATCTTGCGAGGTCGGTAAATGAGTACCCAGGGTATTTGTTCTAGAATATCAGTCTGGGGGCACAAACTTGCTAAAGGACCGGTCATAAAGTACCCCAGGGCGGAGGATAAAGGCGGAATTCGGAAAAACAAATATACTCTGCCCCGGGGTAGTAGATACTCTATAACCGCTCCCTAAAGCTGTCAAACCCTTACCTGGGTTAAGAAATAAATATTGCTTGCCTCCATGCATGCTTCATTCATTTGTAATCATTACAGATTTTGACGCTACATTGGGGTCGATGGCTGCAGCGATGTGAAAATTCTGAAGAGTTAAAAATATACCCCTTAACGAAAATTGCAAGGGCCTTTTGCAGGTAAGCGAACTAATTCCAAATGTGTCACCTATTAATTATTCATTCACGGTGAAAAATGACTAAATCATATTTATACAACTGAGCTTTTAAACTACAATTGAGCCTTGATAAAGCCTCAGTCAGCGAGTTTTGTTTACTCTATTACATATTTGAGGTCTGCATAGACCATAATGCAATGACGATGAAAAGTATTGTACAATTTTTGAAGTTAGGTATTTTAAGAAGCACCCTTCTCTTGTCTCGAGAATCAAATAAGCCCTCCATAAAATGAAGACCCCCCCCCCGAAAGATCTTTTATGGTACTCAGCCTTAGCAATTATTTATAAAAAAAGAGTGTACCCTGAAGGTAAGCATTCAACCTCAGCATTGCTATCAGTGTTTCTTTCTGTTTCAGGAAAAATCGATTGAAGGAAAGTCTTGTGCAATGGTGGTATTATGTGAGTTGGAGAAGAAAGAGGAAACTAACGTATGCTAAAGCTGATGAACATTACAAGAATGTAGCATTACCGAAGTATGTACATGACACAATTTATATAATTCTGTTAAAGCCTTATTGCGTCTTCTTTCTGTTTTCTAGTCAATTCGCCCACTTCCAACTTGTCGCACTCTTTTGGTTAACTCGCCCCAGCTTCGAAGTAAACTTTCCCCACATTACAATTCAACTCGCCATAACTCAAAAGTACACGGTCGGTTCTGTTACACAAAAGCTTTTGTCACGCTGTCTGACTCAACGCAGTTAGATAATTAATTTAATGGTTGGGCGAGTTGACCTGAAAGCTAGGCGAATTAACTTGACAGATGGGGTGAGTTGGACGAAGGCATGGGGCGACATTACTTGAAAGAGTTCCAACTTGACTATGGAAGACAGATGAGTTGGAAGTGGGGCAAGTTGGCCTGTTACCCTTCTCTTTCTCACTGACTAGATTCTCTCTGTGTAAAGCCTAGCTTAGACGTTTGGCCAGAGTAGATCTGATATCACCTTGTTATTACAAATACTGAATTTTATTCTTCCATAAAACTTGAGGGCTGTGGTCTTCTTTTTTTTTATTAATTGCCCTTAGGTTCCAATTCTCGATTCGGGAAAAATAATCTCTTTCACAGTTTCTCTGAGATTCTTTGAAGAATCCCATTTATTTCAGGTATTTTGGGAGGCTGCTTCATCATGCAGATATAAGAAAAGAGAAAAATGAAAGGAAAGCCATTGCAGACGACTTTAGTAGGTATGCAATGAATATTCTTTTTTATACATCATCCAACTAATACCTCAGCAATAAATGAATTCTATCTTATATCGTCTATTTAGTGACCCGTATTGCTTTATTCATTAAATAGCCTATTATTGGCCTTACTTGTGAGATCATTAAGGCTGTTTTCCATACAGCCGTTAGCTGTCACAAGGACGAGCCAGCTGTATTTAGGCTGTAACGCTACAGTTCCTGCAGCAACCGACTTTGTAACTCCAATTCTAAAGATTTAAGACATCTCATGGGCAGCGCTGATTTCTTATCGCCGATTGACTGTTTGGAACCAACTGGGACCCAAAATCAAATGTGCCCTGTCGCTTTTCTCGAAATCTTACTCAAGGCAAAATTTATGGAGATATTGTAGATTAAGATCATAAATCGAACAAAGAGATCTATCAAATTTTTCCAATTGATATTTTTCTATCTTTTTACATTCTTTTCCTTTGCTACTAACCAATACTTCATCTATGGTTTGTTTTCTTGTCAGAGAGTTGAGGTACGCCCGTTCATTCTATACATGGCTTAAAAACGGCAGAATGCAGCAGAATTTAAGGATGTTAGAAAGAATGGTAATGTAACTACTGATTTTCGTATTCATTTTCCTTCGGACTGTTTTTCTATTAAGTATAATCCAGTCATAACGAACTTTCTTATTATCATTATTTCTTTATTTACAATGTTGGCATAAAATAGCTCAAACGTACAGAAAAATGTTACAATACAGCTACTAATAAAAGCCAACAGTCTTAAGATATATAATGACGGAGAACAAAAGTACTAAAAAACTACTAAGAATATCGTCCACAAATTGAAAAGAATGTATTTAAATATAAAGGTCTATCTATAAAAATCCGAGCGAAGGTATAAAAGAAGGGCATGTCACTCTGCGAAAAAGCATACGAGATTTCTATTAAAACAAAAGGACTTCCAAGGGATTTCCAGGAAAACAATAGGACTTGCAGCAAAGGCGACGAGACTTCCAAGGAGTGAATCGCCCCTCGGGTATAAATGTCTGGCAGGCTGCACTGAATGCCTTTCCACATTTTGATTTTTTCTTAAATTTGATTCGCTAAGGAAGTTGAATTCTTGATGAACGGGGAAGGCTTTACCATTGTGACCCTCTAAATCTAAAGGTTTCAGTTCCACATGACACTGTTCTTAGTAGAGAAATCGAAAATTCATTGTCGATTCTGAGAACAGGATTTGATGAGATGGAAACATTTCTTGCATAAAGGGGGACTCAAGCCATGTTACCATGTTGACATGTTTACTGTGTTTACTCGATGTTGTACTTACGATCATTGCTTGTACATTCTTTTCATGTATAGTAATAGTATTGTCTTTTTCAGAAGCGTTCAAAAGTTAGATTCTTGATCTCTATGTATGATTCAAAGTGCACGTTCGTGATCTTAGTGAGGTGCTAGAACGTCTACCACTACAACATTCGACTAAGTTACTCCCATACCCTCCCCATGGGGTCCTCCTAAGTTTACTGTTGAATTCACAAGCTCATTAACTATTTTAGGTAATACCTACGAAGGTCAATGAACATCATCGTGAGATAGTTAGATAGATAGAGACCGATTCTAATATCGATTTTCCTTTCCTACTAGGCAATCCTACAGAATGAAGAGGCATGCAAAAGAAAAACTTTAACACAATGGCGAGCTGCAACTAATACCGTTCTAGCTGAAAGACGCAAAGAGGTACAGTGATAAAGCTTTGATGGGTTTCGATGTTACTATATTTAAGATAACTTCCTTATTTAAGAGGTTTTTGTTTTAGCCTTGTGCAGACGTATCGACAATCATTTGTAATAAGGTTTTTTGCTGCTGGTGTCCTCTCTTTGTTTGATCGAATGCTAGATATTGTCAAAGTTTGCCAGCTCCTCTCTTAATGATTTCAAGAGTTGAAACATTCGAAACACTCGAATGCTGCATTGCAATAGTTTAGGTATTATCTATTATCCGAAATGGCAGGAAATGCATACGAACTGCAATAATTCGAATGAGATGCGAAAGTTTTCTTTATGAAGTAAGGTTTGCCTAAATGCATTGGAATAACAATGTTATCTTATATTTTTCACCAACATTGTCCTTAAGATATCCGTCTAGTCTACATATAACATCTGTCCACTGTCCTGCAAATCCAAACCGTACTACTGTATTGGCAATCCAATCGCATTCACTATGTACGGTCCAGCAAACCAAGAAATCTCCCAAATCTGTACATGGTAGCCCTCTATGCCACCTACATTAGAATGAATATTTGAACACAATGAACACTTAACTAAAAGGTGTATTTTCTTCCAGTTGTAATTTCTTCTATTCCAGAAAGCTGCAGATGACTTCCGAGAGGAAACTTTGAAGCGAAAGTATTTCAGTTTATTGAGGAAGAATTTGCAAGAGGAAAATACAAGGTTGGTTAAATGTAAATTAATAAACATAATAAGCATAATAATAAACATTTTTAACCATAAACATTAAACATTATGCTTAGCATAATAAACATTTTCTAACCCTATACCTTCGAGTTTTATGAGTTGTTTTCAAGTCATTGCAACATGAGTCTTGTTTAGCCAATTCGGTACTCGATATTTGGTGGAGTAGTGAGTGACTCTCGTTTTAAACGACTGGTTGTTGAGGGATTGTGCGGTTGGTTTTTTTGCTATCCCAGCTAATTTAAGTAAGGCCGTGGCCAAACGATCAAACATTGTTTGTCAAACGTGTGAAATGTGCTTGTCAGGCAAAATGTTTAACCATTTAGCCAAAACATCGCTTGTGAAACATATTTTGCTTGCATCAAGCAATGAGAATTATGTAAAAGACATCGTGCAACATATTGTACCTTACTTTTCTTATCGGTCAAACATTGCTTGTGAAGCAATTCTCAAATGTTTGACCATCAATGTTTTATCGCTTGGCCAGACCCTTAGTCTTTATGTATTTTTAATTTGCTGTCTTTCTATTATTCTTTCTATTTATTGTTTAAAGGAGGATGCACGAGAAAATCGCTGTTCAACATAAAAGCAGGAAGACCTTAAGCATGGTTTTTTTATCATGGAAAAAGGTATGTGTCTCCTTAAGATTGAGAGCTCCCTTCCGCTAGGGGCTTATAGAGATTTTCTAGGGGAGAGCCTTTTGACGGTACTTTACTTAATGCCTGTCAAGAATGATCTTACGTACAGATAGAAGTGTATTTCAAACAGCCTTGCAACGTCTGAAGGGTGTATCACTTCTACAAATGACGTGCGAGTTTTATGAGATTGACTGAGATTTTCAAAGATTTATATAGGGATTTCTTCAATTTTCTAGCCATTTCGAAACTTGCCTGGCAAAATATTTCTTTCAAAATGAATTCAAAAATGACTGAATTTGGTCTCGAAGACTTAAGTTTAACTTTAGATAACGTTTTTAAAGAACGCACGCACTTTTCTTTAAATCGTTGTCTAGCATAGTCCTGCTCGGGCATTGGCAAATCAAGACTTGTCCACATGAGCAGTAGCTATAACATGAGATTTTTTAGAGATTTATAGGATTTATAAGATTTTAAAGACTTGTGGGATTTATAGAGATTTATCGAAAAGGTGTACGAGATTTATGAAGTGATGCATCCCTTGGCAGCGTCTGCCTTGCAATGTGAATCGTTCTTAGGGCTAGCTTGGCTAATTAACTTTTGAGACATCATTCACTGTCATTCACTGCCAAATAGTCAGGAATCACCAAAAACTACTCTTTTTCAGGTATTTAGATCTTAATTCTCTCGTTTGAACTCAATTAGCTATCTTTTGCAGTTCACAAACCGACAAGTGATTAAGCACAGAAAGACTGAAGTTGCAGAGAAACATTACAAGAAAGTTGTTTTGTCAAAAATAATGAAGAAAATGAAGGTAATAGAAAATCCAAATAGTGTATTGGTATTACGCATTACTACAGCTTCAAAATAGCAGCTTCTAAATTTAAATGGACTGGTTTTGACTCTGTTCTTTTCCCCTTCTTAGGCCCTGGCCAAATCCCTGCTCGTCTAAGTAATTTTTTGGCTGTTTCGTCATGTTGAAAATCATTGCTCGTCAATTGCCCGTCAAACTTTCGTGTCAAAATTTCTTGAGCAATGTTTTCAGACAAAGTTGAAAACGTTTTTCAGCAACACCAGTAAGCGAATTCTGCTTGTCAAACAATGTTTAAAATGTGGTCAAACAACTAAGCATTCCTTTGCAAAGAAAACATAAAATGTTTGACTACTAATATTTGATCATTTGACTAGAACCTTAATTTCATTGTACTTTGTTGTGAGTTGCATATTTCTATGTTCTGAACATTGAATTGGTTCTTTTGTTCCGTGATTCATATTAAGTTTCTTACGAGTGAGATGACATATTTTAAGAGCTTCTTGATCTTTATAGGCTTATACGGAAGAACGAAAAGTTGTCTATCAAGAAGTCGAGCGAAGAAATAAGCTACATAAAATAATCTTATTAAGGTAGATGCGTTTACCTTCAAAACCTAACCAGTAAATTTCTGTTTTTCTTAATATTTAGTTTTCCGCTTATATTCCACCATGCTACAATGTCTGTTAAAATTTCTGGAACGTCAGATTAATTTTTTTATTCTACGCCACATCTCCCCTGCCTCTGTAAAAAGTGTTGGTTTATCAGGATACAGTTGGTTTACCAGGATACTCATCTCCTCCGCCCCTCTTTTTAACAGTGTTAGTAACTAAATCATAGAACGACAGAACGATAGAACATTTCCAGGTAAAAAAACGAGCATTCAATTCACCCTAAAGCAATTTTCAACATTCAAGCATTTTCCACTGTTCCAAAATGGAGACCTGGCGTTGCTTCTCTAGTATTACTTGTATAACATTACCAAACAAAATTGTTTTTTGGGGACGGGGATCGAGTCATCGAGTGTTGCCTAGTGAAAAGGCCTGGAAATATGATTGGTGTCCCAAGTTGTTCTGGCAGACATTGTAGTTTATTTCTTATAGTAATATGACTAGCCCTTGCCCGTCTCCGACCAACCCCTCACAAGGACCTCCACCTCCCAAGGACTCACCCTGCAATGACCTCCACCTCTAGGGGATTGAGTCTTAAAGTTGCCATGCTTGTTCCAAATCTTGATTTTAATGTTAATGTTAATCCTAATCTTAATCTTAATCTTAATCTTAATCTTAATCTTAATCTTAATCTTAATCTTAATCAATATTAATCTTAGTTTTAGTCTTAAACTTAAACGTAATATGATGATGATGGTGTTGACAGCAAACTATCCTACTAAAACTAAGTACGAGCTGCAGGCTCTATAGTTGCCTTGAAAAGTATTTGGGTTAGAATCTGAATGAAATGCTTCATCCAGTAGTAACAAGGCCCGAAAAATGAAATATTGGTATGAATTTTCAGTTTTTGTTATATTTTATTTTTCATAAACTTTTTAGGTGGACATTGCAAGGATGGCGCGACAATGTCGGTGAACTTGTTTCAGAAAAGTGCAAATGTGAAATTGCAGAAAGAGCCTGGACAGAGACGACATTAAAAAAGGTGAATTTGTTAAAGTTTATTTTTTCGTTTGATATACATATTTGGGATGCAATTCAAATATGAAAATGGATGCAAAATATACAATAAATATAGAAATATTTGTCACGAAGAAGGATCGACATAACTGAAACACGAAAAAGTCAAACAGGAGGAGAGCCTTGGGCTGTATGACTTCGAGAGTTACTGGGCAATTTCATTGAGCTCTTTAGCTCAGTGGAAGCGTTGTTGGCTCTCTAGTCATGCAGTCCAGGTTCGAATCCCACTTATTGTGATTGTGACAGGCCTCTTGTGGAAAAAACTATCCTAGTGTTCGCCATTCATGACAAATATGTATACATATGAAGGGTGCTGAAGAAGGCTCAATATAGCCGAAGCACAAAGTCAAAACGGGAGGAGAGACTTGGGCTGTATGACTTGGAGCGTTACTCGGCGATTTCATTGCGCTGTATAGCTCAGTGGAAATGTCGTTGGCTCTCTGGTCGTTGGATTTATTGTGGTATGCCACTTGTGGAAAAATCACTAAATTTTAAATATATAATTAGAACTATAAACAAACATGTTTGGCTCTGAAGTAGGCTCAATTGATATTTTTTTACTTTCTCTTTTTTTTGAATTTATTTATTTCGCTTATAGATTTTTACATGCTGGAGGGAATACGCTGTCTTAAAGAGTCACAAGAAACATCAGGAAGAGTTAAGGGTAACGGAATTTACAAAGAAGCTAAACCACGGTAAGGGGAATATCTACTGGAACGCATTAAACATTAGTCAGTTTTAGAGGGAACTTTGCTCTGTAGCATAAATTGACCTGTATACACTGGGGGCATATTGGTGGTGCTCTCCCAAAGAATCTACAAAATTTTTTGTTTGATGTATTAGCTGTATGGCTGCCCGTTGTTCCTATTGTTTGAAGAACAATGGTGCCCCGGGTGCCCCCCCCCGAAATTTCCGTACCTGCAGCACTAACATAAACCCTAATTGATACAGTTAATTTCGCCTTTAGGAAAGCTTCGTCGAGCGTTCGAGTCGATGAAGACTTTTACTGCGAATTCAAAGAGGGAAAAATATCAGCTACAAATTGCATCAGAGTTCAGCGAGCGAAGATTAAAGATAAAGTGTATGTTGGAGTGGAAATGCTTCGTTGCACTTTCGTTTCGAAAATTGGTAAGAAATCAACCTTTTATGAAAGTTAAGGAACCGTTTTAAAACGCTTTTTCACCTGACACTCTTCAGAGAATGGAACATTAGAAATAGGTCAGATCCTTTAAGGCTCTGGCCCAACGATCAAACATTAATGGTCAAACATTTGAGATTTGCTTTGCTAGCAATGTTTGACCATTTGACCGCATCGCACAAGATTGCTGAAAAGCAAAATTTCTTAAGCCGTAGCCAAACGATCAAGCACTCTTGGTCAAAAATTTGAGGTTTGCTTAACAAACAATTTTTGACCGTTTTGGCATGTCACAAATCATTGCTTGATAAGCAGAACTTGATTTGCAATGTTTTTGAAAAACTTCAAAAACATTTTCTGTTTGCTGTAAGCAAGAATTGCTTGATGAGCAATGTTTTGCGATGTGGCCGAATGATCGAACATTTTAGTCTGGCAAGCAAATTTCAGATGTTTGACCAACAATGTTTGGTTGTTTTGCCAGGGCCGTAGCGTTTTTCGAAAAATCTAAAAACATTTTCTTCTTGTCACAAGCGAATAAAGTTTGACGAGCAATGTTTTGTGTGACGTAGCCAAACGGTAAAACATTTTGTTTCGTTGGTAAATTTCAGATCTTTCATCAACAATGTTGGAAGGTTTGACCAGAGCCTAAAAACTGACTTAATACACAAGATATAAGCTGCTGTTTTATTTCCTAGCTTCTTCAAAGACAGAGCCTGCTATTTCATTGTAAAAAATGTCTGAAATCGGCACTAACTGTATGGAAAAATCAGGTATTCATAAATTTTTATTGATGAAATGCGGATGCTACCGAATACGGTATGAAATGAATATGGTATGAAATGAGGATGCTAATGCATGGAATGAAGATGCTATTAATTGCGGTACGAAATGAATGCGGAATGAAATGAGGATGCTAATGAATATTCCATGAAATGAAGATACTGATTAATAAGATATAAAATGAAGATGCTAAATAATACGGCAGGGAATGAGGATGCTATTGAATACGGTATCAAATAAATACGGTATGAAATGATGATGCTAATGAATATGACATGAAATGAAGATGCTATCAAATGCGGTATAAAATAAATACGGTATAAATTGAAGATGCTAAATAGTACGGCATGGAATGAGGATGCTATTGAATACGGTATGAAATGACTACGGTATGAAATTGTGATGTTAATGAATATGGCTTGGAATGAATATGCTATTGAATAGGGTATGAAATGAAGATGCCAATGAGTAGCCTATAAATTCAATATGCAAGTGATTGCGGTATGAAATAAAGTTGCGAATAAATGCAGTATGAAATGCAAATGACTACGTTGTTAAAGAAACTGAGATTAACAAGCTTTGAGGATGGCAAAAACTGAAATCGACAAGCTCGAGACAGTTTTTTGATGCTTATAACTTTTGAAATTGACAAAGTGTAGATTTCACATTGTCTCAGAATGTTGTTGGATTTTTAATTAGTTTTTCACATGGCATCTTTTTGTTGCTCCTGTTGCTGCATTTTGTTTTAAGGGTTTGGTTTTCTGAACCTCCAAAGCCTTCCTTATTTCGAAACAGAATCCAAGTTTCAAGAAACACGAGTTCTGGAAATACGAAAACTTTCGCGCCAAAATTCTTGCTTGCCTCGTCCCCAGACCCATTCGTGGAATGTATCCTGGCAACTGGTAAAATGGAAGTCTTTTTCGAACTTCAAACTGTGAATCTCTCGAAAGCCTCGAAAACCTTCTGCTTTGGATGGCAGAAGGTTTTAGAGAGCTAAGGTTTTGGAGAGCTCCAAAACCTGCCGTTTTCAGTAGAATGGCTTCAAAAAACACACATTCCAGAAATTAAATGGCTTAGAACACGCCCTAAACCTTGGCCAAATGTTGGCAACATTTCGCCCACATTTTGCCCAGCTGACAACTTCTTTTCCCGTGTTGACTGCTGAAAGTGACGGAGGGGCCAAGCGCTTTTAATATTTCACCCAACATGAGTGACGCCCAATGGTTGATGAGATGTTGGCAATGTTTGGACGGGGCATTTTGAGTTTATTGGACTCGAAAAATAGAACCTTTTTATAATTCTGATTTGTCTTTCTAGTTTAAATCATCTATGCATGAAAAGAACAGAACCAACGTTGCGCTGTGGTGGTGGAGTCAAAATTTACAGCGAAAAGTAATTTCGTTGGTTTTTGTTTTCGACCATACTTTTTTGCTCTTATTTTCTTACTAATTTTGCTTTATCAGATACCGTAAGTCCTCGAATTAGCCCCCTGGGGGCTTAATTATTTTTCATGTTTTGAGGGGGGCTTTTTCGAGGTGGGGCTTAAATGAGGGGGGCTTATAAAATTATTCACGAAAGCATGATTTATCATCGACTAAAAGAAGGCATTTTTCTGTTATTAATCAATAAAGTAGACTAACACCAACATGTCAGGGTTGGATGCTTATTCGAGGGGGCTTATTGACAATTTCTCGCTCTAGGGTAGGGGCTAATTCGAGGGGAGGGCTTATTCGAGGGGGCTAATTCGAGGATTTACGGTGCATTTGTTAAGTATTATACATACATTGTAAAATTGTTTGTTTTGCTACTCAAGGTGCTATTCGCATGGATTGATTATGTTGCGATAAGCAAGGAAAACAAACGCAGAGTGACCAAAGCATTAGAACTGAGAAGAAACTGGATGTTGGAGAATTGTGTCACGCGGTGGTTTGAGGTATGCAGTTTAATTGAATTCACATTTATTTATTATTTTTCCTGTTGTTGGAGACTATGAATATGGTTTTAAAATTGCGATAAACAGCGGAAGCATTTTCGGGCATACTTAAAAGCTTATTTCGTCTGAAACTCCTCAGAGTATGAACGGACCAGATGTTTGGTTGTTTTGCCAGGGCCGTAGCGTTTTTCAAAAACTCCAAAAACATTATCTGCTTGTCACAAGCAAAAAAATGTTTGACGAGCAATGTTTTGTGTGACGTAGCCAAACGGTAAAACATTTTGTTTCGTTGTTAAATTTCAGATTTTTCATCAACAATGTTGGAAGGTTTGGCCAGAGCCTAAGAACTGACTTAATGCACAAGATATAAGCTGTTGTTTTATTTCCTAGCTTCTTCAAAGACAGAGCCTGCTATTTCATGGTAATAAATGTCTGAAATCGGCATTAACTGCCTGGAAAAATCAGGTATTCATGAATTTTTATTTATAAAATGTGGATGCTGTCGAATACGATATGAAATAAATACGGTATGAAATGAGGGTGCTAATGCATGGAATGAAATGCTATTATAAATGCGGTATGAAATGAATGCGGAATGAAATGAGGATGTTAATGAATATGCCATGAAATGAAGATACAAATTATTACGATATGAAATGACTCTGAACCTCCGAAACCTTCCGAATTTCGAAAACAGAACGCTTCCAAAAACACTATCCATGAATTTCAGAAACAGGAATTCTGGAAATCCAAAAACTTTCGCGCCAAAATTTTCGTTTGCCTCGTCCCAGACCCATTCGCGGAATGTATCCTGGCAACTGGTAAAATGGAAGTCTCTTTCGAATTTCAAAACTAGAATCTCTCGAAAGTCTTGGAAACCTTCTGCCTCTAATAGTAGAAGGTTTTGGAGAGCTCAAAAACCTGTCGTTTTCAGAAGAATGGCTTCAAAGAACACACATTCCGAAAAAGAATACTGTATATCCTTTAATTAGCCACCCCCTGGGGGGCTTCATTATCTTTCATTTTGGAGGGGGACTTATTCGAGATGCAGGCTTAAACGAGGGGGGCTTTTAAAATTATTCACAAAAGCATGATTTATCAACGACTTAGAGAATGTATTTTTCTCTCAATATGGAATATGGCTAACACAAACATTTCAGGGATGGAGGCGTATTCAAGGAGGGCTTATTAACAATTTCTCGCTCTAGTGTGGGGGCTAATTCGAGGGAGGGCTTATTCGATGGGGGCTAATTCAAGGATTTACGGTACTTGTATGAGTCAAGGTGGATGTTACGGACATAAAAAATGGAACTATATGAGAAAGTCTTAACCCTGGATAATATGAGTAGTTACACCAAAGTTATAGTAAAAACACACAAGCTTGAGATCATAAACATTACCATTATTTGCGTTTCAATACGTCAAATAACTACCGAAATGTCGAATGGCTAAAAGTATAGGGGGCTTAATAGAGAAGGGGGGGGCTTATTTAAAATTTTCATTTTGAAGATAGGGGGACTTAACAGAGACAGGGCTTGAGAGAGAGGGGTGCTAAATAAAGCTTTCATGGAGACAGAAGAATATGTTAAAACCAGATTAAATCTAAACTTTTCGACTGTGATTTCTGTTTATTGAGTGTCGTGAACAGACGATTTTGCTAAAGATTGCCCCGGGGACATTTGATCGAGATGTATCAAGTTTAAGCATCGAATTTCTACAGAATCGCTGTGAGTGTCGTTAAAGAACTCAATGCCTCTTGGACAAGACTCCCGACGCCATCTTTTTTTTATTAAATTCATTATCGTTCGTCATTATCTTTCTGTAATCATTTTAGATCTGAAGCATATCTTCCAGGAAAAAGGAAACATTCTTTACCCTCTATCATTGCCCTCCCCTTTCAGTAACTCTGTGCAGCTAACTAGTCTTTGAAAAAGATTTTTTGAGAAAAATTGGTACAAAACTAATAATGTTGAAGTAATTTTAGTAACTTGCTTTAATTTGAAATTAATTTCTTAACATTCCTTCATTGCAGTATTCTTCGGATATGATTGCATTTCGAACGAAAATAGCTCAAGCTCGCCAGATGGAGGTACTCAAATCAATATGACTCATTTCTTTCCTTATATGGTTACACGTACGTTTGCTTTCTACAAAGCCAGACTTATGTCGACCTACAATACCGTAGAACTAACGGCAATTACTTGTAGCTAACATATGTCGACGTGTCTATATAACTAGTCAGAACATATAAGAAACAATTGACCGCGGTCGCAAGATCGCTCAGATCGACTACGACTCGAGGGGCAAATCACTTTCCTTAGAAGTGGACGAGATTTTTGGGATTTTCTCAAAAGAACAATGGAATTTCCTGAAAATTATTAAAGGATTTTCAAAATAACAATAGGATTTTTCAAAAAGTGGACGAGATTTTTTGGAGTGATTTGCCCTCGAGCAGAATCATTTTCGGGCATACTTTAAAGCTTTTTTCGTCTGACACTCTCAGAGTATGAACGTCAGAAACAGGCCGAAACAATGAACTAAGGCGGAATTTATACCCAGATGCGGCTCGAAATGCACCAATCGGAAAGAGAAGCTGAATTGGCATTGTGTTTTAAACACCAATCAGCTGGTAGGATACAGCGGGAAGACCAATAGAATTATTTGAAGAGTCCAAGTGAGAAAACGAACTCTTTCTGTCTACACAGAACCGGCCTTTTGGTTTTGATGTAGACAGATTCCAAAACCCCTAAGTGAAACAAAGATCTTGCTTTGCCAATGATTTTGAAACAATCCTTGCACAAATTGGGTTATCGAGTAGGTGTTGTCCTATGGCCGAATCATGTTTGAGGCTAGGTTGTTGTTTGGACCCACGGGCTGGTTGCTCTCTTTGCTGAAAATTGTGCTGACAAATATTAGTAGGGACATGCTGCTTTATCATATCACCTAATCTCTGGGAAGTACGACCTACGTACCTGGCATCACACCGGCACGAAAATTCATAAATGACCAAACCTTTTTGTGTGGTAGGTACGCAATCCTGTTGAATGGATGGTAGAACTTTCCGAGTGCTAAAAACTAACCGAGGGTTGGCAGCAGCGAAGCACTTAGTAATGGCCTTTTAAATTTGACTTTCGAATCGCAATGAGACGTTTCCTATCCAAGGCATTTTTAGGTAAGCAGGGCACTTTTGCGGACCATACTTTTTATCAGCCGAAAAACTTGCAATATTCTTGCGAAAACAATCCGAAATGACGTCCTCGGGGTAGCCGTTTTCAATAAGAATGGACCATATTTTATCCAACTCCGAATCAAGCCGAGATTTAGAGCAAATCATAAGTGCCCGATGAACTAGCGTGAAAAAATTTGGGAAATACACTTTTCCCCAAACCTTTATTGGGAGGGCTGTACCATCGTGCACAGACTTGTATATTTAATTGATTCCTCTTCTTCTTGAACAAAGTACGAGCCAGAACTACCCATATTATAATGTAGGAAACTAACTACCACGCACTACCTCTTAAGGAGCTAAAAAGAGATGGAAACCTTATCTAATTACATATGTATATTGCAATTTATCTTGACTAAGTTTCTTCGCGTATCTTATTTTTATCTTATTTGTCTTTTAATTTTCATGCAGTATAGGAGGGAAAATCTTTGCTTTATATCCTAGAACAATTCAATATCTCTTGCCATTTTTAAAGACCTTGTATCTTAAAAACACCCCTTTCGATGCTTTTTGTAATTAAGCTATAAGTCACCTAAATTGCTCAGATTTTCCATCATTCAGAGCCTGCATTTGAAGTTGGAATGCCTAGTATAGCTGAAAGGTAAATTGAAGTCATTTATGAATCGTAATATAATAAATAGTTTATTAAGTTGTAAAGCCTCAAATGAACAAGCCTCAAATGGACAAACATTATTGAAAAATTCAAGATTACCTTTCCTAGATCTTTTTTGTTATATATAAAATATATAAAACTTATGCTCTTGTTTTGTAGAAATACAGAAATTCTTGGTTTGCCGAGAGTTCAATATTCCCAAAGACCGATGCCAAGAAAACCTGATTATTTAAGAGATTCCTACGACCTGAATCTTCTCCTTGACACAACCAGTGCTTCAAGCAAAGATCTTCAGTATCAACACTCTGATGAAAGCCAGCCTCGCATCCCTCCGCCTGAGCCTCAGTCACAAACACGACTACAGAAGCATCCCTTAAACCGTAGCAAAAGAAATGAATCGATCGACTTTCCAGCTTCCTCTGAAGATGACTTTCGAAAAGACGAAAACGAGGTTAGAATTTCATATCTTAAAAAATTTTGTCTAAGAAGTTACGCTACGATTTTTATTTCATCAGTAAACAAGGCAACCATTTTATTCAATCTTAAGCTGTGGCTAAACAAGACATGTCGCGCGTGAAATTGTATTGGGCGTGTCTGCCGGGTGGCAGTTGCAGAGAAAAACTGTACCGTGTAATTTACTTGTAGGATGAAGGCCTGGCTAAACCAGGGTACATGTCGTGCGTGACATGTCTCCTCGATGTCTACCAGATTAGCCACCTCGCAATCTTTGTAGCGCGCGACAGAATTTGTAGTTAGGGACACGCAAATGTTCTGGTGGAAACCTGGGTACAAAAAACATAATACCCATTCACAGAAATCTCCTCTTTAAGACTTTTTTGTACGTCATTTTTATCTACATAGTGATTTGTTCGCAAATCGTTAGGTCCATTTCTGATTTTTGGTTATGTGAAAGGCAAAATTTTAGACTTTTTCAACATGTTATTTTGCCGTTTACCTAATTTCTACTTCCATTCGTCTCTGCAGAAATCTAATTCGCGAAAATCTCGTTATATTAAAACAAGAATACCAGAAAAAGATGTCCTGCTCTTGCCACCATCTTCATTTGAAAAACTCGCAAAAGACAAAATTAGCCAAGGTAAGATTAGATTTTTGCCATTTGGATTTTTTTCGTTCAGAGTCGACACGTATTCCTGAGT
Organism: Chrysaora quinquecirrha; assembly: GCA_014526335.1. Classification (NCBI taxonomy): domain Eukaryota; kingdom Metazoa; phylum Cnidaria; class Scyphozoa; order Semaeostomeae; family Pelagiidae; genus Chrysaora; species Chrysaora quinquecirrha. The sequence goes on along the minus strand of JACTAT010000059.1, from coordinate 4,021,073 downwards.
CTGTTTTTGTGAATATATCCTCTCAATCATTCTAGACAACTTTTTAAGTAACCTATCTTTTTCTATTTTTTTGTATGAAAGCGTTGTACTTTCAGATAAATCTGGATTTTTCTATCTAAATTGCCCTCTTAAAATGCTTAATTCCTTTTCATAAAGTAGAGATGACCGTTCTTGACGGGCTACCTGCATCTTTATAGCTCAAATAACTTAAGCTGTTCAGGACAAAGGGCTGGTGAAAATGAGGCAGAACAGTACGATAGTTAAATAACTTGGTGGCTTAGCGAGGGCAGCAATGAAAACTGCCCTCTTTAAACCCTATGCACATCTAAAGCCTTGACTACTGGAAGATGACTAGTGGAAAGTGTAGTCCAATATACATTTGATAGCAAGCAATTCTGTCATCTTTCGTTTCTTATTTAATTCAAACTTGTTTAAGCTTCTGGTCACCCTTTTCATTATTAAGTTGTATTCCCGACGGAATATATCTTGAAGCTTTTATTTCATTTTCAAGACTTCATTACTGCAGATTTAACAAATCGACCTACGTTATTAAAACGGTTCTGTATTGTACTATTTCAGCATTCAAGTCAACTCCCAAATGCAGCAACATGGCTGAGAATTCTTCGAATAATATACACGTCAAGGAAGCAATTTACAGTACACGATCGCCTATTGATAGAGACTTTCTAGAAGAAAATGTACGCGTTCAGAAGAATAAAGAAGAGCTAAGCAGTAATTGCGAAAAGGAAGATGCTTTTATTCACGAAATGGAAGAATCTTCAGATAGTAATGAACATCAAGATGCTGATGGCGATTATGATGCTGGTGACACTGACGAGGAAGAAGATCATGATTATGATGATGACGATGATCAATCTGTGATTGTTGATGAAAATGCGAGGCTGTTCAATAAGATATCCGAAATTAAAGCAAATTTGATCGAGTATCAAGAGCAGCAGAACAGACACAAGTAAGTCTCTAAATTTATTGATATCTTTTGCTTACTTGTCAAAATGCCTTTTTGAAATACCTTGGGTACCAAATCCCGGCTGGGTTTCTTGATCAATTTTCATAATGGACGTGCCGCCCAAGTATAAAAAACACAACTGACTACATACCAAATGTATAGCCGAACTTATACCATTTTTCAAGAATGTGTACCCTACATTGTTCCAAATTTTTGAAAACGTATACCCGACCTTATCCCAATTTTTCAAAAATGCATACTGAACTTCATCATACAAATTTATACCAGTTATACTAATTTTGCTAATTATGTTTTCCTTCACTTTTGTCTGGTTGCAGGGCCGTATTTGGATGAAATTGATCCGTCGTTTTCTGACTGAATTCTAGAAGAGAGAAAACGGCCACTTTTTCATTTTCGGATTTCCAAAGCGAAATTCGCTTTCGCCTGACAGACTTTTTATTTATTGGAAATTTTTTTCCTTCAGAGAACTTGAGTCTCGATATCTTTATCTTTCCAAATGGATCGACGCTGAACAAAGCAGACGCAGCTACAAGCACTTGTACTCTCTTATGAGGTATGTCGCCCGTATATATTTATCAGGTTTTCATCTTTACTACTACTACTACTACTACTACTACTACTACTACTACTACTACTACTACTACTACTACTACTACTACTACTACTACTACTACTACTACTACTACTACTACTACTACTACTACTACTACTACTACTACTACTACTACTACTACCTACTACTACTACTACTACTACTACTACTACTACTACTACTACTACTACTACTACTACTACTACTACTACTACTACTACTACTACTACTACTACTACTACTACTACTACTACTACTACTACTACTACTACTACTACTACTACTACGACTACTACTACTACTACTACTACTACTACTACTACTACTACTACTACTACTACTACTACTACAACTACTGCTACTAACTACTACACTACTACTACTACTACTACTACTACTACAACAACTGCTACAACTACTACAACTACTACTACTACTACTACTACTACTACTACTACTACTACTACTACTACTACTACTACTACTACTATGACTACTACTACTACTACTACTACTTACCTAATCAAAGTTTTTGATAAATCTTTTATTCCATCCAGGTGGTATCTTAAGAAAGGGAAGCTTTACTCTGAAAAGCACAAAATATTAAAATACAGTTTTTGTTCATCATAGATGAAGGAAGAAATGGAACAGCTCTCAAAGGAACTTGAAAGAAGAAAGCCTCTTGTGATTCAAATGGCAAAAAATATCAAGGAGTTGGCTGCAAAACTAAACAATGACAGGTAATTAAAGGCCTGTTTTGTAAATTGTGAGCTATTTCTAGTGGTGTAAAAATCAATTGTTATTTAGCCTGATAAATATAAACAAGTCTTTGTGGAAATTATTACTTTTGATATTTCATTCTGTAAATATCTGAATTGTTGTGAATTATTGAAGGAGGATGAACTCCGTATTTTCAAGAAAATGTTTTCTTTCTTTGTTTATTTCTTAAACTACTTTTGTGTTAGGCTCATGATAGCAGAGTAGGGTAGGGGGACTATTCCTCTCTTGATGGTATGTTGTACAGCTTTGGATAGCTTTTTGTTATCATGCCCCTCCCCCCCCCCCAATAATAATAATGCTTTGGAAGCAGTTAAACTTACTCTTTTGGATGTGATAAAACAAGTTTACCTTAAAATAATATAACATAAGGAACTATGAAAAAATTTAATAATGATATGATATTAATTGGTCACACTATGATACAATTTCTCTACAACTAATACAAAACTTAATTATATTTGGTTAATTTGATGAATTTGAGCTTAAAAACATTGATTTCAAATTAGATTTATAATGTTGTACATAGCTTTCAAGATCATGATGTTTTAAAAATGATAAAAACACACACCACACTAACTGAATACTGTTATCATAGATAACTCTAAACCTCAGCGGAACAAGTTTGAAATTTATAAACATAAGGGGTGGGAAAACAAGCCAATCTGTCATATACGTAATTGGAAATTTACTCTTTATTTCTGAAACTACATCTTTGATACTTTCTCCTTCAAGTAGTCCTACTGAGATGTAAAACTGCATGTATTCGTAAGGAGTAAATATAGTTTGATAAAATATAAGTTGCTTCAAGATTTTGTATTTCCCAGTAAATTTTGCAGACCACAAATACCAGTATGTAGAAGTAAAGCCAGATAGGAATCCGCATCCTGCCATGCTAAAAACTCGCCTCCAATTAACATTTCTTTTACGTTCAATGACTTTCTGTTCAATAAGTTCTGCACATGTGCAACACCCAATGGAAACAGCAGTGTTGACTAATAAAAGATTTTTCTTTAATACAACACGACCAAAATGATTTGCAATTTTAGTGAGCTCCTCAAAGGCTTTGATCTTTATGTTGACACTCATCCTGCTCAAGATTACAGGGAGAACTGTCGAAGAAACAAGCAGCTAAAATCAGTAAAGTGCAAGAAGGGAGTCCAATTACGTCAAACTTGGGCTTTTACGGGGACCAGGTGAAAAAAACACAGAGTTCACTGACTTCACTGATTTTTTTTCTTCTTGAAAAAATCTTTTTTCAATTGGAAACAGCATTTAAGCAATCAGTGGTTAAATTAACTGATTCTGCTCCATAATTGTGTCCTTAAAAGAAAGGTCAGTGTTTTTTCGGATCAGTGTTTTCCACTTTTACTGTAGGCAAAAAACGAAAACACTGACTTTACTGACCCATGTTAAAGCTTACCCTATTGCCTTTTATGTTGATTTCTTAAGTTTTTAAGCAGAAACCAATCTGATAACCCCTTACAAATGTCAATTCGACATTTTTAATGTACCTTACATTGAAAAAGGCTAAGGTCAATGTTTTCCGGGTGGTCAGTGTCTTCCACTTTTGCTATAGGCAAAAAAGGGAAAAACACTGACTTCCCTGACCCGTGTTATTCAAGTTTACCCTGTTGTCTCTTAGGTTGATTTCTTGATGGGCACAATTTTGATTTAGGCCCAGCCCAAATAAACCACCCATTGAATGGCTTGATTATGCCATCTTCTGAAAAAACCAAGATCTCAATTCACTCTTTATTTGCTAAAATTATTTCTCCCTTAACAAAATCTGCAGAAATACAAGATCTAAGTGCGGATTTGATATTATTGCAAGTCAAAAAGTACCTTAGCCAATTTCTCACATGATCCTCGAAGAATTTTGTGGATTTGCGGATTTTGATTTCTACTCGAAAACGAGGCTTCTCTACAGGCGCACAAGGTGAGTTTCCATAGAAATTAAATATCGTCTCCATGTAGCTGTAATAGCAAATCCACCAATCAGATCTCGGCAGTTATCAACTTCCAGCCTTGTCCAAATGCACAGCTCACAAACTGCGAAAATGGCGGCCAAAGTGGACAGCAGAGGAGGTACTAGGCCAACTAAAGTAACGTTTAACAGGGCGAATAACCAAGCACAAGCGACAACAACTGGTCAGTTAAATGATACTAACCATGAAATGCATATTAAGATGTCTAAAAAGATCGCTCAGCTCACTAAAGTAATTTATGCGCTGAATTCAAAGAACGACGAGCATGAGGAAATTGTTGAAAGCTTGAGAAATGCTCACGATGAGGAACTTCAGAAAGTCATGATTGAATCAAAAGAGAAGATTGGTCATTATAAGCAAAAAATGGAGCTTTTCAAAGAGCAGGAATCTTTGATTGGTAGATTGCAGGGTTTGCTAGAAGAAGAGAGGGCTGAGAAACAGAAATTTGTTGATGATTTTGACAAGTTTAAAGTCAAAAAAAGTGAAATGGAGACGGAAATTACTAAAAAGTACGAGACTAAATTAAATGATTTGTCTAGTAAACTTTCTGTCCTTAAAGATGAATATGAAAATAGGACGCAGAAGTTTCAGTCTGTTACGAAAAATTTAGAAGCTGAAAAAGAAAGGATTGTATCAGATTTTTCACACAAGCATAGTTTAGAGATGGATAAATTAATCAAAGCACACAGAGTGAGGTTTGACGAGGTTAAAAATGAAAATGAAAAGTTACAGAAAAGTATAGAATATTTACAGTCGAATAACTCATCTGCTGTCAATCAGAAGGTTACTGAAATTGAAAACCTTGAAAAGGAGAATGAAATAAAATGTGGGAAGTTGAAGAGTTTTTATGAAAATGAACTGGAAGCAGCTAAGCGAAAACACCAACAGGCGATTGAGGAAATGGAGGAAAAATTAAAGAAGGAATCAAAATTACAGGAAATTTCTTCAAAACGAGCTGAAGAGGAATTAAGAAATAGAATAAGAAGTCTAACTGAAAATAATGAGCAATTAGAAGCTGAAATTGAGGAGAAAAAATCTGCCTTGGCTGAGGCTAAGCAAGAACTAAGCAGAACTGCTCATAATAATGATGATTATTCAAGAGAAGTTTCTTTTTTAAAGCAGAATTTGAGTACTACAGAAATGAGAATTCAGAACCTGCAAAATGAGCTGGATACCTTGAAAAATCAATATGAGTTGCAAAATAAAGAGCTACTGAAAAAGTCAGGTATATATTTGGGCAGGGCTCCAGTTTTTGCTTCCAGTTATCATGCTAGATGCTGCTGCTTTAGAGAGCATAGCTTCATGGGTAGCACTTTGCGCTATTTCCATTCTCAAAGTCTGTAGTTCAAAACCAGGCTAGGGAGCACAAATTTACAAGCTGTAAAAACCTTGCTCTCTGTGACACCAGACCAAGGTGTAAAATTGGTACCTTAGTGATGTAGGCCTAAAATCCTTCATAGCGCCAATTGTATGGCTGCATGTGAGTGGATATACTCCCAAGGGATCATAGCAGCAAAAAAATGGTGACAGGAAAGAAAAATGGCCTGAGCTAAGGGGTAAATAGTTTTAAAGCGCTGTGGAATGTGTGATAACTGCACTATAGAGATAACTGCACTATACATAAAAGCCATGACCTTACCTTTACCTTTAGATTAGATAATATCTAAATATGAGTCCAGGGGGTATAAAATATAATTTTTGTATGGGTTTGTGCCACCCATATAGATGGGTTTCCGGCCCTCACATTCTCTAAGCATGGGTATGATTTAAACCTAAGTGCCATATTATAAGTTGGGAAATTGAAGAGAAAACTAGACAGATTCACTTTATTTGAATCTGCATATTCAAAATAATCGTAATATACAAATAAGAAAAATACCAGTAGTGGTGTGGTACACGGCCAAGGGGATCGAAGCCAACAAGCAGTATAATTCAGATAAGCCATAGGTGCATGCTTCAGCTAGCTTAGTTAGAGTAATCAACATAAGTAGGTGTGTAAATGTTGTAGAAGATAGCCTAAAGTAAAGAGATTTGGTTAGAGTATCAGCTGCCCACCCACAACTGCCTTTTGGGGGTTTAGACAATACGCAAGAGGTGTTGTGGGATCCCCCAGCACCACATGCACCATTGGGCGTGAAGGAGCAGATGAAAAAGATGTTCTTCCTGCAGTTTCAAGCAATTATATGGCATAGAAAGTCTTATAACTCTCATATTCTGCTTGTAATTACCCATGATATAGGTTCTGTGTCTAAATTATAAATTGAATCAATCTGTAAAATCTTGACAGCACATCCTAAACTTGATGATTCCTTTGCAACTGAACAATTTTTAATACCTGGTTACAAGGCTCCTTATCGTGCTGATAGAAATGCACATGGTGGTGGTCTCCTTGTTTACATCAAGGAACCCTTCAAAAGCAGAAGAACTGACAAATTTGAAGATGAAGAAATAGAAAATATATGCTTTGAACTAAATCTACGAAAAGAAAAATGGGTCATCATTGCTGCATACAATCCACCAAATGCGGATAATAAAATTTTCAGAAATTCTATAATTAAATTGATTGATAAATGTTCCTCGCAATATGATAATTTTATAATAATTGGTGATCTGAATCTAACTCCAACCGATCCTAGCCTTAAAACTATTTGTTCTACTCTTGGGCTCACAAATCTCATCAAAGAGCCAACTTGTTACAAACCAAATTGTAATCCGTCATCAATTGACGTAATCCTTACCAACCGGAAACATAATTTTAAAAATACTAAAACTATTGAAACCTCTTTAAGTGACTTCCATAAGCTAATTCTTACTACTTGCAAATCTTCAATTCCCAAACACCATCCTAATATAATTCGCTACAGAGATTTAAAAAACTTTAATGAGGATGCCTTCTGCAAAGATCTTTCAGAAACACCATTTTATCTTTGCCAATACATTCATGATGGCAATCAGGCATTCGAATACTTTCAAGATTTGTTCGATAGCATAGTTAATTATCACGCACCATTAAAATCCAAAATAGTTAGGGCAAATAATAAACCCCTCAGTAAGGTACATAGAAAAGCAATAATGCTAAGAACTAAATTTAAAAATGCCTATAACAAATCAAAACTACTGTTAATTATGAAAGATTTAAAAGCAAAGAAACCACTGTGCAAATCTTCGTCAACATCTGAAATCTGATTACTTTACCAAGATTTGTCAAAACGGCACACTTGACTCCAAAACATTTTGGAAGAAGTTGAAACCCTACTTCTTCGGCAAAGGCCACACTGATTCTGAAATTACAATATCTGAAAACGATAGTCTTGTCAGTAACCCTCAATCTGTTGCAGAAATTATGAATAAACATTTTGTCAGCATTAGCCAAACCAGCACTACAGCTAATAAGAACGCTGGGAGCTACCCGACAATTGATGAAATCATCAAGGGCTTCGAGAACCATCCTAGTATTGGGAGAATAAAACTTAATTTACAAGACGAATCAATTTTCAATTTCCTATCAGTTCCAGCACCAGTGCTTAAGCAAATTATTCTTGATCTTAATCATAAAAAAGCGATGGGTCATGATATGATAAATGCCAAATTTCTAAAAATCTCTGTAGATATTATCCTTAAACCTTTACTTGATATAATTAACAAATGTATTTCGCAAGGTACATTCCCTAATTCTTTAAAAAAGGCAATAGTCACACCAGTGTACAAGAAAAAGGATCCATTTAACAAAGAAAATTACAGGCCAATCAGTCTACTTACTACATTCTCTAAAGTTTTGAAAAAGTTATAGAACTTCAGCTTTCCCCTTTTCTCCAAGGTAAATTTTCTCCATATTTATGTGCGTACAGAAAGCATTTTTCATCCGAACATGCACTTTTCAGATTAATAGAAAACTGGAGAAAAGGACTAGAGCAAAATGCACATATAGGGGCGATTCTAATGGATCTATCAAAAGCTTTTGATTGTCTCCCAAAGAATCTTCTACTTGCAAAACTACATGCTTATGGGATAAAAGAAAATTCACTCTTATTCATCCAGAATTATTTGTCAGATAGAAAGCAAAGAGTAAAAGTAAAAGGACAATATAGCTCTTGGGATGAATTAGGACAAGGTGTCCCACAAGGTTCAATACTAGGACCTCTTCTCTTCAACTCCTTTATAAATGATATCTTTTATAACCTCAGTGATGGGTCTCTCTGTAATTTTGCCGATGACAACACACTGACAGTGACCACCTCAAGCACTGAAGAATTAATAAATTTGATAAAATAAACACCAATAAATGTCTTGAATGGTTTAAGTCAAACGAAATGACTGCTAATGGTTCTAAATTCCAAGCCATTACTATTGGAAATAAAAACAAGAACATAGAACATTTTGAAATTAATGAGAATCTAAAATAAAAGTCGAAACTAATGTAACTCTGCTAGGTATAGAGATAGATGAAAGTTTAAAATTTGATGCCCATATTGATAAAATTTGTAAAAAGCAGCAAAACAACTTAATTCTCTAAAACGCTTAGCTAGGTTCATGGGGAAAAGAGAGAAAATTATAATTAACTCGTTTATCTTATGCCACTTTAATTACTGTCCACTTATTTGGATGTTATGCACCAAAGGGAGCCAAGACAAACTAGAAAAGATAAATGAGAGAGCACTACGACTTGCATATTCTGACTATACTTCTACGTATGAAAAACTACTATCTGATTCAATGGAGACCACCATTCATATACAGTCGATAAGGCTCCTTGCTTTAGAGGTATTCAAAACTTTGAATAACCTAAATCCTGTTTTTATGAAGGACTATTTTTACCTAAAAACTAGACCACAATCTACGGAGCACAAATCTTCTTGAAATACCAAAAGTTAGAACCACAGGCTTTGGCATTAAGTCCTTATGTTATCAAGGGCCAAAAATATGGAATTCCTTCCTAATGAAATCAAAACGGCGAGTAACACTAAACAGTTTAAAAATTTGATCAAAACTTGGTTCCTCGCTAAAAATGCGAGTGCTCCTTTTGCACTAAATGAGTTGATCAATGCAATTCCTATGGTTGCTTAATGTTAGTATGAATTAGTGTATATCACTATTTGTTGTAACTAACTAACATATCTAAAGAAATATATATAACACTTTGAGTCGAAGTAGCAAGGCTCAGTGGAAGATGTCATGACCTTGAAGCAGAAAGAAAAAATCTAGGACATAAGCTATCAGAAAATTCCACAGAAGCAGATCAACAGATAAAGGTCCTACAAAGGGTAAGTTGAAGCTTTGAATGAAGGTATAAAGGCCCAATGGAATAGTCTTAAATGAAATTTGTAGCTTTGAGCATCTGTATAGAAAATTTATGGGATGCCGCAGCCTATCCAAGCAGTTAGTATCACTGCTCTTACTTCTAAGGAATCACATTTCCCTTTTGCCTTTGAAGGTGTTGTGGCCTCGTGGTGAAATCCAGCTGACTTGTGGTGTCAGGAGCTCAGCGTGGTCAGGGCTTGAGCCCAGCCACAGTAGTGTGACAGCCAGGATCCAAGTCTCGATTAGTTAACCTACTACTGAAATCCTAGTGATGGGCAACATCATTTCACCTTTCCCAGGGGATGCAGCCATGTGTCCCACAAAATTGGCACAAGTGACAATGGACCAATTTCAACGGTGCAGTGGGATTAACCATGCCCCAGTGCCTAACATATCTGAGATCCTAGCGACTGACACTAGAACACCATTTCACCTTTCACCTTCACCTTGAAAATCCTTGAAAAAGATGCCAGTTGCAGCAGAGAGTGCATCTACTTAGCCTTTAGTTATTACCCCATCAGGAGGGGGTCTTCAAGTTGGGCTTTGCACCCAAAAATCTTAATTATCATATAGTAAATAATCACACTTATCAAGGCTGTTTCTCCCACTGCATTAGACACATTAATCATCGCTTATCAGGGGCTTATCAGTACAAGCATTTTATTTTTATTGAGGCAATGTTTGGGGGAAGCTTCATCTTCCATTATCAACAATGAGACACTTCCATTACATTAGTCCGATTAAAAATTTATGAAAACACTAAGCAAATCTGGTAGGAAACTTGGATTTTCTGCAACTATTTTGAGGAACTCTAGATGCCAAATGTTCATTTGGTGCAACCTTTCATGCTTTTCAACCCTGATCTCTTGGATAGAATATGAAACTTGATTGATACATGGAGTTGATAGAACTGAATTGTTGTTTTGCAAGCAAGCAAGCAAACAAGCAATATTTATTCATTAACACTGGTCAGAGGTTATGGCAGCTATACAGCTGATGTGGACATGCAGGTTTTGCCCCCAGACTGATATTCTAGAACGAATACCCTGGGTACTCATTTACCAACCTCGGAAGGATGGACAGCTGAGTTGACTATGGGCTCGTGGAGTGGTCCCAATGAGATATGAACCCACAACCTTACGATCGGGAGCCGAACGCCTTGACCACTTGGTCACACTACCCTCTTTTGATTTGTATTCACCATGGTTATTTTCCAGGATTTAGAAAAAGCAACAGAGGAGCAGAAAAGGATAGTTGAAAAATACGAAAAGATGCTGACAACTGCTCACGAAAAACATAGACAAGAAATCATGGATATCATCAGTAATAAAGACAGTGATATATCACTTATCATTGAAAAACATTCATATGAGTTACGAACCCTAAAGACAAACTACGAGAAAGACCTTGAGGAACTCCAGACAAGAATCACAGATGAAAAGGACAGAGAAATTAGGATGAATGTGAAACAGAATGAAATTGCTTTGAAGAGCAAGGTGGAAGAAATTGATAAATTAACAGAATCTTGTTCTAGCTATTCTAAAGAGATTGAAAGGCTTAATGGTTTGTTGAATGATCAAAATCAAGCCAAGAATCGACGTCAGATTTTGTGCAGTCTTTGGGGGGAAAGATCAAGGATTTGAACGGGAAATTAAAGGATGCTAAGGAACAGCTTACAAAGTCACAAAACGACGTGACAAAATTGCAAGTACGTACTTTTTAGTTTTCTATTCATACACGTTTTTTTTTTACAAGAAAGTTGTTTATATGACAGTAGTACTTGGCTCCTCAAAATGATATAGTAAGGAAGTTCAGAACTGAGTTTTCAAACTCAAGAAAGTATTTTTTTACAGATTCTTCTTTGGCTTCAAGAATTTCTGTACTTGAGACTCATTTTGACAATGGAAAATGTTAGCCTAAAGTCGCCTTCCGTTAGTACAAAACCGAGCTTGCGAGGTTTTTTACAAAGGCAAAGGGCTAATATTGTCGGTGTAACACGACCGAAACAGTTATTATATGGTTTATTACCCTATGGAAAAGGCATGGTTAACATTATTCTTTGGTATGTTCCTCACGTTTATACTCTGAGGAGTGTCAGACGGAAAAGGCTTTTAAGTATGCCCGAAAATGTTTCTGCTGTTTATCGCAATTTTGAAATTTCGAAACCGTTTCAATAGCTAATACTGCCTACTGTAGACTAGTTTTTTAATTTTTTTTTAGTTTTGATAGTTATTCTTTCAATAATCAAGTCAAACTCGTTTATTGTCCGGTTTTTCATCGTCACTATCTGACATTTAGTGTGAAAATCTCGCTTCATATTTTTAGAAGTCTTGTATGTATCATCTCTCGTAGGATGAAGCTGCAATGAAGCAGATGGAATACAATCAAATGCAAGAAAATGCTGCTGAAGATATGAAGAGAAAATTAAAAGAACTGGCGACTGAGCTTGATAGTCAATGGGCTAAGAAACTTAAGTAAGTCTATATTCATCTTTTTAATAGACGCTTTCGCAAAAGATGGCCGCCGTTTTTGCCTACTGTTTTCATTAAGGATTTTCGAAAGGGATTCTGGGGATAATTTCCTTAGTTACGTATCATAGCTGCAGACGTTGAATTCGTAGCTAAGGAAATTATTCCCAGAATTCCCTTCGTAAAACCTTATGAAAAACAAGGGGTTGACAGAAACGGCGGCCATCTTTTGCGGAAACCTCTATCCTTCGGGCTGTTAGATTGTAAAGCACATACGCTTCCTATCTTTGAAGAGCATTTCATTCTTCAGAAAAGGTGCACGAGATTCTCGATGAAACGAAGGATTTTCAAAAGCTTTGAGTTGGAATAGCATTAATATCACGTCACAGTAGTTGATAGTACAACTTAAAGTCATTATATGGCCTTGAAAGTCTTATTACTCTTATATTCCGCACATTATTTAGTCAGGGGGTAAAGAGAGCCAAAGCTTGAATTTTCAAAATGACCCTCAAATGGTAGTAAACTTTTACAATAACTCCCAAATGATAGTGTAGGAAGCTAAATATAATAATCCAGCTGTAAAATGTACTGTTTAAAGTTTGCTAACATTCAAATACATAGAATGTTGCAAATTAAGCTCAAAACGCCAGGAAATTAGATCTAAAGTGTAGAAACTACCAAAAATACTTTTCCTATAATTAGGCCATTTGGTAGTCATTTGGTAGTCGTTTGGTTAGACCCTCAAACAGACTGGACCTTCCTGTCTGGCCTTAATGGGAGTACCCCCGGGGGTTTGTGTCTAAATTATGAGAGAGGGAGTTCGTTTTATCTCGGTGGCACATCTCCTCCGTCATATACCCCCGGTACTCCGAACCTGTCCTGCATAAGACAATAAATTACTTGATTGCCTCTTTCCTTGATTATTCCTCACTGGCATTATTTTCCTTTTCCAGGAACGAATGTGACAGACTGAGATTAGAATTGAATAGAAAACACAGAGAAGAGAATGAATCAGCCATTTCACATTTAACTGCAATGAAAGATGGAGAAATTGAGGCATATAAAACAGAATTACAGCAGCAGATTTTGAAATATCAGCAACAGGTATGTATGTCAAAAAAATAATTCTCAAGCAAACGTCGTTTTGACAAATGCGCTGGACAAATGAACTGAAAATTTCACTTTGTTCAGTTACTGGACATTGTTCAGTGAAAGCTTGATTGGAGTAAAAAATTATTGGTGAACAAGATTTGTTCAGTGGTATGTCCAGTTTATTTGGCAACTCGGCACTGAACATAACATAAAATGTTCTGTGGCATGTTCAATGAAATGTTCAGTTCCTTTTTTCCAAGGTCTTAGCTTTATTGTTACTTTAGGTTGAATCCTAGAAGGCCCGGATTAAAGGACAATTTGACCGGTGAATGAATCTCCCTCTTTCATCCTCACTGCACGCTTTGATTGCAAACTTTACGTTTTCCATACGTAACCTCGATTAAATCGAGGCATGTGCGTGGCCAAATTACTGTACAAGGCTGGGCAACGCATCAATATTATGTGGAATGGAAATTGAATACTTTCGATTTGAGTCCTTTCGTTGCATTCGTTTATTAGAAAGAGTACTATGTTTAGGACCATTTATCAATGTTTCCAGAATACAGGAGATTTAGACTTATTACCTTCCTCCCACTCTTTCGGAAACAGCTTCTAACAACTACAACAACTTACAGCTGTTTCCTCAGAGTTGGAGCGGGGTGGTGGAGTGTGGAGGAGCGTAGACTACGACGAATGTAATAAGTCTACAGGAGATTCAGGCATTTCGTTTTTTTTGAACGGCAGGATTGGTAGTTTTCGAGGGTTCTGGACAAAATCTCTAATTGATTGTTAAGAGTAGGACAACTTTTGACTCTGTGAGCTTTGGTTCTTTCATCAGTGCTCTGTCTGTGAAGTACGAAACCTGGCTGTATACTGGTTTCACCCTGCAAGTAAAACCGGTTTAAGTAAAACCAGTTTATCAAATGCTGTGTTCTGATTGGTGAGTTCAACAAATCGAATCGATCTGATTGGTGGAAACTTAATCCGGTTTAAATAAACCTGGTTTTAAAGTGTCCGTGTGAAAGTAGTAAAAGACTCAAAAGCTAAAGTCTAATTATTCCAGGCACTCACATTCACATATCTGCAGCCTTACAACGATAGAACGACCTTCGGCAGGGGGGGGGGGGCTGTCACAACTATCTGTTACAGAGATTACACGGGATTTCTTTTACCTCTTGAGTGATGTTTTTCTCAAGCTTGTTACTTTGTGGTCAATAGCGTAGAATGATTTTATTTGGAAATAGCTTGAAAAAGTGAAATTTAAAACATAATGAAGTTGACATGACTTGCTCTTACGAGAAATTTCCGTCATGAGTCTATAATTTTCAATTAAGATTAGCTTATCGCTTAGGTTCTTCAAATTTAGAGCCAATTTTTCCAACATTACTTGGTCTCAGTAAATTATTTACGCCGATATCAATTATTGATGATACTTGGTTATTTTATGCAAGTTCAACTGCACGAAATCAAAAACTTTTGAGCCTTACATCGCCTAATTAGTGAAATGTATGAAAGTTTATTAGTTACTGTGTGAATGAGCTATTAGTTACGTTAAGGAATGATTTAGCTCGTTGCGTAACTTGATGTTAATAACAGCAAGGTTTAATAGTATAGCACATTGCATAGTTTTGGTATGATAGAAGCTTGATAGAAAGATTAGGATCTTTAAGGTAAGTAATGCCGTGCATGTTTCGATGCAAGAAGCTTTCATTGCTTTATGATGTGGCAAGTGGAGGTATTGAATTGCTCTTGTAAGGGCAGTATGCATGGCAGAAGCACAATTGATCTTAAGGCCCTACTAGCCAAACGATCAAACATTGTTCGTCCGGCACCTGAAAATAGCTGGTAAAATAAAATGTCGTCCTATTTGGCCATGTCATAGAACATAGAAGCACGTCAAACCGTTCTTGCATATGGCAAGCAGAAAATGTTTTTTAACTTTTTCAAATCCATTCGCCAATCATTTCTGCTTGTCAGGCAATGTTTTTTGACATGGTCAAACTTATTGCCAATTGTTTTGAAGTTATATTATTGTTTGACCAGGGCCGTAAGATTTTATTTGCATGTTTTTCTGTTTAAAATCAGAGTTTCGTTAGGGTTCTAATATATCTCTTTGAAGTCACTGATACTGTTTCTTATTATAATTTTATTCTACCATTTAGATATCAGAGTTGAAGTCCACAATTCAAAATATAAGAAATGAAAGTGAAAACTCGATGAAACAGAATGTAGAAGAGTTCAATTCGCAAAAGCGAAAATACGAAGAAGAACTTGCTAAATTAAGATTTCAACATAGAAGTGAGATTGAAGACCTATATCTTGAGAACGAGAGAAACCTAAAGAGTCTATCTGAGAAAAACAGCTCACACCTCAAGGTTTGTGAATGATTTATGGCTTGTTCTTTGGCCCTCATAATCCTCATTGCACAACTTGGCCAACTCATTAACTTGGGTAACATCGTACTATCAACACATTTGCTCCTGGCCAAATGATCAAGCATTGCTGGTCAAAGATTTAAGATTCGTTAATGTTTTACCCTTTTGACACATCGTTTGACAAACAGAATCACTCACCAATGGTTTTAAAACAAACAAAACAAAACAAAAAAACATATCTGCTTGTCTCTGGTAGAAAAAGTTTGACGAGCAATGTTTTGTGACATTGCCAAATTGTAAAACATTTTGGTAAACAAACAAATTTTAGATGTTTGACAAACAATGTTTGATCATTTAGTCAGAGCATTGGATGATATTAATAACTGGTAACTGCTGCTGAAAAGAAGAGACGACATAAAAATTCTAAGGCCCTGGAGAAACGATCAAACAGTGTTGGTCAAACATGGGAAGTTTGCTTGTCAAACAAATGTTTTCCACATCGCAAAACATTTTCGTCAAGCATTTTCTTCTTGTTACAAGAAGAAAATGTTTCCAGGAACATTACTTAGAAATTTCTTCTTGCCAACTGGCAAACTATCGAATATTGCATGTATAGCTAATCTGAAATTCTTGCTAGCCAAAAACTTTTCTTGTTCTGGCAGCAACTATCTGTAATCAAGGCAACAAAGCAACTAATGTTTACAGATGTAATTAAGGGGCTGATTATATGAGAGTTTTTAGCCCGGTTAAACGGGCTGCTAACCAGTCCTCTTCTCCAATCACCCCTCTGCAAATCTGACTTTGCGATTACATGAGATAATTTCAGCCCGGATTGGAACTCAGCCGGGGCTGAAATTCCAGTCTTCCTTCATCAGGCGGAATAGGATTTCCACCTTGCTTGAACAGGCTTAGATTTCTCATGTAATCACAAATTTTAGCCTGGGCTGAAAACTTCTTTGCACTAGCATGGTTTGACTCTGGCTACAATTTCGGTGTCATTTATCTTACGTATCCCATTTCAGCCTAACTACAGAGGTTCATATCCTTGCATGCCAATTTCAACCGGGCTACACGCTTTTTTTATAAGGAACAACTTTATAAGCAACCTACATGTAGAAGGCCCAAAAATTTAAAGAACTTATACTAATAAAGAGAAAATCACTAAGGAACTTTTCATTGTTGAATATTTTATCACTGCAAACAATCAAGAATTAGAAAGCCCGTTCCGTTCATTTGCAGTCGAAAATCACATAAATTATACTTTGCATGTATCAAATGTTTCCTTGAGTAGTTTCGAGCTTTGTTTACATGCAAATGTCTCTGTACAATAGTCATTAAACTGTATGTGCAGTTAAAATTAAGGAACTATTAAGGAACTTTTGGAACTAAAATCGTCTCAAAATAGGTCGAAAATAAGGAAGTTTAAGAACTAGGCCTTGAGCTAGGTTCTTTATAAAAAAAAGTGTGTAACCAAACTGAAGTTGTTCAAGTTTTTCAGCTAAACTCTTATATTCAGCCCCTAAATCAAAACAAGCATTCATTGAATGCTATTTGTAGCTATTAGTGCCTTTTTGCTAACAGCATAAGAAATTGAAGCATAAAGGCAAAGGCAAAGGTAAAAAAGCATACAAATAAGCAAGTCTTGCAGCTGTGCAATTACTTTGTAGCAATTTGAAGAGAAGCTGAAATCAGAACATCAAGAAAACATATCATCAATTATGTTGGCCAACAGAGCAGCAATCGACTCACTAAAAGAAGAAGCTAAAAAGACGAAAGAAAGGGAATTAGAAAATCTCGCTGCTACTCATGCTGAAGAAAAAGGTAAATATGTTAAAATTATTTATTTTCTGTGTGTCCTTTTGGATTGTCTTGTGACTTCCTTCTGATTAGACACTACACAAAGCATAAAGCATGGACCACAAAGCTAGTCTATACATACTAAGTGTGAAGTTGCTGCTAGTGTTTTTGGATAAATGTCTTTAATGATTAATTGACTCATCCAGTCAGTGATCTATTGATTCATGTATTGATTGTCCTATTGACTCATTAAATGTCTAGCAAACTGCACAGAGTGTATAACACGGGCCACATAGCTAGTCTATATATACTAAAGTGTGAAGTTGCTGCTAGTGTTTTTTGGATGCATTTCCTTAATGATTAATTGACTCATCTAGTCAGTGATCTATTGATTCATATATTGTTTCTCCTATTGACTCATTAAATGTCTAGCAAACTGCACAGAGTGTATAGCGCTGGCAACATAGCTAGTCTATATATACTAAAGTGTGAAGTTGCTGCTAGTGTTTTTTGGATGCATTTCCTTAATGATTAATTGACTCATCTAGTCAGTGATCTATTGATTCATATATTGTTTCTCCTATTGACTCATTAAATGTCTAACAAACTGCACAGAGTGTATAGCGCTGGCAACATACATAGCTAGTCTATATATACTGAAATGTGAAGTTGATGCTAGTGTTTTTTGGATGCATTTCCTTAATGATTAATTGACTCATCTAGTCAGTGATCTATTGATTCATATATTGTTTCTCCTATTGACTCATTAAATGTCTAACAAACTGCACAGAGTGTATAGCGCTGGCAACATAGCTAGTCTATATATACTAAAGTGTGAAGTTGCTGCTAGTGTTTTTTGGATGCATTTCCTTAATGATTAATTGACTCATCTAGTCAGTGATCTATTGATTCATATATTGTTTCTCCTATTGACTCATTAAATGTCTAACAAACTGCACAGAGTGTATAGCGCTGGCAACATACATAGCTAGTCTATATATACTAAAATGTGAAGTTGATGCTAGTGTTTTTTGGATGCATTTCCTTAATGATTAATTGACTCATCTAGTCAGTGATCTATTGATTCATATATTGTTTCTCCTATTGACTCATTAAATGTCTAACAAACTGCACAGAGTGTATAGCGCTGGCAACATAGCTAGTCTATATATACTAAAGTGTGAAGTTGGTCCTAGTTTTTTTGGATACATGTCCTTTCTTGTTTATTCAATCAACTAGTTAGTGATCTATTGATTGGTGTATTGATTCTCCTATTGACTCATTAAATGTCTAGCAAACTGCACAGAGTGTATAGCATGGGCCACATAGCTAGCCTATGTATACTATATAAGTGTGAAGTTGGTGCTATTGTTTTTTTGGATACATTTAATCCGTTGTGTTCTCATCCAGTTAATGAAAAGTGACTCTAAGATCTGCTATGTGGCATGTGATTTGACCACGTGATTGACTTATCTGCTTTCTTCTTGTCTTAAAGATTGCTGGAATGATTCATTGATTGTTTGATGCCATCATAAATTGATTTTTTGATTAATCAAGTGATCTATTGATTCATTTTAGAGGCATTACGTCATACAATGCATATTCAACATCAAGATAACATTGAGCAAGTTACCCTTGAATTTGAAGAAGAAATGCAATTGATTAAACAAGAGTTACAAAAAACTAAAGATCTTCGATTAAAAGAGGTAACAATTTTATAAAATTTTGGCATTTGATATATAAAATGTTTGTAATAAAAGAATACACCGGTATACAGTGGTGCTGGAACGGTATCGTCTCTCAATTACACGTGTTTTTTTATAAGAAACTAAAAAATTGATCCAGTACTGGAAGTTTTTTAAAAATCTCTGATTTTGAGTACTGAAAGTTTCTTAAGAATTGCTTGAATATCCATTTTGGGAACATGGTTATTCTATCTGAATGATGTTCCACACCGATTTATCGATCGTATTTGAATCCATAGGGTTTCCTGTTTGTCTGCTTGTCACAAAATGCTTTATTGCAGACGAAACACAGGAAATATAAGAAAATTTTTCGTTGTCTGAGGTGAAAAGTTTTCTGCATAAAGAATTTCCAGTACTGGAGTTTCTTAAATTTTTGGCCATTCGAAAGTCTGGGTTTCTTATAAAGAGTTTCCTATAAAAAAATACGTGTAGGCCTTTATTTCTTTATAAAATCTTGCATGAAGAAAAAACTGCAACAAGCAATATTTCAGCTACTCCTGCTCGAAGATGTGAATATTTTGTGATCTATTGAGTTTAGTTCAATAGTGTGAAATTAATCGTGTTGGAGATGATGTTTAGCCTCTTAATATACAGTGGATTCTAAGATAATAAGAACTGAAGTAAGAACCTTATGATTAAAACAAAGCAAAATAATAAGAAATACCAGTTTCGACATGGAGCCACAGATGCAGTTTACTACCCACAACTGAATCTTTCAAGGGACTAAAATTCGACTTGCCTGTACTATTTTGTTGATAAGAACAACTTACACATTGAGCCTGGAATTGGTCCAAAAATAAGAGGACTTTGAAATAAACTCTGAGGTCTAGATTATACAATGGCTGCCGAAAGTGTTGAACGCCTGTACTGAAATTCTCTTTCACTGCCTACTATTGCTTCGCCCTCGCCCTCCTCCCCCTTAAACAATGTTGTTTAACACTACAGTACACGCGTTTTTTTATAAAGAACCTACCTCAAGGCCTAGTTCTAAAAGCTCCTTATTTTTTGACCTCTTTTGAGACGATTGTAGGTCCAAAAGTTCCTTAATAGTTCTTTATTTAAACTGCACATACAGTTTAATGACTTCCATACAGAGACATTTGCATGTAAGCAAAGCTCGATATTACTCAAGGAAACATTTGATACATGCGTAAAGTACAATTTAGGTGATTTTCGACTGCAAATGAATGGAACGGGCTTTCTAATTCTGGATTGTTTGCAGTGATAAAAATATTCAACAATGAAAAGTTCCTTAGTGATTTCTCTTTAGTAGTATAAGTTCCTTAAATTTTCGGGACTTCTACATACAGGTTCCTTATAAAGTGGTTCCTTATAAACAAAAAAGCGTGTATGCTATAAACGGGGGCACGTTTATTTGGCACCTTAGAGTACTGTGCTGGTATTTTTTCCTACTATGGTTGATACGCACTGTCTGTGGTGGGTTACAATGCTTGATGTGGTGGTGATGGGTTATTATGCTTGGTGTCGTGAGTTATTTTGCTTGATGTGCGTATAGATTCGCTAGCGTGTCTCAGGTTCAGCAGACGAAAAACAGTAGACTTACTACAAGCCATCACATTCTGTTCTGCTATACCACACATCCTTTTAAGGATGATTTATAACAAGGGCAAAATATTGAAAATAAATATAGGGTGACATATCGAAAATCAACGTAAAGGAAAAAATAGTTGTTTTTGTTTCTTGGTGCAGCTTGTCTTCTTTAGTAACTAATTTTTACAACTCATGGTACTTTTTATTTTCAGGCGTCGTGAGCAACAGCTTGCCAAAGAACATCAAAACGAGGTAGACTCCATGACTGCAGAGCACCTCCGTGAAACCCAGCGAATGCTAGCCGAATTCAATAAAGCAAAGGAGGTCCTCAAAGATAAAATTGAGGCTTTACAAATGCTGTAAGTTCAGCTTTATCTTACTGTTTACATACAAATGTGGTGATACATACATAGGCTAAGGTGCAAACTTGTTTGTTACACCAGCGGAATGTCTGTTTGTTCTAGTAGTTAACGTTTCTCTTGATCATTCGAGTCACGAGGAGCAAGATCTTATTGTTAGTGTTTTTTCAAACCCAACAATAACTGCATTTAAATATATGTGCACGTTTGTATGAGAAAACCTTACTAGTACGGTATAAATAAATTTCATAACACTTTCCTTTTTTTGCCCCAGTGCAAGGTTACAAATGCAATGATTCTTTTAACAGGTTAGAACAAGCCGAAGAAAATTACAGAAATAGAGAATCAAGGCCAGAAGATTTGGAAGCGATTGAAAAGCTTAAACAGTTAACAACTGAAAGGGAAATGGAATGCAGGAAATTGGTGGTGAGTTGTCCACCAAAATTCAGAAAATACAAAACGCGGGCTGCCTAGCTGGTCTATATATACTAAAATATGCAGTTGGCACTATTGTTGGATACAAATCCTCCCTTGAAGTAAAGTTCTCACCCTTTTGTCTTAGAACATTAATAGTAACTCTTAGATCTGAAGTGAGGCGTGTTTTTCGACTTATGGCTGATTCCTTGTCACATCCTTGGCTCATTTTTCCTTTCTTGCTAGCTCAATGGCAGTTACTGTAGTGTCCGTCGAGTTGTACGTCTAGCGCCTTAGACGTCTTCACGTTGACTGTTTCTAGGTTTAAAATTATTTTAATTTTATATTTCCAGGAGGAAAAACGTTACTTCCAGATGGAGCTTCTAAACCGAGAGACAAATTTCAACAAGATTTTCAATAATTTTCCAAATGTTGGAGTTATGAATCCTCTTGATTCTGGAAAGGTAAGCATTGTTTTTCAAGCTTAATCAAAACCGAGGGGACTTGAATTTTATCAGCACGATGATGTGCACTCCAAGAAATGATTTTTACCCTGCTCTAGAATTTTTACCTCCTAAATGAAACCTTGCTTTAGAAAAAATCGGCAAAAAGTATACCCCAAAACGTAGAAAATGCACTGCGCAACACTGAAGTTCAATTCATTTCAATTCAATTCATTTTTATTCGTAGAAATACAATTTACAATGATAAAAAGTATTCTACACGGCCCTAGAAAAGCTGAGCTTATCTAGCTTGGGCCGCTACAAAACAAACAAACTAACAAAGTAACAAAATATTAAATTCTAGAAATATTGATTATAAAGGTAAAAAACATGAGTTGAAAATAACATCAAGATCAAAATCAATAAAAGACAATTTATAATTATAAGGTTATAACATGACATTTTCTAATATTTTGAAAAAGGAAATAATTTTTATCTAACAATCCTCTCAACCAAATATACCTTTTAACAACCTGTATTAGAAGAAGTGCTTTCTTTTGATACCCGGCGCTAGAAAAAAGAGGCAAAATTGATACCTGGAAAGCAGTGCTTATCCTCTCAGCGAAATACACTAAGTACCCTCACCCCCTCCCGGGAGAATTAAAATGGTTAAGATGTTTCAACATGAACTATTTCGTAGTATTTAAAAGTATTTATCTACGTGAAATTTCTCTAGTTATTTCTCTCCATATGTCTTTCTCGTGTGCTTGATCGTTTCCTGTCTCCCACTAGGGCATAGGTAATTGACGTATGCCCCTATTTTCAGATCAAATTTTTGTCAATTTACTTTAGTGAAGTGCAGTCAAGCTGGATTATTTCAAGCCTTTTTCAATGATGATCTCCTACACCATACATTGTAAAAACTATTTTTTTTTGCCGTTGTTGTCCTATTTATAAAAAAGAAATGCCAGAACTGAAAATCTTTTTACTCCTAAAATGAGAGGTTCTTGTTAAAATTGTATACCAAGAAAAGATTCTTCAAGTGAAAATTCAAACCAAAAATATGACACGCAATCCACCTCGTAAAAATGTAACCAGTATCCTCCCTTGGGATTTTGCTTAAGGTATGTCCTAACCACAAATGTCCTCCGTCCCACTTTTACGCCATTTCACTTTGTTTTTGTAGAAAAAACGAAAAGGCAGTAATAAAGAGCATTGGAATTCAGCAGGCAGCAGACGCAGCAATGGAACATCCAGTGGCTCATCATCGCCAGCCCGACTGGACCCCCTACCCCACCCCCAGATTCATGAACAACGACTGAACAATAGCAAACCTTTGCCTAGAGCCCCCGTTCAAGGTACTTGATCATTTTAATGTATGAAAAGGTAGTCTTATGTTGATATATAAAAGCTTTTAGGAATGGTCGACATAGATATCTGTAATTTAGAATGTGAATAATAATGTAAATAATACGACAACATGATATGTATCCTATGCAATTGAATATATATACAGTAGTTCTATAATTCTATGCCTTTTTGTGCCGGGTACTTTTTATCTCTTGGATTCGAGGACGGTTGTAGCAGAATTTTCTGTGACGCAGTAGAAAATAACTCAAGACAGAGACAGAGTTTTAACGTTGCAATTATAAGATGACCAATGTGAGATGACCGAAATTCTAACTTTACAGAGCTAGTATTTATAGAGTTTTACATATCATGTGATTTATGGCGTAGTTACAATTTATACGTGCATAAGTAAGCTAACAGAAAGTTCTTAAGTTTGTCACGAGTATTTATTGACGTACATAGATAGAACATACAGAAAGTTCGTAACGTGCAACATAACATACATAGTGTTTACATGAAGTACTTTATTGTTGTAGAAGCTGTTCCTACTACACGGTCCCGGGAGGGGGTGGGTACTTAATATGGTTGCTACGGTTATGTGCTACCCTTATGGATAGGTTTTTTCCTTGAAATTCTATCAACATTATGAGTCTAACCAAAGACCCATATAAGGGGGAGGGAAATTGAGGAAATCTCGAAAAAGTTCACTTTTGGACAAAATAGTGAAATGAGTAAAATAGAAAATTGCTATTAAACGAGTCTAATGATTATTTTCTTTGAAAAACGTGGTATTTGTGCAATGTATACAGTGCCTTAAATTGTGCATTTTTAGAAATATTGCATTCCAAAATTTTTGTCACAAGAAAGTTTTGGTACTGAAAACATGAAATATCTAAGAAAGTTTCAATACTGGCCCAAAAAAACTTTTTTTATAAAAAAACGTGTAGGTGAAGGTGAAAATGAAATGGAGTTTTAGCGCCACGCCAGTCGCTTGGATTTCAATAGTAGGCTAACTAATCGACACCTCGACCGTGGCTGGTAGCGTCCAGCAATGGTAGCGTCAGCATTGCTGGACTCGAACCCTGACCACACTGAGCTCCTGAAATTTTGAAACAGCAACATTTTGATAGAAAATTGGGTAAACAGATCTTTCCATGGGTGGTTAGACACCGTATGTGTATGCGGAGGAAAATTTATTTGCTTTGCGGAGGAGACATTGAAGACCTTAACAGTATAAAAACAGATGGGATGGCAACCCCCTATACATTCATACAGCGACTTTTCTCACGATGCTCGTAACAAGGGCTTATGAGGTACAGGGATAAAAGGGAACAGCGTGAAAGATAGGAGACGGGGGAGACGCAATGACACTAACAGACAGAAACTGAAAATGGCGGACAGTTGAAAGGAAAGCTGTGGATGAAGCCAAATGAAATGGTGGAGTGCAGAGTCTATCTTGCTCATCCTCTGCGTGATGTATTATTGGATCTGAAAAAGAAGAGTAATGTATGTATTATTGGATGAAGTAGATCTGAAAAAGAAGAGCCTCGATTTTGTTATCGCAACAAAGATTGGGCCATGTTGGAGTCGTTGTGAGAACAAGAGCAGATATCCGTTCATTCATCCCTTCGCTTTTTTGTGTGCAGACGAATAAGCCGAACATAACGCGTCAGAAAATGCACGGTGAGAAAGCACTAGGATTGTATTTTTACTGAAAGTCACTCAGACCAAGCCAAGATCATTGTTTTATTTGCTGAAAGAAACGTGTTTGTGATCACCTGTATTGAAAGAAGATTGCTGGCCTAGATCAATATATTGGATATACTCGGAATTGTATTCACAAATTAATAAACAAAATTTCAAAATTGCTGTTAGTTGCAGCAATGAATTAGGAAAATGGCAGGACATTGAATGACAATTTCCCCAATGAGAAAATTTGTTTCTGGTAATTTGAGGAGTTTTCAAGAGTGACTTCAGGCATGGAGCTTTTGAGATACTACTTTGATATTTCACTGACATTTCCTAAGCAGTCACCTTTTGTTATGTCTAGTCCAATCCTAACTGATGGTGTCTCAAGGAACTTACAAGTGAGTGTAACCCGAAATGCTGCATACCTTGTCTAATTATATGAGGTGATGTGGGTTTTGATAATTTTCTATGATGGCTCATGTTTGCATGGAGAAAATCCTATTTACCTAGGAGACAACTGTTTTTTTGGGCATATTCATTTCCAAAATACATTGCAAAAATATGAAGGAGGTGATACTTCTTTCTCAAGTTTTTTTAGTTAAATCACAATGTTATTAGGTTATTTTAAATCTTATTGTTCATATAGTACCCTACTTTAATAGATAGAGCTGTCATATTAAAGATATTATAAAATGTTTATACTGAACATTTCTCTTGAACCACCATGCTATCTATCCATGATATGCATTAATGAAGTTTCAGAATAAGTTACAGAAGTCACGGTTTCAGAACCTTGTTGTCATGATAAAGTCACTCATCTCTTTTCAAAATCTTTGAACGATGCCATCGATGGTTCGTATGCACTGCTGTGGCCTGTCCCCACAATATTCTTTCGGCAAGTGATGAATATTTTCATTTTCAATTCAAAGGCGTAAAGGCGAGGCGTCTTCGCGCTAAGCCATAACGAGGCGACTCGGGCGGAAATGAGGCCGGAGTACAAAACAACACCCCCCGTCTCAACATCTGTCTTTCAAAAAGTTCTGCCCTACCTCTGACGTCAGAGGTAGGGCAAATCCTTTGTTTCAAGTCAAGTGATTTGTTACGAGCATAACGAGAAAATTCGCAGTAGGAAGACATTTAAGGTTGCCTTCTCATTCTATTTCTCTGTTCTCTCTTCGCTGTAGAACTTTCAAAATGGCGGCAAGTCAAACTTGGGCTCCTGTTTAAGCTGAATTTGTGGTTGTTGAAGGATACTTGCAGTGTCTAACCACCCATGATCTTTCTGCAAAACAAGTACTACTACAAAACCGACGTGTTTTCAATTGTTTCTCGAAAGTCATTGATTTCGGTATGAAAAGAAAGTGCTTAAATCAATTTGGACATTAGATTTCGGAAAAAACTTTCCTAGTGAAAAAAGGGCCCCCAAGCAAAATATAAATATTTCTGAAAGACCCGATCTATTATGTTACATATGCCACTT
This sequence comes from Chrysaora quinquecirrha, assembly GCA_014526335.1. Classification (NCBI taxonomy): domain Eukaryota; kingdom Metazoa; phylum Cnidaria; class Scyphozoa; order Semaeostomeae; family Pelagiidae; genus Chrysaora; species Chrysaora quinquecirrha. Next base: position 3,994,667 of record JACTAT010000059.1, on the reverse strand, counting down.
TATGAATGTAAAGTTTTTTTTAGAAAGCGCAAATACTACTTTCAACAAGTGTTTCTCAAAGCCCTAATAATCATAAAATTGTAAATAAACGAAAGGAGAAGAAAAAAAGAATCAAATTTGTGGCTTGTTGTTGTTGTGGCTGTTATTGTTGTTGTTGTTTTTCAAATTCAATTCATCGAAACGAGCAACATGTTTCTTTTCTTTTGTGCTCTCTGAAAGTGGTTGAACTGATTGCTGGATGGAAGGTTTCTGTTGCTTGATTTTGGATAATTAACAAGTTTATTTTAATAAGTAATGTTTAATAATTAAGAATTTGTTTTTGAAAATCAGAAAATGCCTAACATCACGCCAAAAACTCTGCAAGAGAGCATAAAAAGTAAGTTTTTTCCTCAAGCCTCTAACAGCTAGTCTGCTCTAGGCCTACCTACCTAATTGTTCATTTGTTGTTTTACTTGGCACGTGGGTTTTGTCTGAAAAAGCAAGCAACCAGCAGGGTGGAAGAAAGGAAGGACTTTTGACAAGATTTATTGATGCAGCAAATGCATTTTTGGTCTGTTAAAAGCCTCTCTCAATCTCATCAGTGTCAAATCATGGTTGGGCTGCTATTAATTAAGCCCCCCATCACTCATCAGGCCCCAAGCCCTCTGCTTCAGTACCGCAATGCCTGAAAAATTAGTCTGAGATGAGAATGGAAGCTGTCTATATAGTATGACCCTGGTTTGCAATTTTTTGCGCACCGAAGAACTTCGCAAATGCACAATTCTTGCTAAAACAATAGAAAACAATAGCCCTTGTTTGGAAAACAATGGCCTTCAGTTTGCGATGCACAAAGATTCCAGTCTGGAGTTTGATCAATTGAAGATGGCCTTACTTGTCACCCAAGCTTGTCAGAAGGAATAGCAGATTTGGGGGGGGGGGCAAAGCAAGTGATAAAAAATTTGAAGAAGTAATGATTTTGTTGGCACCATTGTGCAGGGCTTTCAAAATTATTCTGGTGCTCAAGCCCCCAAGCACCCTCTCATCCTCCTTTCAAGGGCCTGTATTTACCCCCTTTCAAGGGTCTGTATTTGCCCCTAATATAGTAATAACAATCTAACTGATTTTGAAAGCTCTGTAATCCACAAGCCGAAAATCTTATCATTCAACTTTTTCTTGTAGAATTACTTGAAGATGCTGATTTAACCAAGTTAACATCCAAAAAAGTCAGATCAAGTCTTGAGAAGAAATTCAAAGTTGATCTTTTAGATCGGTAAGAAATTTTTCACAAAAATTTTTCCTGATCGTTGTGGAAGATGGAAGAGGGGATCAGTAACGGTTCAATGACTCTTCGGATCCTATGGAACCAGTTTTTAAAATTCAGTTTTGTAAATACTCCTGTTTTGATGCTGGCACTGTTCTAGCATGAAATAACTGAAAGTGTTTTCATTTTATTTTTTAGAAAAAAAGAAATTGATGAGATCCTGATGAAATTAGTTGAAGAGGCCACATCACAGAACAATGAAGAAGAGAAGGAAGAATCTGCCTCTGAAAGCAGTAGCAGTGATGATTCAGACTCAGAATCTGATTCTGATGAAGAAAGAAAAAAGGTAAATGGTAAATCCTTACCTCTAGAATCTCTATTATGTCTTTCAGAAGTGCAAAGTAATTGGCAAGGGGCAATTCACTCTGTACACCTTTGCTGGAAGTCCTATTGTTTTCTTGGAAGTCCCTTGAAAGTCCTTTTGTGTTAATGGGAATCTCGTACGCCTTTTTGCAGAGTGAAATGCCCCTCGGTAATTGGTACTAAATTCCTTCTTCCTCTAAAAGCTTGGGCAATATCTGTCATCTTTACTTTAGGAATAATGCCCCCCCCCCACCTTTTTTCACAAAAATTGTAGAAAAGTGGATGAAGTTTTCTTTAGCAAAGGTAACCTTTTTGAAGGTAACCTTATTATTCCATAAATAATTGAATATATTCAAAAAAGGGCATGATTGGGGCAAAACACTAGGGGCATTCATTAGAGTAAGCACATTACCCTTTCCAGAAATTATCCTGGTTGTCTTCACAGCATCCCTTAGAAATAGCTTGAAATTATTTTTATTGAACTTTAATGACAGAAATATGCGGCTATTGAATGATTGCAAGGTCAATGCTGGAAAATATTTGGACTGAAGACCGACGTATGGACCAAACGTAGTGAGGTTGGTACAAGAAGCTGAGGTCCAAATATTCTCCTGCATTGATCAAGCTATCATTCAATAATAAATGGCTTTATTCTATGGTGTTAGAAAATAATATAGAATATTTTCAAATTTTGGAACTTTGTTGGAAAATGTTTACTCAAGAAATATTTTTCAGTATTTCATTTTCTCATCTCAGATCTCGCCCACTTATCAATAAGAAATTACGTGGTTATAGCACATGGTTAAATCAACTCCGGTCAATACGGCTTGTATAGACTGGTGAAGAACCAATCAGATTGCGCCGTTGCCGGTCCGAACAGCTGTATTTTTGAACACCATATAATAATGCCCCATATCAAGCCATCTTGAGGGAATTCAGAACTGCGAGCTGACTAAATATTGGGGTGTATCACTTCATTAATCTCCTACACCTTCACGATAAATCTCAATAAATCTTATAAATAAATAACAAGTCGGGATAACTAAATCAGAATTCGTCCTAAGTTTTCAGAATAGGGTTTCATCCTAAGTTTTTAGATCGGGTTTTATCCTTTTAGCCACTGCGTATGTCTTGATTCGTCCAAACAGGGCTAAGCTAGACAACGGTTGTAGGAAAAGTACCCGAGTTCTTCAAAGACGTAATTCAAAGTTAAAGTTAAGTCTTTGAGACCAAATCCAGTCATTTTTACATTCATCGTGAAAGAAAGTTTCGCAAGGCAAGTTTGGAAATATCTAGAAAAAATCGAAGAAATACCTATATAAATCTTTGTATGTCTCAATAAATCCCATAAATCTGTCCAAAAAAGACAAAGAGATTTATAAATCCCATAAATCTCGCACGCCATTTTTAGCAGTGATACACCCCTCAGCTAAAATGGTACAACCCAATGTAATTTGATAAAAGTTTATTTGCTTATGAATAGACTTATCCATTCTTTATTTCTAGAAACAATCTGCCACAAGGAATTCTACAAAAAATCCAGCTTCACGAAAACGATCCACTGCAGAAACAAAAACAGTAAGAGCCAAATAAACATCTCCTTATAGACTAGGGACGGTGTTTAGAGTCATTTTGCAAAAGCAGAGAGTACAGAGTATTGGTTTATAGTCTTGGCATCTATGATTACAAGGTTTTTCGTTGTGCCTTAAATTTTTAGAATTTAGAAAACAGATGCTCCCCAGGGTTAAAAATTTGGAAGAACAAAATTCGAAAGTTAGCAAGTTAGCCTACAACTATCAGCATATTAATCACAGAAAACAACGACATCTTTCTTAATTTAAATTAGTCATAAGTGGGCTACAACAATTGTTATAAATGTCTTGGCTGGGATTCGAAACAGTGACCTTATGGACAACAAGCCAGTTGACAACTCCACTGCACTTAACAGTGCAATGAAGTAGCCAAGTTAACTCGAGGTCCTTCCAGCCACAAGGCTCCTCCTTAAATTAAAAGATTCGAAGCCACAAGTCTCTTAAACACATAGAAGTTTTCGATTCTTTTTCGCATGTCCTGCTTGATCATTAAATTCAATAGTTTTGCATTTCCTAATTGCTGGAAGATTTGCAAATGAAATTATTTTCAGTTATTGTTTTAGGTATATAATTCAATGATAACAGGATCGCAAGAAGCTTAAAGCTGCGGCTACACGTGCGACTGTTTGCTTGAAATGGTGACAGAACATGTTCAAATATTGTCGCCAATGCCCGGAAAAACTAAGCGTTGCACCTTTCGAACAAAATGTTCTTCGAACTTAGGAAATCTCGGGGGGGGGGGGGTATCTTAGTTTTGGATGGGGATGTGCCATTTCAGTCCAAAATTTGGACCCATAATTCCGCAAACCTGATAAAAATTGTGACCCATAATTCCGCAAACATAATGAATTTTATGCCCATTCTGCAAGGCAAAGAGCATTTTCAGATAATAAAATCATCTGATGAAAAGCAAGGAATGTTTAAAGGGCAACCTTGCTGATAGTCTAAAGAGTTATCTGTTCGGACTGCAAATTTTGTTAATGCTATGCTAAATTCTTAAACATTTCTCCAGATTAGTATCCATAATTCTGCATGTTTCCTGAAATGGTACTCATAATTCCGCACATACATCTAAAAACGATATCGATAATTCTGCACTTTTCAGAAAAAAGATACCCCTATATAATGACACGCCCCCGTACCCCCAAAACTGTTAAGTTACCCCCCCCCCCCCGAGTATAGGAAATACGATCGCAGCATAATGCTTTGGTTGAACTTTTCGCGACATGATTTTGCTTGTCACCAGTAATATCGCATCGTGTAGTCGGTTTTTTTGCACTGGCGACGCAACACATTGCCTTGTTTTCGTGCCTTTTCCTAGGAATTTTCAAGGACCCATTCTTCGTATAACGCAAGTTGATTGTCGCAGAACTTCATGCGCAGAATATTTGTCGCAGCGTGTAGCCACCTAAGGATTTTTCATGACAGGACATCGCCAGTGTCGCGTCGCCATTTCAAAGCAAAAGATCGCACGTGTAACCGCGGCTTAATATTTTTTAGCAAATGAAACGAAAACAAAGCTTTGCTTTATTCTACACTATATATTCCGTCACCCCTTCCAGTGGTCATCTTGAAAGTCCACATTATGTTCAGAAATTTTATCAAAATGACAAAAATTTCCAATTGTGATTATACATTTTTTAACGTTAGTATAATACGATAGTGATAAACACTAATTCACACTAACATGAAGCAACTCTAAAGATTGCTTCAAAGAATCATTTATTGCAGAACGAACACATGCATTTTTCTTTCAAGAACAATTTTGTATCACAATCTTTTGAACTCTTTATTATTTCGGGCTGACTTGATTTCAGCTGGAATAGAGTTCCAGATTTTGGGCCCTTGAAAACTTGAAGATATGCCATAATTAGTTGTTTTAACCTTCGGTATTTGTAATTGTTAGCATTAGCATTTTTCTTTTTCTTTTCTTAGGGTCCTAAAAGTAAAAAATTGAAAGATTCGACAGACTCGAAGGATGAAAAGGTTAAAAAGAAAACTGGTGAGTTTTTAGAAGAAATTTCTTGACTTTTAAGCCTTGTTCCGATTAGCTACTGGCAGCCGTTGGAGCCGTTGGAATCACTAAACGTAAAATTACCCAAAGGATCGAACATAAATATAACAGTATCAGCGATCAAAATGGCCGGATGTCTGCTTTAGAAACTGACTGTACCCTATCTTACCAAGACCTTTAGTTGATAATATTGTTTGACGCTCAGATTCAGCCGTTTTCATTTTTGAGTCTTTTGTTTCAATGAATGCATTAAACGCAGCAGCACTAGTAGGAACATTCTTCTAGTTTGAATCCACGAATTTATATCCCTGGGAGCATATTTAGAAGAATGAATTTTTGGGAAGAGGCTTATTCAAACAGAAGGAAGGTAAAGGAGGGGGGAAGTTTAGCAAAAACGAACTCAGGAATTCATAAAATGTTTTTTTTTTGACAGAAAAACAAAATGATTAGGACATTTTAAGGTCTTTGTTTTTTGTGTTTTTTTGCATTCGTTTTCCCTTTTTTGCCCAAAGGTTTTGGAAAAGAGATGTTGCTTTCAGGAGAGCTCGCTGATTTAGTGGGAACGGATAAGGTGACAAAGATTTAGTATAAAAATGATATCTAAAATTTAACGAATATGAGCATTTAAGGCTTCTTCTTCTCTTCTTCTTCTTCTCTTCTTCTTCTTCTTCTTTTCTTCTCCTTCTTCTTCTATTTCTTTTTCATCCATTTCTTCTTCTTCTCCTTCTTTGTCTTCCTCTTCTTCCTTTTCTTCCTCTTCTTCTTCTTCCTCTTTTTCTTCTTCCTCTTTTTCTTCTTCTTTGTCTTCCTCTTGTTCCTCTTCTTCTTCTTCTTCTTCTTCTTCTTCTTCTTCTTCTTCTTCTTCTTTGTCTTCCTCTTCTCCTCTTCTTCCTCTTCTTCTTCTTCTCCTTTTCCTTCTATTTCTTCTTCTTCTTCTTTTCTTCTTCTTCTTCTTCTCTGTCTTCCTCTTTTTCCTTTTCTTCCTCTTCTTCTTCTTCCTCTTCCTCTTCTTCTTCTTCTTCTTCTTCTTTATTTCTTTTTCTTCTTCTTCTTCTTCTTCTTCTGGGTCCACTCTCTTATTTTTCTGGCCCACTTATTGACGCTAATTTGCGTCAGATATCCTACCTACTGGCCTTTTGCATTTTTCTACTTTATGATGAGGGCTTCCATGTCTTTGCTCCATGCATCAGACGTAACGATGTGACATTAAAGTTTTAAGGATTGCTCCGACTTGGTCGGATTCTTTTCAGAGGGTTTTGCCAGGTGGCTAATGTCGTGGGGAATTGGTGTATAATCTTGTATGTTGCTGATTCGAACTTTCTGGTCGTATCAGAGTATCAGTGACTTATTTTTATCTGAAATCCTTTGCTTTTTTACTAGGAAAGGTTATGAAACCTATTTTGCAAGTACAATAGGCAGTAAAAAATAGTGAAGAGTAAGCTGAAGAACACGAGGCCAAGAAGGCTGATGTTACTCTTGTAGTCTTGCCTTCCATGCGAGATTATTTCAGAGGGCATAAGCTCTAAGGCTGTACGCTATAGCATTGATAATTTTAGATAACTCCAACTTTTGGAAGGTAGAAAACCCATTTAGGTAGGAAAGTCCAGTTTTGATGGGACAACATGCTCTTAGAGGCCCAAATATGATGTTTCGGAGATCATGAGAGTAAATCTTATCCTTATACCTCATACCTTATGCTTATACGAGAGAGATAAAGTTGAAAGACCACGTGTGTGAGCAAGGCAATCCAGGGGTTTTGTTAGGGGATCGTTTAATGGCTTTGCAATGGATTTTATCGACGAGGGAAAGAGTTAATTTTAGATAAGCCACCTTTATGTAGGAAATATACTCTAAGGAACGGTGAAGAGTCGACTTGTAGAGGGCTAGAGGGCTTTTATTTTTTTAACAATATATTCGAAACCTGTTGAGTTTTTTCTGGTTTATTTAATAACTTTCTAGATTTTATATTGGAAAAAATCATCAATTTATTTTTCTTGATATTTCTCATAGCTTTCAAGAGGAGACGTTGTTAAGAAAATGTATGGTGTTATCAAAGAAAGAGATTTATATGTAAGTTTATTAGTGGTTATTTTTTATCTTCTTTTCATCTTTCAAAATGCGTGTCCAGGGAACTGCCTATCATTTCAAAAGACAGCTAGCCGTAGGTATTTCTCTCGGGGGGGGGGGGGGATAGATGAATGATGGATAGACATGGATCCGCCGAAATTTTACAGACCTACTCACTTATAATGTAGACACAGACCTTATAGTATTTGTGATAACAAGCCAAATATGAGACTTTCTAAGAATTATTTTTACTTTCAATTGTATTGCCTTATTATCACTTGTAATGTTGCTACGAACATCTTCGAGGCAATATTTACACAATTCTGACCAAATAATGTGAACGTTTTTAGTTTCCTTAAATTTTCCACCCTTTTATTTGGAGTTTTTGTTAAAATCGTACATCAGGGCCAAAACCCCAGCCATTTTGGGGCTGCATACACCCGTACCAAAAAACAGTATATTAAGTGCCCCCTTGGGATGTATCACTAGTCATTTTTACCATCATAAATGTTACCACTAATCCAATTCAATTCTTGCTCTTGCGCCCAAGAAATTTTCAATCCTTTTAACTTAGACGAGATTATTAATAAAGCATATTAGCACTCGATATATTAAAAGGAGATTCGAGGTTGTCAATGCAATTAAATGTGGTCGAGTTTAATATACATCTTGAAATGCCTCAAACGCAATCAATTCAAAACTTTTCTTTATTGTATCCTTTGAGTATTGTTTGGTTTGCCGAATCCTTCAGTCAGAAAAAAGAATATTTTTTCTTTAACCTGAGATTACTTGATTTTTCTACCAGGGATTAAAATTCTGTTTCTTTCGCTATTTGATGATAAAATTTTGATACTGATCTTCCAACGTTTTCTTCGGCGCTTTCTATCGGTTAAAATTTTGATTAGCCAATCAAAGTTTAGTATTCATGATCACATGACAAAACCCATCTCGATTGATTGCCTGACATCTCATCCATCTGAATAAAACAACGATCTCAAAAAATGTCAGATTGTGATAAGAATCAACGCTTATTTTGTTGGTTTTGAACAGTTTTAACTTTTCAGTTATTACTTTTTTATTAGATTAGGCTCTTACATTCCTAAATTGTTGGATTTTTAACATTACTATCTATTACTTTTATCTTCTTTTATTTTATTTGTGTTTCAGAGACCAGTTTTTCAATAAACTTTTTGTTTTATGCAAGCAGAAAATGTATATAGAATATGTGTCGATCTCATTTCAATACTGACAATGTTTATCAAATCTTTCTGATTATAAGAAACTTTCCTATATCTTAGCATAAGTATCGGAGGGTTGCAGACCGTCAGGCAGGCAGTCCCTAGGTTACAGGTCAGGGGGCTAAAGCCAGGCTTTTGTGGACATCACACAAAGTCAGCACTAGTTGCTGACTGCTAATCGGCGATTTTCTGAAACTAATTTGTTGCAAATGACATGTACACATAAGCGCCCTTAGCAACTAGTTAGCAACCAATTCCTTTTTTATGGCAACTAAACCGCGCCCAGTGCCAGAAAGTTGAGCATATTCTACCTCAACGATTAGTTGCTAACTGGTTCCCGTTTGTCGTAGTTGATATGAGCGCTGATCAACTGTATTCTGTAAGTTTTGACTTGTTTTGACATGTCAACATAAGTTAGCAATTTCAACTAGTTGGCGTTAGTCCTATCGTATCGTAGGTCGTTATAAGCCATAGGCTTAGGCTGTAGGCTTAAAGACCATATGTCTAGCGCCCAAATGCTTGAAACACCTGCTTTGATTTTGCACTGGAAGCACTTTTTCCTGCCTCCCTTCTCAAAAATGGTTTCGTACTGGGGGATGTGATTAACTAGGCTCAAACTGATGCGGCGTTTATTAGGGGAAGCGTTTGTAGCAGTTTTCAGGGGAAAGGGAGAGTTGTACAAGAGGGCAGCATTTATTTGAAGAAATAAGGTATTCGTTTTTTGTGCGTTATTTATTTGTTGTTTTGTTTATCTTTCCAGGATCCAACAAATAGGCAGTATGTTATATGTGACGAAGAACTTCTCAAGATTTTTGGTATGTTAATTGCGTTTCGTTTCTCCTCATCAAAATTAAGCAAATGCTATCAGAAAGGCAAACATTTTTGTTGTCTCTCTTCCTGTCTGAAATATCCATTCATAAGAAGCTAAAATTATTTATTGTGGCCGCAATATTAGGAAACTTTCAGTGTACTTGGAAGCTTGGGACACTTCCCAAACCTTTTTTTGGTGATGCCAAAGTAAAACAATGTTGCCGCGAAAATTTATCAGAAGCACCTTAGAACAGTTGAAAAAGGGCGTTCTGGCACCAAAGGGTTCTCGAGTTTGAAAAACGGATGCTAGTGTTGCAAATAAGGTCCCCAGAAAGGGGATCTTCATTGACTTTCAAAAACAATATAAGGGCCCTGTTCCCTGCCCCCTTTGCCTCCCGACTCCCTGCTCTCTTGGCCCCCGGCTCCAATGCCTATTTTGTGTTTGTTTTGTAACTTCCCTAAGAGTTGCGAAGGTTCAGAAGTTAAAAATCCTGAGAATTTGATTATTTGTGATTTTATCCTTTGTATCTCTGTTCTGGTAATGACGAAATTCTTAGGGACTACTCTTCTCATTATTTTATTTTTCCTAAGAGGCATTTCATTCTTCAAAAAAACCTACGAGATTCCTATTGAAGCAAAAGAATTTTCACGGGATTTCTGTGAAATCAATATAATTTGTGGCAAGGGTGTATAAGATTCCCAAGGAAGAATTTCTCCCTCGACTTTGCCTACTGCACTATTGCTTGAAGCTCGCCTGTTCTAGTGACCTAGCTTAAGGAAATGATACCAAACTTTCAATTATCAAATCCAGACGTCAAGTATATAAAAATCTTTAATTATGTTTTCTTTGTTATTAGGAGTGAAAAGATTTCGAGCTTTTGGAATGATGAAGCATTTAAAGAAACATATCAAAGATCCAAAAGATGTCATTTGAAGATGGTGTTGAATCAACTCCAAGAAGCAAGGTAGAATGTCTGTTGTTTTTCAGATCTATTTGCAATTTGTTGAACTGAAAACAATGCACAAAAACTCGATAGAAAGAAAGTAGGGTACTTGATGGCTTTGGTAGAAGGCCACACGTGGCCACAAATGTGGACTAGCTAATAGGGAAGGGTTTTGATATAAAAACGCTATTTTCTGAATAAGGAATTGCTGAATTGAATAGAGAGACTTTATATGATACTGGATAAAAACTAGATACAAGGATAATAGGGTACATCATGACTTTAGTAGTTCTAGAAGGACACAGACTGCGTAGATGTGGCCTAGTTAGGAGGGTCGTTTTTCGTAGTTTTACAGACATAGCCAAGGCTATTTGTTGTATGTAGTAAAAAGACTATATCTCTAGGCTATTTTTTGAGCATCAAAATGGCTAAACATTAAACTTCTGTTAGGCAATAGGTAGAAGACGTCACTCTTTAACGCTCAGAGATGCTGAGAGATATCTGTTTTCATTCGTTCACAATTGGAAATGTATTTTCCATCGCTTTTTTTCTCTCTGTAAAATGATGATGATAATAGAAGGTGAAATGAAAAGGAATTCTTCATTGATAAATGTGATGATAATTCTGACCTCCCAGTCCACTCATTAGTATAACTCTCTTTATGTAACATGCAATTCTTTCCAATCACTGCGTTTACAATCAACGGTAAATTTTATCGTCTATCACGGACGTTTGCTGCACTTTTTGCCTCGAGCAAAATGGGGCTTCAAGCTTCAGACAGCTATGCCAACATTTCTAACACCACCACCAACAACAACAACAAAAACACCACCATATCGGATCGAGTTACTCTTTGAGTGAAAGTTCCATAATATGGTGGTCTGGAGTCGATTATACTTGTGTACCACTACGTTTCTTACTATGCTGTGGGCTCTATAGTACCACAATACAGTGGGCTCTATCGAATTTATAGGGATGTGGCTTTTAAAGGGAGCCGGCATGAAACAGGACCGAGCGACGATTGACGACCTTTTGTCCTACGCATTTACATGATTTCATCCAAGAGGACCCGGTGCTTGTCAGAGGGTTGATTCTATCTCATCGGAGCATTGTCCAAGAGGTTGGTTCTTTCTTGTCAGAGCTTTTCCCACAAAAGATTGGTTCTATCTCCCAGAGCACTGTCAAAGAAGTTGGTTCTATCTCATCGGAGCACTGTCAAAAAGGTTGGTTCTATCTCACCGGAGCACTGTCCAAGAGGTTGATTCTATCTCATCGGAGCACTGTCAGAGAGGTTGGTTCTATCTCGTCGGAGCACTGTCCAAGAGGTTGATTCTATCTCGTCGGATCACTGTCCAAGAGGTTGGTTCTATCTCATCGGAGCACTGTCCAAGAGGTTGGTTCTATCTCATCGGAGCACTGTCCAAAAGGTTGGTTCTATCTCAAGCACTGTTTGGTTCTATCTTATTGTTCTATCTCATCAGCACTGTCCAAGAGGTTGGTTCTATCTCATTGGAGCACTGTCCAAGAGGTTGGTTCTATCTCATCGGAGCACTGTCCAAGAGGTTGGTTCTATCTCATCGGAGCACTGTCCAAGAGGTTGGTTCTATCTCATCGGAGTACTGTCCAAGAGGTTGGTTCTATCTCATCGGAGCACTGTCCAAGAGGTTGGTTCTATCTCATCGGAGCACTGTCCAAGAGGTTGGTTCTATCTCATCGGAGCACTGTCCAAGAGGTTGGTTCTATCTCATCGGAGCACTGTCCAAGAGGTTGGTTCTATCTCATCGGAGTACTGTCCAAGAGGTTGGTTCTATCTCATCGGAGCACTGTCCAAGAGGTTGGTTCTATCTCATCGGAGCACTGTCCAAGAGGTTGGTTCTATCTCATCGGAGCACTGTCCAAGAGGTTGGTTCTATCTCATCGGAGCACTGTCCAAGAGGTTGGTTCTATCTCATCGGAGCACTGTCCAAGACGTTGGTTCTATCTCATCGGAGCACTGTTCAAAAGTTTGGTTCTATCTCATCGGAGCACTGTCCAAGAGGTTGGTTCTATCTCATCGGAGCACTGTCCAGGAGGTTGGTTCTATCTCTTTGGAGCGCTGTCCAGTTCTAACTCGTCGGAGCACTGTCAAAGAGGTTTGTTCTATCTCATCGGAGCACTGTTCAAGACGTTGGTTCTGTCTCATCGGAGCACTGTCCAAGATGTTGGTTCAATCTCAGCACTGTCCAAGAAGTTGGTTCTATCTCATCGGAGCACTGTCCAAGAGGTTGATTCTATCTCGTCGGAGCACTGTCCAAGAGGTTGGTTCTATCTCATCGGAGCACTGTTCAAAAGTTTGGTTCTATCTTATTGGAGCACTGTCCAAGAGGTTGGTTCTATCTCATCGGAGCACTGTCCAAGAGGTTGGTTCTATCTCATCGGAGCACTGTCCAAGAGGTTGGTTCTATCTCATCGGAGCACTGTCCAAGAGGTTGGTTCTATCTCATCGGAGTACTGTCCAAGAGGTTGGTTCTATCTCATCGGAGCACTGTCCAAGAGGTTGGTTCTATCTCTTCAGAGCAATCTCCAGGAGGTTGGTTCTATCTCGTCAGCGCACTGTTTAAGACGTTGGTTCTATCTCATCGGAGCACTGTCCAGGAGGTTGGTTCTATCTCTTTGGAGCGCTGTCCAGTTCTAACTCGTCGGAGCACTGTCAAAGAGGTTTGTTCTATCTCATCGGAGCACTGTTCAAGACGTTGGTTCTGTCTCATCGGAGCACTGTCCAAGATGTTGGTTCAATCTCAGCACTGTCCAAGAAGTTGGTTCTATCTCATCGGAGCACTGTCCAAGAGGTAGGGTCTGTCTCGTGGGAGCAGGGTCGGGCCACTGTCCAAGAGGTTGTTTGTATCTTGTGGGACCAGGCTTAGAGCACTGTCCAAGAGGTTGGCTCTATCTTGTGGGAGCAGGCTCGGAGCACTGTCCAAGAGGTTGTTTCTATCTTGTGGGACCAGGCTTGGAGCACTGTCCAAGAGGTTGGCTCTATCTTGTGGGAGCAGGCTCGGAGCACTGTTACAGAGGTTTTTTCTATCTCTTAAGTCTGTGATCCACTTTTCCTGGCTTGTTCTCAGTTCACTAATTTTTGCTTATATTTCTTCACTGTGTTGCGTGACGTTCAATTTTCGTTGGCTTCAACTTTACTATAGTCAATGATAAAGATGATTGTTGTTTGTTCTAAAAGTATCAGTTTTGTCACGGTGTACTCAATGTTTATGTTAAGACCACTCTCTTAATCTTCGTCTCTTTTTTGCCTGAAATTGTTGTTTTAGCTTATAATATGTGGTGCTTAAGAATTAATAAAACAGCACAAGTTTTTCAGTTCAGTGCCATGAAGAGAGAGTCAATTTTACGACGTTTCGGGCATTAACCTTTATCAAACTTGTAAAAATTAACAGCTTTTTCTTTAATTTTAATCTTGTTTATTCATTTTGCATAGCCTTTTACTTATAATCCTTTTCTTCTACTCTGCTTCATGATGAACAGTTTCCGCGATTCACTGATAGAAAAATGACGATGCATGATTTTTAACTACAGTATCATTGTTTGGCGCAGTAAACGTCGCAGCTCTTTTTAATCTGTCTTTCATTCACAATTAGGACTAAGGGAGTGCGCACATATATCATAATAGGAGCTTCACCCTATTTCCTCTTGCTTCCACAGTTACTTTGAGCTTCCTTTGGGTTTATTCGCTGAGATACAGTGCTGTGTTGTTGTTATCTTAAGAATAGCCACTGTGGTTGCTGACCCTTTTGCATAGTAAAGTTCATCTGTCAGCCCACCTATTTCCATCAAGTTAATCGTTGAATTAAGAAAGCAGCAATAACCGATAGGTTCAGGCTTAAATCGAATCGAACAATTCAACTCTTATTTGCTTGATTTAGAATGAAATTAGACTGTTCAACGCAATATATGATTTGCTGTGACTTTGACCTTTTAGCTGAGTTAGCTTTACTTTATGTTTCTTATGAACTGAACTGAACTGAACTGAACTGGACTAGACTGAACTGAACTGAACGTGACTGGACTGGAATGGAATGGAATAGACTGGACTGGACTGGACTGGACTAGATTGGACTAGACTGGACTGGGCTGGGCTGGACTGGATTAGACTGGGCTGGACTGGATTAGACTGGACTGGACTGGACTGGGACTGGACTGGACTGGACTGGACTGGACTGGATTGGACTAGACTGGACTGGGCTGGACTGGACTGGACTAGACTGAACTGGTTTTCTTTCCATATCTGTCTTGTGGATTTTAATTGGCATGATTAAGATATCTCAATTTTCCTTTATCTGGTTTATTTTGCTTGTCGTTCTTTCGTTTCGTTTCGTTTCCTTTACATTTGATTCGCTTCCTGATTCGAACCTGTTTGTCGAGTTTTTCTTTTTGAGCCTCTCGCTATAATATACCTCATAGTTTTCCGGTCTTGACCTACATACCTCAAATGAGTCTTCGGCTGAATTACAGAAAATTCCGGACGATCATTGAGCATTCCATACTATTACATCAACGAATACACCCTATAAACGTTCAAACATACCTTTCCTTTTTCAATTATACTCCTTATCAGAGGTTTTTCATTGCGTGACGGTTGCAGGTGTAGATAGCAGAGAAACAAAAAAAAACAGAACTCATCAGCATGAACTATTATTATTAATCAGTAAAGTAATTTAATCGTTGATTTTTCAGTTATTATTTCGAAATATACAGCAGGTGTACAAGTGAAATTTCAGGCCTCAATTCATGTTTAAACCACTGTGTGGGGAGGGCTTCGTGTGACTTTATTTTCGTTATCATTCTTTTATCTGTTATCATCAAGCTGGGTGAAAGAGAGTTTCATTCCTCTTGTCACAGTGTAATGATATGATTACTAATAATAACCTACAGGTGAATATTTATTATTTATTTCATTTTTATTCTATTCGTTTTTTAGTTCATTAATCCTGCAGAGTTTCTATTTGATCTCTGTAAATAAAATTCTACATCATGTCCTAGGCACCTCTTCATATCTGCTCAAGTTGTCTCTTCCTCCCACTTTTTATGAAGTAACCAGTACTCATCTCATTTCTGCAAATCTCCGAACATACCCAATTCTAGTTCCCATGACATTTAACAAACCAGTAAAAGGATGCGTGTCAGTCTAGCCTACTCAGTTTGAAATTTGAAAGTACATTAGTGTAAATCTATTTCTTTCACCTGAACCCTTCATCGTTGTCGTTTTTATCGCAATCTCAGCTGTCCAAAAAATTCTTATCTCATGTTATTCTGCCAAGTATTAAGCAAGTTCTGGGTCAGACTTTTGAACCTCTTGAAGCCTTCCAGTTATTCACAGAGCCCCCCTCTTCACACATGATCCACCTAACCTTTTTATAAACAGAAACAGAAGCCAAGTAGAGCTTGAAGTTGCTGTTGCTCTAGTGTCGTTGTCTAATCAGGCTAGTTTGTAGTGTTTTTTTTTATATACTGCATTAAAGTTTACAATATCGAATTACCTAGGACAACACTACGAACTTTTATACCACACTTACAAGGACGATACCAGGAGGAGCAAAATATCATGACTAACTTCTGGAATTTAACATAAACCCAAACACATTTGTAGTGTTTGGAGCCAAGGAAGATCGGTATCGAGCCCCAGCTATTGTAGCGTCGCAGCAAGACCGAGGTCTCGTTAGTTGATCTACTTCAGAGATCATAGCGAGTGGCGCTTAATGGCTACTCCGCTTCACCTTCGTCTCCAAATCTGTGCTTGAAATCTCCAACATGAGATTTTTACGAGAATTATAGGATTTATAAAATTTGTGAGATTTATGGAGATTTATCATGAAGGTGTGCAAGATTAATTAAGTGATACACCCCTCGAAAAAATTCCCTGTTCCTCGCTGAACAACAGGAAAAAGGAAAGTGCACTGACATATAAATCTTTTCTGTTTCACTTCAGTCGTTTTTCACCTGTTTGCTTTTTGTCGTTGTCACCGCTATTTTTAGCTTGAGAAAAGCTAAAATAACCAAGCTTGGTTTTCAGAATTGACCTGTGACGCTTGTACCTGATGGTTTTTGTGACGTTTGGTGGTTTTATGCAGCGTTACTCTGGTCAGGGACGCCTGCACTTATGGAGGGCCAGGGGGGCAAAGGTTTGAAGAAGGGGTAACTGAGGAGCCCCCAAGAAAATTTTAAGTGACCACGCCCTTCAGAAGCCTGGAAAACGTGGGAAACGCCCTTTAAATTTTTTCATTGACAATAAAACGGTTTAAGATTTAGTCGATTTTGCAACAGCAATCTTTTTTTATTTGAAGAATTCTTATGCATTAAAGTCATAAAGTTGAGTAATAAGATGTTGCTATTGGTTTTCGAAAAATAATTGTTGTCGCTGAGGGCACATCTTGCCCCTCCTTGCCCCCCCTTAGATAAGGGCAGGAGGGGCAGTTGCCCCCCTTGCCCCCCCCACCGCAGGCGTCCTTGACTCTGGTTAACAGGCAGTTGGTGTTTATGGTTTAAATCTGTTTAAATATATGAGCTTTTGGCTTTGGTTTAATATGATTTGGATTCGGCTCGGGATTCGGTAGTTAGGCTATAACTGCAAAAGAGAAATGACGATCTGATAAGGCTTTTGGTAAACTTGTTATTAAAGCAGGGTTTCGAACTGTAAAAGCTTCTTCGGATCTAGCTTTTCGAGGTTTTGGTCGATAGCTGCAAACTAAATAAATTAAAGATACTACAACATCCAAGAGTAGAAACCAAACAAAGCTGAGCAGATCCAACGAGCCTCATTTTAGATGTCACAACCTCATTCCAAGGCCCACCAATCGCTTCCTCGTTGCTCAAACTTAACTACCACAACCAATTTGGGCCTAGCATCAGTTACAAATTTGAATCCACCTTAACATCATTACTGTTTCCAAAAAGGACGGATACACCTATAATTCTGTTGATAATTGTAAATGTTGATAGGCATAAATGTTGGTGTTCCGCACTGTACCATCTCAAGACACCTTTCCGACGAAAGCCAAATTAATCCAATGTTAGTGTAGTCTTTTACGAAGGTTTACTGCCGAGGTTCCCAAGGATGGCGCTACCAGGGGGGCACGGGGGGAGGGCAGAAGCCCCCTCAGAATTTCAGCTAGCCCCCCCCCCATCGGCACTTAAATTTTTTTTCGTCGTTTTGCTGCGTCACCGCCGTCACTTTTGTACATCTTGGATGTCTAATACGAATTTGGTATCGTATAGCAACATCCAGCATAACTCATCCCAGCACATCAAGCATAATAACCCACCACATCAAGCATAATACCCCACCACAGTAATGTGTATCCACCACAGTACGTCAAAACTACCGATACGACAAGCATAATAACCCACCACAAGTAGTGATAATCCACCACTGTACGCAGAAAACACCACCACATCAAGCATAGTAACCCACCACGTCAAGCATAATAACCCACCACAGTAGTGATTATCCACCACTGTACGCAAAAACACCACCACATCAAGCATAGTAACCCACCACATTAAGCATAATAACCCATCACAGTAGTGCGTATCCACAGTACCAAAGAACGCAAAAAGAACCACCACAGTACGCAGAAAGTATCATGGCACTAGTGATTATCCACCCTTCGTAGAAAAGGTGTAAGCTCTAATCATTAAAGATGGATGAACATTACTGTACACAGCTGCACAGACCTGATAATTGCTGCCATACAAATAATTGTAATTTTGCATTCAGTCATTCATTATTGTATCAGCAAACCCAAACCAAACCATCGTCGTACACTGAATAGCCATAGTGTCGGTCAGCCTTGCTTTTCAACGGTACTTTCAAGTACTTTAAAGTACTTTACAAAGCGGCACTTCTATTACATTTGAGAAAGCCGAAAGCTTTTCTTGAGCTTTTCTTTAACCTTGTGTTTACCTTCAGCATTCTAGCTGAATAACACATGGCTTTTTTTGTTGTGGACAACGGATTTCACTAAAGACATTTCTATATACTCATTCTACTTCGCTGCCAAGTTGCTATAAAATTGTTGGAATATGTCAGGACAAATGGAATTCTCTATTTAGTACACTTTTTTTTTAATAAGCAACTTGACCTTCGTCCAGCCCTCAAAGTTGCTTAAAATTTAAGACATTTCAGCCCTCAAAGTTGCTTAAACGTTGCTTAACATTTTTTTTACCTACTAACCACCCTGACTTCGGGGGTCAAAATCGTCATCTGTTAGGCCTACAACATGACTTTTGGGAGACAGTAAGTGGAAAAACGTTAGCTAAAGAACTTCAAAATGCAAAACATAAGAACGAAGAACAATTTCCTAACACAAGAAAGAGAATAAGCTTGATTGTTTGACCTCTTGGTTGCTTACAGTAATTCAATTGAGCCCTCAAGTTGCTTAATGTTAAAGTCAGTTCAGCCCTAGTTGCTTATTGAGCAGTTGCTTATTAAAAAAAAGTGTTGTGTGAAAGCGCATTTTTCATGGAACCTTTCCAACCATTCTGCTGAATGAAGCCCCTTTGTACTTCAGTCAAGGTGAAGATGACGAAAACCTGGTACATGTAATTTTGTGTTACAAGATCTTTTTCAGAGAGGTCTGGGTTCAACATTTATTGTTGCAGATTCCCTTCCACTCTTTGTCTTCCATTATTCGTGGATTTGAAGAAAAAACTTGCTACACTGCCTCTCCTCATGCGACCACAATCCCGGTCGTTGCATGCGGAGAGGATTCCCTCACTCAATGGCGGCCATCTTCAAGAAAAATGCTGCGCCGACCCATACCTCTTGGAAAAGGTCTATTGCTGGCTGCTGGTGTTGTTTGGCCAAAGACTGAAAAGAAAGTAATTCCAATGGAAAATTTCACATACATAACATATACAAATTCGAATGGCTGTTTTGTCTTTGTGTTAGAGTAGAGGGGAAAGGCACCTATCAAAACTGAAGGACTCTTAAAAAAAACACTGAAAAATCCATCGAGGCATTTGGGTCACCTTTGACTTAGTCCATGGACATTCAATCTTAAGAAAGCCCGTTCACAAGATTTCAAGCAAGTAAAAGGATTTCAAGGGATTTTTTCAGGGATTTCGATAAAAACAATTGGGCTGCCAGCAAGCTTGTTTGAGTTTTCAAAGTTCCATCAGTTAATTGTCACTTGCCCTGCTTTAAGATTTGCAGATTCTTAGGATAAGCAAAACCTTCTAAGGTTTAGCAGCGCTTCTTTCATGCTCGCTTCTGAGTTTCACTTACCCTATAGAGCGAATTGGTGGAGTTCCGGGTGGAGTACTATACAGCCAGGTTCAACACCGTGTACCATGGTACTTTATGATGACCCCACCCTTGCGGAGATGCACTTGAAATTGCAACAGAGAGAAAGGACCACATTAAGAGAGGAGAACAATAGAAGATATCCTGTTTTTGTATATATTTCTCTATTCCTCTTTTTCTCTCTATAAAGTGTGGATACTTTTGTACCTGGGTTTAGGTAGGGGTCTCTATGCTCTACATTGCACCGTAGATTTGGTTTAGCCTCAATTTTTTCAATAAGTAATTGGACTTTTGTCCAGCCTTCAAAATCTTTGATATTTCAGCCCTCCAAGTTGCTATAACGTTGCTTTACATTTTTTTACCTTACAACCACTCCTGACTTTGCTTGTCGAAGTCATCAACTGTAGAGGCCTGACTAAACTAGGAGATATGTCGTGCGCGACATTGATATCCCCTCGGTGTCTCGTCTCCCAGTTTAGCCCCCTCAGAAACTTGGTAGCGCGCGACAAAATTTGTAGCAAGAGACTTGAAAATGTTTCTGGGAGACAACAGAAACATTTCTTGTTTCCGCGACATGCAAATGAGTCGGGGACATGTTGCTCCTTGTCACTCGCATGTTTAGCCACTAGTTTAACCACCTACTCTTAGGTGCCTAATTGCCGTCCCCCCCCCGCTAAATAATTTTTGAAAATTTTTCCAACCCCCCCGCTCTTATTAGGACCCCCCCCCCCGCTTATTAAATTTTTCAACTTCGCGTAAGTGACGCGTATTCAAAATCACAAATTAAATAGATACCAGTCTTGCATGGACAAAATAAGATAAAAATTGAGTCTGAGTCTTGAGTCATTTCAACAAAATCCAACCCCCCGCTAATTGGGACCCCCCGGCAATTAATTTTCAACAAAAATCCAACCCCCGCTAATTGGGACCCCCGGCAATTAGGCACCTAAGAGTATAGGTTAAGGCCTAACGCACAAGACTTTTGGGAGACAGTAGTTGGAAACACGTTACCTAAGGGCTGTGATATCTTTTGACATCAACATACATATATGTTTTAGCATGAATGCTGCAGCTTGGTTGTTTGACTCTAAGTTGCTCACTCTTACAGTACACGCTTTTTTTATAAGGAACCACTTTATAAGGAACCTAAATGTAGAAGGCCCGAAAATTGAAAGAACTTATGCTACTAAAGAGAAAATCATTAAGGAACTTTTTATTGTTGAATATTTTCATCACTGAAAAGAATCAAGAATTTGAAAGCCTGTTCCATTAATTTGCAGTCGAAACTCACATAAATTGTACTTTACGCATGTATCAAATGTTTCCTTGAGTAGTCTCGAGCTTTGCCTGCATGCAAATGTCTCTATACATTAGTCATTAAACTGTATGTGCAGTTAAAATTAAGGAACTATTAAGGAACTTTTGGAACTACAATCTTCTCAAAAGAGGTAAAAAAATAAGGAACTTTAAGAACTAGGCCTTGAGCTAGGTTCTTTATAAAAAAAGCGTGTAATTCAATTCAGCCCTCAGGTTACTTAATGTTCAGAACAGTCCCGCTCTAGTTGCTTATTGAAAACAATGTAGATACATCTCCATGTTGGTTTAACTTAAGAGGCAGTTTTCCTTTCCATTTTCCTCAGGATTTGAATTCCGATTCGATGAAGCACCATCAACTTTAGCTCTTTGTACTTCCGAGGACTTTTTGAAGTGTCTGTGAGGTCATCTGCCGGAGTACCGCATGCCCACATAAAACGTTATCCACCAATATGAAAATACCACTGTTTTAATTATGGTTAATAATAAAATAATTCTTCTGTAATACCAAATCAAAATTGCTAGAAAGAGGAAGGTCACTAAATCTAGTTTTTGTGGGAAATTGCTGAAAAATAACTTTATCCAAAGACATAGTCCGACAACGATTCTAACGTAGCCACGACCTGTTTCTAACGTAGTGTCTAGTTCATTAGGGAGCCAAATTAAAACATTGTTAGTGTAGTCTTTTACAAAAGTTTACTGCCGAGTTTCTCAAGGATGGCGCTGGCAGTGGGGCAGGAGCCCCCTTAGAATTTCAGGTAGCCCCCCCTCCTCAATCGGCACTTAAATTTCCAGATATTGTGATAAACTACCTGCACTTTCGGACAATCAACATGCCGTTTTGGCATCTTGCAAACAGCTTTGTAATATTTTTAATAGCTCTGCACTTTGAAAACTGCTGTTTAGGCTCACAGAGCATGCGGCACCTGGCTGCGGTATGGAAATTTTGCAGGGTGATGTATTGACCAAAAATAACTAAATACCCCTGTCGGCACTTGAGAACTTTTTGACCCCCTCAGCATTTATTGTCTGACGCCATCTCTGGAGTTTCTTTCTTCAGGTCAGCTCCAGAGTCCAGAAAGGTGCTCGACCTTCCTCCAGACAAAAATACCCCTAGCTGAAAACTTTCCTCACTAAACAATGAAAAATAGGCGTGTCTTAGGTGTGGCATTAGATTTTCTTTCGTTCTAACTGACCTTCCTCCGGTCAATGACCATGCGATCGTAAATTTTCCTTGCTTTGGTCAGCTAAAAGGATAAGGCCCTTACCCTTACCGTAAGGGCTTTAGAATTTGTGTTATTACTTGTGGCATCAAAATTCAAAATCGTTTACTGTAGCAAGCTATACTGACAGCTTTTTCGCCCGGCCGTTTTCGATGGCTAAAACTTTAACATAAACAAGGAAAAAAGGAATTAACTACTACAGTAGACATTTAAACATAGGTGTGGACGGAATTTAGCCAATCAGCTGCACGCAGCTCTTAGCTATATGAAAGCTTTTCTCATTTGCTCGTCTTGTTTTGATCCCGTCTGGGCGTGTCCATATTTTCTCATACGTAGCAATCTTAACCTGTTTCTGACGCTTCATCGCGTTACTTCAAGAGTTTCAAACCATGTCCATGGTCCATGGTCAAACAATGAACCTAAGCGAATGTATTTCTTGTTCAGATGCAAGCTACATTTGGTCTAAGTTAAGGCTTGAGTTGGAGTTCCTTAATTTTAATAAAATGAGATTGAAAGTTCCTTGCACTGTTTATCGTCGTGAAATATATTTGAACACTAATTATCACATCAAATTCATTTAAACTTGCTTCGTTAAAGGGACGTTTTTGGAAAGTTATGGTGGGAAATGTGTTGCTACAAATTTATAAAACCTCTCGCTCTTGAAAATATTTATCCATAGTTTTTCATCCGAAGCTCGATAGTTATTGGAATTCTCAGCCTCGATTCCCCACAAAGGCGTTCTTTGTAAAATAACGTATATTCCTTTCACGGTTTCCCTTTCCTGAAGTTAACCATTTCTAACGTACATTGACGTGATCGTTGCGTGTCTGGTATTGCTGGTATACTTTCTTGGGCAAATGGCCAGTAATCTGATTTTGATCTTTTCAGCACTTATAAGATATGGACGAAATATGACAGTGAAATGAAAATTCTTGTCAAAAACGAAAGGAAATTATATTCCTGAATCAAGAGGAATATAATCAATTCCAAAAGCTAATCCTCATTCATTGCAGCGATGCAGGACTCTGTGCCTCTGGCGAGTTAGGCTGTTCCATTAATATGTATGAAGCTGATACATAATGTTGCTCATTGATGTTTTTGCTTGTCTTTCATGTTTGTGGTTTTGTTGACTTTCTTTCCTTCATCAGCGGAGTCATTGATGACGGTGTCCAGTGACGTCATCTCCACTCCTTCTTAGCTTCATGGTTTCGAGTGACGTCACACTGCTTATCGTATTTGAAATGCAATTACACACTGCTTACCACACGATACTGTATTCGAAACTGTATCTAAGATTCCGTATCTCCTAAACGAAAGTAAAGTCATTAAGCTCTTTTCCTACTTCCACTACACATACGTGGAACAGAGAGGATTGGGCTATTATCTGAACGTCTATGTACTAATTTTGCATAGGTTTCCCAGGGTTTTTTCACGAAAGGTTTCTAAATTATCTGAACACCACGCAGTTACGTCTGAAAGCAAACGACAAGTACCCAGAACCATGCTCAGTGACGCTAGGTATTGAACGCTTAAAGAATTGCTCAAAGTGAAATCTTCTTGTTTATGTTTTCACCTCTGTGACTGAAGAGATCCATGTTGACGGTGCTGTGGCGTCGTGGCCTAATCCAGCTGGTTCGTGGTCCGAAGCTGAGCGAGGTAGGGATTCGAGCCCTTGCATAGTAGCTTCACAGCCAGGGTCGAGTTCTCGATTAGTTAACCATCTACTGAGACCCTAGCCACTGGTGCTAATACAAAATTTCACCTTCTACTTCGTCACTGCACTCATAGGATGTACTAGTGCTCTTTCAAAATATTAGTTTATCAACAGTATTTGATCTTTATGATCATCCAAAACATTCAGTGAGGTCACAGCTTGGAGTTTTTCCTAAAAAAGTCACTATCAATGCCCGTTTGAGTCACTTGTGGTCTCAGTTGCGCAGTAGTTAGCGTGCAGGACTCACAAGGAAAATAATGTGGGTACTGCTTTGGTCTTTCCACTCGTGTTGGAGAGATAACAACCTTGAACAAGTTGTTAACACAAATGTGCTTCTCTCTACCCAGGTGTGTAAATTGGTGCCTGGTCGGTAGTTACGACTGCCGTGGTGTGGCTGCACCCTGCTATATGTATATATATCCAGAAAAGGAGTTAAGTGTAAAGCCGACTGAGTAGCCCTAGGCTTGTAGTAGACTTAAAAATTGAAACTTTACTTTTTATTTATACTAAAACTAACGTTTAATTGAAGAGTTGATAACATGCTTCTTACATGTTGCCCTGTCCTGAGCTATTACATGACAGTATGTGGCAATAACTTATCATTATCCCGTGCAATTAGAGCGTGGACCCCCAGGGTCTCCGCTGAATGTGGCCATTCAGGAAAGGACTGTGCCTCTGGCGAGTAGGGCTGTTCCATTAATTAATGGAAGCTCACGTTTTGTGTCCACTTTTACGTTTCGTGGTTTTGCAAACGTTCATTTACGGTATCTGGAAACGCAAAGATAGTATGTGGCGAGTCACTACGACCCCTTTCCTGAAGTTAACCATTTCTAACGTACATTGACGTGATCGTTGCGTGTCTGGTATTGCTGGTATACTTTCTTGGGCAAATGGCCAGTAATCTGATTTTGATCTTTTCAGCACTTATAAGATATGGACGAAATATGACAGTGAAATGAAAATTCTTGTCAAAAACGAAAGGAAATTAGCTATATTCCTGAATCAAGAGGAATATAATCAATTCCAAAAGCTAATCCTCATTCATTGCAGCGATGCAGGACTCTGTGCCTCTGGCGAGTTGGGCTGTTCCATTAATATGTATGAAACTGATACATAATGTTGCTCATTGATGTTTTTTGCTTCCCTTTCATGTTTGTGGTTTTGTTGACTTTCTTTACTTTCATCAGCGGAGTCATCGATGACGGTGTCCAGTGACGTCATCTCCACTCCTTCTTAGCTTCATGGTTTCGAGTGACGTCAGACTGCTTATAGTGTTTGAAATGCGATTACGCACTGCTTACCACACGATACTGTATTCGAAACTGTATCTAAGATTCCGTATCTCCTAAACGAAAGTGAAGTCATTAAGCTCTTTTTCCAACTTCCACTACACATAAGTGGAACAGAGAGGATTATCTGAACGTCTATGTACTAATTTTGCATACAGGTTTCCCAGGGTTTTTTCACGAAAGCTTTCTAAATTATCTGAACACCACGCAGTTACGTCTGAAAGCAAACGACAAGTACCCAGAACCATGCTCAGTGACGCTAGGTACTGAACGCTTAAAGAATTGCTCAAAGTGAAATCTTCTTGTTTATGTTTTCACCTCTGCGACTGAAGAGATCCATGTTGACGGTGCTGTGGCGTCGTGGCCTAATCCAGCTGGTTGGTGGTGTCCGAAGCTCAGCGAGATCGTAGTATCACAGCCAGTAGTAGCGTCACAGCCAGGCAGGGTCGAGATCTCGATTAGTCAACCTTCTACTGAGATCCTAGCCACTGGTGCTAATACAAAATTTCACCTTCTACTTCGTCTGTTTTCTCATAGGATGTACTAGTGCGGTTTTTTTTATTTTTTAGTGTATACAGTATATGATCTTTATGATCATCCAAAACATTCAGTGAGGTCACAGCTTGGAGTTTTTCCTAAAAAAAGTCACTATCAATGCCCGTTTGAGTCACTTGTGGTCTCAGTTGCGCAGTAGTTAGCGTGCAGGTCTCACAAGGAAAATATTGTGGGTTCTGCCACAATAGGTCTGGCCATGGTCTTTCCACTCGTGTTGCAGAGATAACAACCTTTAACAAGTTGTTAACACAAATGTGCTTCTGTCTCAGGTGTATAAATTGGTACCTGGTCGGTAGTTATGAGTGTCGTGTGTGGCTGCACCCTGCTACATGCTATACATGCATCCAGAGAAAAGGGGAAAGTGTAAAGTCGATACAGTAGCCCTAGGCTTTTATTAGACTTAAAAATTGAAACTTTACTTTTTATTTATACTAAAACTAACATCTAATGGAAGAGTCGATAACATGCTTCTTACATGTTGCCGTGCCCTGAGCTATTACATAACAGTATGTGGCAATACCTTATCATTATCCCGTGCAATTAGAGCGTGGACCCCCAGGGTCTCCGTTGAATGTGGCCATTCAGGAAAGGACTGTGCCTCTGGCGAATGGGGCTGTTCCATTAATTAATGGAAGCTCACGTTTTTTTTTCACTTTTACGTTTTGTGGTGTTGCAAACGTTCATTACGGTATCTGGAAACGCAAAGATAGTATGTGGCGAGTCACTACGACAATTATCATTATCTACATTTACGTTTCTAACTCCCCAGATCCATACTTCAATCAAAATTATGCTGTTCTTTGAGATCGACAAAGGTTGTTAGCCTTGTCACCAAGTAGCTTAGTTCAGTCCACAGCATGTTCCAATACGAGGTTATTTGCGATTACAGGGAGAGATAATGCATTCAGACAGTGCAGTGCTTGTTTTGAAAGGCTAATAGCTTTCTTGTGAAGAGATTTTGCGTAGTTACATAGCTTCCTAGCAGGGACCTAAGTGTAACGGCATAAATATTTGCACGATATATGAATCATGCCTCCAAACATGCTAAGAATTCTCTCGTTAATCTACGAAATCAAAATTTAGCAATCTGCTGCTTCGAACTGTATAAGAGTCAAATCAATTTCAAAGTTTGAGGGTGTTTTGAAATTGTATTGCCATTCTTCATCCGTCACTGAAGCGACTTCTTTGCACCTTAAACTGCATAAACTTTTCACGGTAACAGCTGATCGGGAGCTGACCCTATAAGCTCGCCAGTGCAACGTCCCCTTTGTTTCAGAATGCCTTCCGAAATGTCGAGACATTTTGATCTACTTTTCAGACATTACATACACATTATATTGCCTTGTAAGCACACGAAACGCCCACTATTATGTGAAGGATGTGCTCATACTTCTCTCATGTTCTCATCTAAACTTTCCTACCTTGGAAAAACTACCTACAGGAACCTTTGTGCTTACAAGTCAACCTGTATACCTACAGTAACATGCTTACCTATACCTACGGTAACCTGTGTACCTACGGTAACCTGTGTGTTCAATGAAAGGTAACCTGTGTACCTACGGCAACCTGTGTGTTCAATGAAAGGTAACCTGTGTACTTAGGGTAACCTGTGTGTTCAGTGAAAGGTAACCTGTGTACCTATGGTAACCTGTGTGCTAAATGAAAGGTAACCTGTGTACCTACGGTAACCTGTGTGTTCCATGAAAGGTAACCTGTGTACCTACGGTAACCTGTGTGTTCAATGAAAGATAACCTGTGTACCTATGGTAACCTGTGTGCTAAATGAAAGGTAACCTGTGTACCTACGGTAACCTTTGTACCTACGGTAACCTGTGTGTTCCATGAAAGGTAACCTGTGTACC
This sequence comes from Chrysaora quinquecirrha, assembly GCA_014526335.1. Lineage (NCBI taxonomy): Eukaryota > Metazoa > Cnidaria > Scyphozoa > Semaeostomeae > Pelagiidae > Chrysaora > Chrysaora quinquecirrha. Next base: position 3,967,150 of record JACTAT010000059.1, on the reverse strand, counting down.
TACGGTAACCTGTGTGTTTAATGAAAGGTAACCTGTGTGCTCAACGAAAGGCAACCATTGTACCTACGGTAACCTGTGTGTTTAATGAAAGGTAACCTGTGTGTTCAGTGAAAGACAACCTGTGTACCTACGGCAACCTTTGTTCAATGAAAGGTAACCTGTGTACCTACGCTAACCTGTGTGTTCGATGAAAGGTAACCTGTGTACCTACAGTAACCCTTTTGCTTACAAGGTAACCTGTGTACCTAACCTGTACCTGTAACTCCTGCACAGTAAACTGTGTTCCAGCTCTCTATGCCTCGCTAGAGCCTCGCTAGATTGTCCCTATTTGCCTATCGACATTGCTTCACGGTAACGCCTTTTCGTTAATCGCTTGATAAAGGGAGTTTTGTTTGTTGAGGACAGATTCCAAAACACATCGCAGCATTTTTTATGATAGGGTTTATGAACTGCACGGCAAATTGCAGGAAAATTGTACTGTTCTCAATAGTAAATAGTTCGCCCAAGGAACTCGACAAAGAAAACACCCATTTAATGGATTTCCGAAGTCATCGTTTGTATCGTTTACAAGTTCGTTTGACTGATTGACTATTCACAAGACAGCCCTTTTCTATAATAAACTGTATTTCTACATATGGGCTTTAAAAGATCCAATCTCATTAAATTAAAGTGGTTTTTTAGATTTAATTAATACATTTGAACCCTTACTGACACTAAAATTGTCCATGAAAAACTAAGTTCGTATTACGTTCTTTGACAGAACAATGAGCTCCATTGCGGAATAAAGAAATTACATCGAAAACAGTGTAAGCAGATTACTAAAACATTCACTAATATGTCGAATTTTACATACTGTCCAAAACGATCAAACATTGTTGTCAAACACTCGTTGGTCAAACATTTGAAATTCACTATTTGGCCACGCCGCAAAACATTGCTTAGCAAGCAATTGCTTTTTTTTTAAGTACTTAAAATATATCTTCTATTTGTGACAAGCGATAAATGTTTGACGAGCAATGTTTCGCAACGTCATCAAACAGTCAACATTTTTCTTGACAAGCAATTTTCAGATGTTTGACGAACAATGTTTGATCGTTTTGCCAGAGCCTTAGGTATCAAACATTCTTTCAGAACGATTTCGTGTTCTAATGTGACAAAACAGAAATACCGCGATACCCTTACGACGACTTGTCTTTTTACCTAGCCTGTATTTTTGAAATGCTAACCTTATTTGGCAATCCCTTAACGTGTAAAACAGATAAAATTCATTTCCACGTGGCATGAATTACAGCACTTTGAACTCAAATAATTGCTTTAGCAACCCAGATGTCTTAATTGAAAATGCTGGTTACAAACGAAAAAGTTGATGAAAATCACACATATGTCACGTGTGCAGCCACCATGAACGATTGTAATAAGAACACCACGAGAGAGGATTGTTTGTATATAAGGCATAAGGGGATCGTTCAGGCTACCTAAGTTGTTTTCAACTTGTAACGAATGCGTAAGGGGCAATAAATTTGATTGAAAACTACAGGAATTGGGAAGCTATCTGCCTTGTCCTTAGACTTCTAGCATCAATTTTCTATCTTTTTCAAACATGGACGGACATCTTATTGCCAAACATCATAAATTACGAGGCACCTGGAAACTTGCAGAACCAAATGAATAATCTAACTAGTGCTTGAAATGGTTAGAAAAACTGAATAAAAAAATGTGAACTGAGGTGGAGAAAACCATTAACATCCCAAATGTTTCAATGTACACTTTGCCTATATTACAAATATGAACAGTCAATAAAATACTACTGTGTGATTACATGATTTGAGTACATAATTATTCTAGGTGGGAGCCACCTCCCAGTTGCTTTACTACTAATGCTTCTTATATACAATGCATTGATCATTAAGTGAGAACGGTCTACTACTGTGGGTTAGGAATAACTTAATTCAGTAACAGAGTGACAATACAATATTTGTAGCTTTAGCACAATAAGCAAGGCTCTAAAACAGCCCAAACAAAAAAGTGGTGATGAAATATCACATCATAGACTAAGTTAATGAATTTTGCAACCTGGATTGAGGGTTCATTGTGCCAATTGCTGGTTTAAAATATCCTTAAAACATTTCAAAAACAGTAAAGGGTCACTCAATATCCAAAACAATGAAAAGAACAATCAAATAAAGGAGTTAAAACTGATCCTTGTGGTACTTCAAAATACAATTTTTTTGTATTTTTTTAACTGAATAGCTGTTTTCATTACAAGTGTCAAACAATCCAAAATCACAATCCAGCACAAATGGGAACACAAAATCCAAGTGGCAAAATTCATTTATTTTACATAAAATCTGACAATCGAATGATTTTGCATCAAATTTGCTACAGGTTGTTCAATTGATCACTAGACAAATACATAGGACTGTCCCAAATACAGAGGAAATTCATGAGAAAAATATTGCAGAATGATTGCATCAGACGAAAAGAAGGGGACAATGTTATGAATAACGACAAGCTGAATCTTGCAGAATTTTTATCTGCAAAAATGGCAACTATTTACATCTTCTTTTAGAACCTTTTTACAACCTTTTATAAAAATCTTATAGTATTGATGTAGTGTTTCTAGAGATATTTTTATGGAAGATGTTTCTGAAAAAGCGTAGATAGATAAATTTTTTGAAACAAAAATTTACTTTCTATTGATAGATAAAACACGTTTCAACAGAGTGAAAAACAAGGGTATCTCAGATATATGAGGCATTCTAAAGAAACATGGCATCGTGTGCCTTGCTCAGCCATTACCCTTCAGGCATTCTGCTTTTCATTTTTCTCATAAATGTGTCAAAACATACATGAAAACATAATACCAGTCAGTGCATTTTATACAATTTATTGCTTGATTCAAGATTTCAGAAATCTCCCACTAAAAATAATTCTACTGACCATGAAATGCTAGTGACTTCCAGAGCTGTCAGTACTGCTTCTGTCATCACCACTGCCATATCCAGTTTCATCATCATTTTCAACATCTATTTCTTCTGAATCAATTCTTGGTATTTTACATGGTGTTTCTTCATTTGATGCTCCTGACACCAGGCCAGACAATTTTTTTCTTAGTTTTTCCTGCTCACTAAACAGTTTCCTCTTGATTAATTGTGCTTCTTTGTCATGAACTTCTAACACCTAAAATGCAAAATCGTAAGATCTAAGTTTAAAATGAAATAATAATGTGCATAGGTGAAGGTGAAATGGTGTTTTAGCACCAGTCACTAGGATCTCAGTTGTAGGATAACTTATAAGATCTCAACCCTGTCTATGATGCTGCCAAAGCTGGGGCTTGAACCCTGACTTGCTGGGCTTCTGACACCACGAGCCAGAATATTGGTGGGAGGTGGGAAGGGTGCGGCCAGTATAACAGGAATCAAAAGTTGGGCTTTTCAGGCATGCAAGAAATAGAGGTTTCAGGGGCCTCCTATCATGTCATTGCACCCTGTTTCAAGTTTGGTAAAATAACGGGATTAGGTTAAAGGAAAAATTACCTCGAAACTTCTGGTCCATATTTTTAAAAAATTTGTTTTTACAACCATTAAAAAGTGTTCATAAAATTGTGAATTTAAAATCTCAAAAAATCTCATGTACTTTTATTGCAGGGAGTAGCTTTTCTGGATATTGCAATCAGTTCAGATTCTTGTTGACCTTCCTAAGCAAGGCAAAAAAAAGTGATTGTAAATAACAACCATTTTGTTTGAGATCTGCAGTGGCATGTCCATACAACACCACTTTCTACCCTGCTTAATTTTTGCAATCAAAATAAGCTTATCTGTCAGTGGACCACAAATAAACAAGAAATTGATACAGAAAACAGCATTCAATTGACCATGATTGGCCAGGCATGTCAAAAGAATATTGCCCAAATAGGCATGCCCTGACAGGAATGACCTAATGTTGATATTTTCTCACTGCCATGCTTAACATGGCTATTTTTAGATATGATGTTACCTCAACCATTTTCCAAGAAAAGAAGGAATATCATGCGAGATGATTCATTTGGTAGAAATTCTTATTTGGACAAAAACCTCATCATTTCTTAACAAAACTGTTACTGATGGAAACTAAAACAGGAATATTTTATACTTTCTTTGAAATTTCTGGATTTTCATTTTCACTTTTATTAATAAGTAGCCATGATCAAAGGGTGTATATTTTTGCACCTGCATCCTGCAATATTGTGTTAATTACTTTTCACCTCAAAGATCAGAAGGTTCTAGAAATTCCCAGAACAAAATTTGCTGTTCTGGCATGCCTGAAACCATGTTTCATGTGAATTTGAGTCATAGGGGAATTACAAATCGCATATACCACAAAAATGAGTCACTGGTGGGCCTCCTCTAACACCCACACGTTGGATATTCACGGGTCTTTCCTAGCACGCACATGATCAATATTTTCAATTGACTGAATATGAATATACCTAGCAACCTGCTCACTGAACTCAGTGATCTCAGCTAAATTGAAGGCCCACATGGCAAAGCAATTGCAACACCTGGCAAATGAATTCCTTCCAAAATCCGAGTTTCTCAATTTTCGACCAATTCGCAAACAAGGAGAATTCGATTTTTGATTTCAAGATCGCAAAACAAAAGGAACTGCTCTCAATGAAACACACAAAGGCGGGTTTCCAACAACAAAGCCAACACAGGTCAAAATACAACCCTGTCGTAAAAATATCAGTAATTCGTGCCATATTCGGCTTCTAAAATAACGGGCAAAATATCACTAATTCTAGGCAAAGTTTTTAAGTTCACCAGAAATTCTGGAGAACAACTTCCATGATCAACAAACGAGTGAAAGTCAAACAAAATAGAGAACTGAAATTCAAACAAAACAATCGTTACCAAAGCAAAACATGCGATGTTTATTGAACAAATAATATGAAATGTCTTACTTTTATATATTGTTTAGCACTCTGAAGCAAGCTCAGAGTTGTTGCTTTCGTCTGATCGGGTGGAGTTGGGACAAGATCTTTTAGCGATGTCAAACAATCTCTGAGGTGTGCTCGTCTGAAACAAGAACAAAATCATTCCAAATCATCCCAAAAACAGACAGGGACGTCTAGTTCTATATAAGCCGAGGGAAACGGGATTTCGTAGTTCTGCCATCAACGAAATATAACATTTACTCCAAGCGTTTGTTTGGTTTAATCGCGATCATTCAACAAGTAAACAACGGGCAACGGGTCAATAATTATAAGCAATTATAGGATAAATTTTAAGAGATAAGATGTAAAAATCCTTGAACCAAATGTAAAAGGAAAGCAAGGTCAAAATTATTAAAATCGAATTATTTTGGTAAGGTAATTAAAAAATAGTGGATGAAACGTGAAATCTTTTCACATGGGACACACGGGAATGAATTGGCATTGAGAGACCATCAGTGTGAAACTTCCACGTGTAGCTGTTCGTAGGAATTAGTTTGCACGTGGCAAAATTCTTAAAATAATATCTTCAAATTACTATTAGATTTTTGATATTTAAAAGCAACGTGGGCCTCTAGATAACTAAAAGAAATATATAATTAAACAACAAGGAATTTAGGTTTACCTATTCTTTTCAAGTTGGTTATGCGTAGCTCTGAAAAAGCGAGAAAACGAAAAATAGAAATATTGAACTCAACTTCTCCTGAAATCCTCTGGCATGGCATTAAAAGTTTTTCGAGTTGATATGCCAGAATATGACAGATTTATGTCGTTTCGCAGGTAAAATAATAATTTCTTTATCTAGGCAATAATTTCCTATATTTTAATAACAACACCACAAGCAAGGCAAGGTTAAGGATATGTCATGCAAGATGTAAACACAAAAAGGACCGTGCCAAAAATCTTGTTTCGCTCCCAAATGTGAAGAGGAAAATGTACTGTGGAATTTCAAAAACTTAATGACAAGTTGAAGAACAATAACCTCAAAATAAGGAAATTTTTCCGACTTCATTTTGAGTTTTTCCACATTTACAAAGTTCAAAAATGTTGTCAACACAAGCGCAATATGAAAACCGGGCCTAACAACTTGAGGAAACAAAGAAGCAGTAAAGGCCGGTTTTTTGTCGGCAAGTTGAAAACTGCAAAGTAACACCACATATTTCTTAGCAAAACAGTAGTTTTCAGATATTTATAAAATGCTTGAAGACGTTTCAACAGCGTGAACGTCAGGCACATGAAAGAAATCCACGAGTTTTACAGCTGCCCTGAACTAAAAATCCACGAAACTCCTTTTAGGGTATTTATTGGAGGTCAAATAAATTCATGTTGGATTTTTATGCTTACAAAGCAAAATTGGTTTAATATTTAGTTCAAAATTCATTTTTAGTCTCATAAAGAGCATTACAGACAGCCAAAACATAAAATCGAATGGGAAAACCTAAACTGGTGGCGTAAGCAACGTTTGGTTCTTCGCTCAAGAGCTTCGATTTGAATTTTAAGATCACATTTCCTTGTTAAAATGTTGGCTGCAGGCCTATTTATCGCAAATTTCTAGCAAACTTGCTGAATTTATAAACTAACCTATATGTTTGACTTCTCCTTGGTGCTTTCCTTTCCTTCGTTTTAACCGGTGCAGTGTACAATATTCCTGAAAGAGAAATAAGCGGCGGATATTCAATAAAATGGCTGGAGTCAAAAAATACGGAACACACAGAAACAGTGCTAGAAAATATTGATAAAATGCCAAGCAGAAAGAAATATTACCGTGTTCCCTATCTTGTAGTATTCTTGCAGCTTCAAGAAGAGCTTCTAGACTCATTTTCAGTTGATTTTACAGCAGCCTTGAAAGAATCGCCTTTCCTTTGATGCTCACGAGAAATTTTGCTATCGAGGTGGAAACACCAAAACAACAAGTCACGCGCATCTGACGTCATGTGACTAAACTCGAGATTCTATTGGTTGAGAGTTCAAATCAACCAATGAAAAGGCGAGTGGTCAGCCTGAAAAGATGCTCACATGGGCGCCAAAATTGACCACGTGGGTGAATAAGGGAACACGATGTACGACTTGCAACACGAAATATTGATTGTTTTCGCTATTCTGTTTACAAACAACTTTTATAAGCATAAATAGCATCCATTTCTACGTAATCAAGGAGGCTTTTGAAAAACGTAGGCTCTAAATTCCAGCCATGGGGCATTCTGCAAAAATTGATATCTTTAAAATGATGTGGTCGGGTCGGTATCAAAAATAGGAGAAGGCACAATCTTTAAAACGTTTCTTCTCCGGGATGGTTTATCAGAATTTCGGCTAAGAAAATGATAAAAATTTCACGAAAATTATTCAATGTCTTGGTTATTCTTGCCCAAAGAGTAGAATCACCTGCCGCGTTGAAGCTGGTAAAAGGGGCAAAACCCTGGATTCTCAAAAATAGCTCCTGGTTGTACTTTCCCCTTATGTTTCTTTTGCTGGATTTTGCCAGAATAATTGCCAAATATGCAAAATTCTGATTGTTATAAATCTAAATGTTGAATTGAAGGCAAAACTTTTAGGTAGAAATGGATCGTGCAAAACTTCGAGAATAAAAACAACGTTTAATAAACATTTGAATGAATTCATCAGCTGTTCGCAGTTCTGTCGAAAATAGGCTTCCTTCAAAATCAGCTGGTTTGCTATCTATTCAAGCGTGTCTCAAAAACAAATCTTATACATCCTTTATTCCGAATATTATTCTTCGAATTTAAAATTTTCAAGTTTAAAAAATGCAGTATGATATAAGAGTGAATGATTCATTTCATGGACATTCTAATTCCTTCCTCAAATTTTTCCTCTTTTCATTTCGATGAACGTGCACGGGCCCGTCCATCGAAACCTTTGCAATCTCATAAGGTCGATATTATTGTTTCGTGGACACATTCGGGCTTGCCAACCGCCCACAGCAAAATAAATGATGACAAAGCATGCAGATTTTATTACTTTTCCCTGAATTTAATGATACTCATAAAATTCCCCTTAGAATAATGCAGGGTGGTGGTTACAATTTCCTTCCACCGTAGAGAAAACAATAGAAGTTTCTGTTTCTATTGCTCATGTCAGGCCCTAGTCAGCTGCCAGAAATTTCCATCCATTCAGTGCCAAGTGGCGAATCAGATTTATTGGCAATAAAAACATAATGTACAGTGTTTGTGTAATGTATGTTTGTTATTGTACGTTTGATGGGTTTCTTTCTATTACATTTATTGATTACATGGGTGATTTTATGCATTTCATTAGCCACTCCCTGGCTGTAAACTTAGTGTTTACAAAAACAGAAAGGCGAAAAACGGTGTACGTAGCCATGCTCTAGAACACTTAAAAATGCCAAACACTTTAGAAATGTTCCGTTTGTAATGAATGTGGTAATTTCTCATTTTTTCACTGTTTTATGTATATATTTGGCACCTTATACAACAGTTTGAAAGGTCCATGCTCGATCCATATGGCAAAAAGCATATGTTTTGGTTTTGATAGGGCTTTGATTCTCCACTCAGGCAGATGTTTTGAGTTTTTATTCTAGTTTGGGATCACGTGCATTCGTGAATGCGTGAAATGTTTGCCTCGTTTTGATATTTCAGCCTCTCTTTAGCTGAGATTTATTTTCTCGAGAAACTTTATCAAAAGGAAATATTTCTAGAATCATTTTGTTTAGAGAAAAACGAAAACGTATCAATGTTTTCCGAAGCAAACATTATGGCTATATAATATACATAATTCAATGGTTATTTATTTATGTTTCATTTTTCGTCCGGAAAACAAATACTCCTGAAGAATCAACAGTGACTGTCGAGTTTGTTTATCTATGCTTGACAGAGAGCGATAACCCTATAGCATCCTGATAACTGAAAGCGGTATTTATCTTATGATGGGACACATTGAAGTGGCACAGTCAAGACACAAGATGCCTATCGTTAAATGACAGGGAAAGATCGTTCCACGGCATGAATTTACTGAGCGTTATCCTGTTGCATGTGCAATGACAAATATACACATCTATTAGCAATGACATGCAACCATATTTGGTAGCATTTGGTATGTATCTTCAACCTCTGTACAATGCAGGATATTTGAACGAGGTTTGCAAGTGTTTTCATCTTGATATTGCTTAACGATAACGAGAATTTTCAGCAAGAATTCAGAACAATTAAGGAACCATGTGCTAACAGGTAACTCAATCTCGATCACATTCAGAATGATATTTGTTTGGAAAACAATTTACAGGGCTGCAGGTGAAGCCGTTTGTCTTAATGCTGAAGAAAAAATCGAGGCTGGATAAGTATGGAGGGCATTCCTTGTCTTTCCTCCTTCGAATCAGCGAAGCACGTTTTTGAACAGGAATTTCATGAAAGTGGAACCGGGAATGCTTTCTGCAGAGAACACGATCCAAACACGAAAGACAATCAGGTTTTCAACATCATCGGCCTGTTTCTGTCTACATTATCTTAATGGCAAAGCATTTGACCATAGTTTTTGAACACAGCCTGTTTAGGTTCTTATGCAATGAGGTTTATACCATGGGTGAAGGTTCTTTAAGAGTCTAAAGCAGGTAAAAGGAAAAATAAAGCATGGTTCAAGATTTAGCTGCTTAGCAGGCCCCTGCTTCTCAAAGTTCTGAATGCAATGTTTTTGAGTCCATGAAAGAAGTTAACCCCATATAGAGCTAGTTGCATTGGGGTTGTATTTAAACCTCGGTGAGCTATCACAGTCTCCTTCATTAAGAACCTCTCTGGATATCAGGCTAAAATGGTTCTTATTTATTGGGAAGAAAATATATAATTTTAGACTGTAGGTTCTTAATAAATGAAGGTTTTATGTTTGGGTTTTTACTGTAGTGAAAACTTATATAATTTAACTTAAAATAAGGAATATATTATTAAAATTATCAAAAAAAGCGAATTAATAATTCAACGACATTTGAATTTCTTTGGAAATATGTAATAAACATAACTGTTATTCCCAGTTCCAATATCCACAACAATCAATCATTTTTATAACGAGAGAAAGTAAAATAAATATAAAATATGGATTTTTCCATAAGATTGGAGACTGTTTATCAAATGTTTTGGTCTTATAAGAATGGGAAGTCTCTAACACTTTCAATTTCCCACCTCAGATTGGTGTAATGGGTTTCCATAGGAATAGAAGTAATTTTTGGGAATTTTCGTCACAACAAAGAGAAGTCGTTAAAGAATATGCTGAGCTTTGAGGTGTTAGGTACTGTAGTTCCCAGCCCTCTTGTTGCCAGAAGAGAGACTGTGATAGTGGTTTTGGGAGGATATGAAATATTTGAAAATATCTGCGAAGAAGGAGAATAGCTGATAGCACTGTGGAGCAGGAGCGAGCAAGGACGACGCTGATCTTTGAGAACGGTTGGAGGTTGTGAATTTTCAAGACGAGGCCAGTTCTGTAAGGAGCCTTCTACTTGTTAAAGGATAGAGCAGTGGCCTTCGTGGGGCTTGATGTTAGTTCTGCTCTCTATCAAGAAGCAAACCAGTCCTATGATATTTCGTACATTTGTGTAACACCCCCTCCCCTAAAGAATGGATTTTGGAGATTTAAATCGGTAAAATTCAATTTTTGGTGATCTGGTCGATCATTCTTCTTTATTCTGTTTGGTATAGTTTCTTTTAGATCAAAATTTACTCGGTACATTAGAGCCTGGCCCCCCTAACAAAATTTTCTGGCACCGGCCCTGCTTGACCTTCTTAAATTGCCTCAAAGATTTCTTTCCACGAGTCCATTTCACCATAGGCCATTGAACGTTTTACGTGCAACATGAAGAATATTCGTTTTACTGGGGTCTTGGCTTTTAACCCTACAGACGAAAATGTCAGGGAACCTTTGTTTTTAAATAGAAAATTGCAATAAAACCTTTGTAATAGAACTGAAACAGTTTAATATTTGTCTTTTCAATTACGTATGGATAAAAATTTTCTTGGACCCAAGTTTACACAGTTGAATAAATGCGCTATGCGCAAACTATTCGGACATATAGTTGATTTTTGCTTTCTGCACTGGGACGCTGACGGAACAGGAAGATTTTTCTATTAGTGCTGTTTGAAGATCAATGTTTCGGCTTGGTATAATTACAAATAGCCTCGAGTTGGATTGTTGACATGATTTGCTTAAGTCGACTACGTTCCAGCGGTGACCATTTGGCTTGATGCTTGCACTGAATGCTCGAGCTGCAGGGTGAGATAAATAGTTTAAATCACGCATCCTTTGCCAGGGGAAAATTTGGTTTCATTTAAGGTATCTTAATGCTCCAGATAGCAAGAATTTGGGGCATTTGGGTACATGTTAACCTTGCTCGTCTTAATACATAACAGTAAACTTTGTAAGACCCCGGTCAAACGATCAAACATTGTTTTTCAAACATTTTGAATTTCCTTGTCAAACACAATGTTTCACCTTAGGCCACTTCACAAAACATGGCTAGTTAAACATTTTTGCCTGATACAAGCATAAAATGTTCTTGAAGTTTTGAAAAACATTGCAAAGTAAACTCTTTTTGTCAAGCAATGTTTTATGACGTTGCCAAACAATCAAACATTGCGCGTAAGGCAAATTTCGAATGTTTGACTAACAATGTTTGACTGATTGGCAAGGACCTTAGAGAATACATAGAGAATCATATTACAGGAAAATCGAGGGTCAAATCTTCGGTATTTTTGGACATCGGTTACTTTTTGGACATCGGAGATTTAATTGAAAGGCTGCGGTGTATTTTGCAGTTCTGTATTCTTGAATGTCAGAAACAGTTCAAAAAGATATTCTTAGAAAGGCTTAGATGAGTGGTTTAATATGACTGGGAAGTCTTCAAGTTCAAGTGTTGCGCTTGTATAAAAGCCCGTTTTTGGTGGAAAAGCTGTCCCAAGAGAGATCAAAAAGAGAAGATAGTAAAAGACAAACATAACAGTAGAAAGCATGCTTCAGGATTGAGTACTAGTGCTCGCAGGCAGCATCTCATTCAGTCCAACGAAGATTCTATAGCACAAATACTGAGGGCAAAATTGGCTAAACAAATTAGCCATGTAGACATATAGATTGCGGATGTGGTCAAAAACACTTTGTAAATGGACTTGAAGGGTGGGGGTGACATCTATGATCAATGCACTGATGTACCGGCTTTTTTGCAAGCGTGCCGGTCAATAGCTATTCGTGACAGTGTACCAGTGTACCAGTTGTCACGCATGCGCATGTAATGGCTTTGTTTTTTCAAGTGAACCATGTACCAGATTGTGTTTGTTTTGTACCGTACCGGGTCTATTTTTAGCATGTTGTACCGTAAACTGGGTGCTCTGTACCAATGTACCGGTAAGCTGTCACCCCCGTTTGAAGTTGCTACCATCTCGCTGACCTTTTTTAGGCCTAAGCAAAGCTCGATTTAGCAGCAGATTGCAGTCAAGCAATTCTTTTATAGCAGGTCAGAGTCCGAGAGAATCTTTATCTCTAGATATGGGCCTGAAGGTTGCTCCACCAGACTGATTTTCTGTATCGAAAACCCTTGGTACTCATTGTTGGACTACGGACAGATAGACAGTTGCGCTTATTGTAGATATTTGGAAGGTGATCCTGACGACATTCGAACCCAGGACCTTTGAATCTTGAGGAATGCAGCGGTTAAACGTCTCCGCGACATCAATCTCTAGTAAAACGTAACTTGTGTTCGCATTAGGAAGAAAGCCTGTGCATGCAGTGGAATGCCCGTGCATGCTTGATTTTGCATATGCAATCTATGGCATCAGCTATTACCAGCTGCCATATCGATAATAACAAGCAAGGATCTGCTTGTTTTAATCGGCATTTGCCGATTAGATACTTTGAAACGAAGATTTGTGGATATTTTATGCAAATCAAATTAGAAAATCCTTTCCTTTTTCACCTGCTTGAGAACCAATTTCTTTTGCCGGCTTTACAAAACCATTTATTCCAATACTTTACGGTGCAGAAATTAGACATTCTTTGAGCGCGCTAATCCTCTTTTAAGAATAATTCAGCGTTTGGTCGTGCTGTTGGAAAATTACAGATAAACCTTACCTAGTGTGCATTTTGTTTTTATAACAAACAGCAGCTTGATCCAAAACTATTTCAATATGACAAGAATTCGCCATATTTGATATTATAATCGCCATATTGAATGGCCTATTTATGTGGCAGAGTGGTCTTCTCTGATCTTTACGTTTGTTTTGTTAATCAATGCTATACATCTGTAGGACAGCTGAGTTGTTTGTTGTGGATTTCAACAGATGGTTTTCAGTCAAACTGAGTTTTACAAAATTCTGTTGCTAAGAAAGATAATCCATTTTAAGACCCCCAACCCATTCAATATCAATGCCAAGATAGCTAAACTAGGCCTACCCAATTTAGGCTCCTTGAAGATAATTCTAAGCTACTTAAAACCCATTTTAAGAACCCCATCCCTTTCATATCAATGGGACATCAATGCAAAAAACTTAGGGCTACCATCACTAACTGAAAATCCCCCGTTAGGCTGCTTTTGAGCCGCTTAAAATTCTAGCATTATGACTCAGTTTCTTGCTTTTCTGCATTCTTTCGAGTAGTATCCAGGGTATTTGTCCTGGAGGATAGAGTATTTGTCACTCTTATAAACCTCGTGTGCCTGTCGTAGCTACAAAAGCTACCTCTAACCGGAACGCTTCGCCTTCCACTATGCCTACTCTGTTCTGCGAGCGCTTTACGCCCAGGCGTGTCGTTGCATCGAAAAATATAGTACTATTTCTTCTTCAGCGAGAATTTTGTTCTGTCTTTGCGCATTATTGCCTTTGCAGCCGAGTCCTAACATCTCTTGAAGTACACCTACATCTTTCGGAAAAGGGATTGCTGAACATTATAAATGAAATAGCGAATCGTAAATTGACTGTTTGTCAAAGTTAGGCCTAACAAAACATATCCTATCTCTGTTAGAAGAATTCGGTGCTTCTAGAGTGTGTTTTCGCTTCCGAAGCACCGTGAAGGTCCCAGTTCAGGGATTAGTATGAGTGACAGAGTACAGATCAATTGGGCTGTGTGGCGTGATTCTGCATAGGGAACGTACTGCGCAAGGTTAAACAATGCAAGACAGCACGTTGCTGGCAACCATTCAAAACAAATTGAATGCTCGAAATGCGCGTTCATAGCACATTCGGATGCTCTACCCAGGGGCCCACCATCTGAATTTCCATTCATAAAAGAAGTTATTGACCGGTAACCCTGTTCTGCACATCCATTTCTCAATCAACGTCATTGTTGAATGAAATAATAGAAATCCGCAAAATCATTCATATGGAATTATGAATGAGAAAGGGAACGTCGAGCAGTTTGATAGTCAATGAATGCAAGCTCAAACATATGGTTAATTGTACGGGTAGAGTATTCTTCAGCGCTGTGATAGTCAACACGTTTGAAACAAAGCGTTTAAATTTTACATAAGTTGATGATATTCTTTTCAGGTCATTTCTGCATGATATATGGTCGTTTATCAACAGTTACCTGTTAGAAACTGATAAAACAAACTTCGCAAAACAGCTTTTGGGCAGAGCTATATCAGACCATAGAATTCATTTCTAACTCTATGTATTTGACTTATTTATCTTCCTCCCACTCTTGGAAGCGTTACTTACAACTACAACAACGTAATTGCTGTGTCCTGAGAGAAGCTGGATCGGGCTTCGACTTTTTACCAGAGTCAGAGCTAGCGTTGCTGAATTGAATTGCTGGGCATTCTAACCATAGAAATAACATAACTCGCTCAAAATAACTGACTGAAGCGAACAACAACAACAACATCATGTAAATTCAATGTGAGCGAAAGTTAGGGACTTGGAAAGCAAGTCCAGAGCAGTATATTGAGTGCTGAGGAGTTTTTGTAGACTACAACGTATGTAATAAGTCTAGAGCAATATCAGCACCGTATCATTTGATAATCGCTGTCCATTGCTAGGCCAATATTCCTGATTTGCGTAAAAGCTTTTGAGCACACTGTTGTAATCATTGTGCATAGCTAGGCCCAATCTTGCGAATACGTTAGCTGATTGGTCAACAAGGGGCCAATCAGGATCTCGTTGGTTGGAGAGAATTTCAAGTTCAGCGGCCTAGTCGTTATGATGGTTGATGCCATGCCTTTATCCTATAAACCAGACCAGACGTTTTTCACGCTTTGCGCGTGATCGATAGTAAAAATTCCAAGGACTGCTTTGAAAGAAGCTTTCGTGAATGAAGCCCACTTCACAAAAATTTCATTCATGTTTTACAAGCTAGCAAGGCGTGGATATTCTAATTTATATTTTATCTCGAAACCATTGGTATTGATATTTCTTTTCTTTTACATATAAAATGTACATAAACGTTGAAACATTGTTTTATTTAGGTTCATTAAATCTGTAAATAAATAAGAAAGCGTTTATGAATAAATACGTAAGCGCTTTCTTGCTTTTAAGAGTTAAGTAAACATGAAATTTTGTTTCAAAAGTATCAAAATCCTACGATTTCTTTCATTGTCCTGTTAACAGTGACTTATTGAAACTTATTTACTTTCTTTGCTGTAAGGTTCATCGTCTTTTATAAGCTGGAGGCGGGGTGTTAGCTTTCAACGTACCAAATAAATCGGTCACCTTGGTCCCCCCCCCCATGTACGTTACGTTTAACGGGATTATAACGTACCAATACCCTTCTTGTTTGGTATTGCGTGGTCGTCTAATCCAGCTAGCCGTTGCGAAGGAGCGCCTATGCCAAACTCGCATGCAGGCTAGTTAGCTGGTGGAGTCAAGAGCTGAGCTACTTTAGGTCGAGGTTATGTTGGAGATCCTAGCGACTGGTGCTATTTCGCCTTCACTTCTGTCTTGTTACGCATCTACCAGTTTCGAAGTGTGAAAAGCTGATTTTGACTCTGGCTCGTGAAAAGAGATTCTGCCTGGGCTCGAACTCATGAGCTTTCTCTTGTGTGGTGTCCAAAATGCATTGACTATTAGCCCAAAAACCAACTTAGCATACTGCTAGACTCACTACATAAGTCCCACTCCTCGCAAACAGCATTGGCTGTGGAACGGCAGCCTGGAACATTTATTTATTTTAAAATGTTTAATTAGATGGTCTACTCATGCTCGGAGTGGTAGTTCTGTAGACTCACTGCAAAAGTCGTAGATTCGCTCCCAGTCCCCCACGCAACACAGCCCGCTCGTAGTTTGAGCTGCCGCCATTAACAACAGCAACAACTATTTTTTTATTTTACATTTTCTGAATGAATTGAATTGAGGTGAAAAACTATGACTCATGTAGTAAGTCTAGTAGTTCTGAGCAACCTGTCTATCAGATAGGAGCAAAAACTACGACTTAATGGAATAAGTCTATCATATGCCGCCTCGTTCTCTTGTGAAAAAATGGACCTGATGTCCGCATTGACAATATCAAACATTCTATATGAAGACTGTGTCAATTGGGTTCGAAACAAAATTTTGGATTTCCTCCATCTTGCTGTTGTAAGAACTCCCCCTGGCAGCTGCATGTAAATTTGACAGATCTATGTTTTCAAAGAAATTCAATTTTAGATATAGCGGTGATCGGTCTTTAACAAATAAAGTAAGAATGATGATTTATTTAGGCCATTCATCGGCCTTACTTGAAGTTTCTTTCAAACCAGAGCCGTCTTTGTAAAACTGTTTTGATGGAGTAAATATAGGATTGATGAGTATTTTATTTTAATATTTATTATGTAGATAAAACATCGAAGAAAGGGAATATTATTTCAGCGGTTATTTCTCTTCTTGTAACTTTTACCGGGTACTTTAAAGCGGATTATTAAAAAGAAAAACGGGTATTTTTCGGCAAAGAATAAAAGCTACATTAGCAATCACATGACAGTTTATTTGGATGAGAAATTCGCATTTGTTGTTGTAGTTACCCTGACAATGGCCAAAGCATAAGACTCAAGTTACGTAGGGTAATTTTGTTTTCCTCAAAATTAGGCCAAGCCCCGAGTGACCGCTCTCTCCAATGAGCGCGGGGTTCAAGCCCGAGCTACGCGTCACCGCCAGGGCTGAGGCCAGGGCTAGCGACTGGCGCTAAATATACCATTTCATCTTGCATTCCATTCAGTTGCAGAAAGTAGAAGTTTCTTTCTTTCTAGTAATTTTTGCGAGAGCGAAAATTGGCGCTTCAAGTTGCAGATACAACGTTGCTTCGCGCAGACGTGGCACCCAACCAGCACTGTGTTTCACAACTGCGTTGCAACCCAACTTGCAGAGAAAAATTGCACCTTTTATCGTAAGTTTGAACAGAACAAGGAGTTGCAATTTTCCCACATAGACAAGCTCTCCTTTCTATGCAAGCAAATGGTGCGGCTTCAGATTGAGTTAAGCAGCTTTGGTAACGTTGTATCACCCTTTCATGCAGCCCTTATGTGCTTGATGCTCTAATGCGTTCTTTAAATCAACGAATCACGCAGTAGCATATTTGACCACGTGACAAAGCCAACGTTGCTGAACTGTGTGATCTGGTGGAAATGAAATGAATTTTGCGACGAAAGTGATATTTTCCTCGGCTGTCGCTGTTGTTCTGAGCATTTTTGAGCTTACTAGAAAGCCAACCGAGGGGGCAATGAGCCATGCCAAAACCTGTTTTGACCTTATTAATTCCGTTAGCATGTCTTCCCTCTTCGATTCCGACTGAACAGCCTTGATGGATAACGAAAATAAATTTCATTGATAGAGATTGGATCAGCAGCTTATAAATTTAAAGTCAGTTACCACTAGCTAGCAACAAAGAGATGGATGTTTGTATGTTGGTATTTGACATGCTTAATGCCATCAAGCAAATTGTTGCGTGATGCTCAAGCTTGCAACGGCTACAAAAAGCCTTTGATTTTTGTAAAATCCTATTCTAATGCTTTTTATGATTGTTATGAACTGCGTATAAACAAAACAATGCCATGTACAGTACAGCGTACTGTATAGCTACAAGACTTTACTAGACTATACTTACTATACTATACTATACTTTTCTATAATGTACTACACCGAGGGGCAATTCACTTCTTGGAAATCTCATACGCCTTTGCTACCATAGAAATCCCTTGGAAATCCTTTTGTTTAAGTAAGATCTGCTACGCCTTTGTTAAAGAGTGAACTAAAGAACTAATACTATACTATACTATACTATACTATACTATACTATACTATACTATACTATACTATACTATTCTATTCTATACTATACTATACTATACTATACTAAACTATACTATGCTATTCTATACTATACTAAACCATACTATACTATACTGTACTATACTATCCTCTACTATCCTATACTATACTCTACTATCCTATACTATACTCTACTACACTATATTTTACTATGCTATACTATACTATACTCTAGTATGCTGCAATACGCTTGCTATACTTTGCTATGCCATTAACTGAACTGAGATTACCAGAGCCAAATAAACGTGCCTGCTTCCTTGCTTATATTTATATCTGATCCTGATAAATGGATTTGCTATCTCGAGGCATCCATTTCAGCAGCAGCTGCTTCTGCCACGTTTTTTCAACCATAAGCAAAAGTAATTTCCTATTTGTGTTAAGATAAACAACGACGAAATTTGCAATAGTATGACTGCACCTGCCTTGTAAATTTTATTTTGTTTACTTTAAATATTTGTGAAATCCTCAATATACGCTGTAAAACATTTTCGCCACCAAGAGATTTGTTAAATAAATATGCAAATATATTGGTCGGGAAAAGGTTTATTTTACTTTTTATCAATAATGTTAACTTAAAGAAACAAAACCACATTTTAAACTATTTGAACTTGACCTTCTTAAAAAATAAGAGAGAGTAAACAATTGGAACAATTCGCCAGGGGACAACTCTTGCGTTGATTTGAATTGTTGAAGCTCGACAAGGATCCTTCATAGCACCAATTATTATCAATCTTGATATTGTTAATGGTTAGTGGTGAATGCGTCAGACAAAATCTGAATCAGAAATCTGCAAGAAAAGTAATAAGCATTTAATGAGGAGGAGTGCAGAGACATGGACCACTGGTCAATATGGTTATCTCTCCGAAAACGCGGAAAAGTCAAAAGAGAGAAGAACTTTGGGCTGTATGACTTAGGGAGTTATTCGGCGATTTCATCGAGCTCTATAGCTCAGTAGAAACGTCGTTGGCTCCCTGGTCATGTAGATGTAGTCGAGGTTCGAATCCCAGTTATTGTGGTATGCTACTTGTGGGAAAATATATTCTAGTGTTCATCATTCATTACAAACACTAGAAGGCTCATCATAGCCGAAACATGAAAAGTCAAAAGGGAGGAGAGCTTTGGGCTGTGTGACTTGGGGAGTTACTCGGCGACTTCATTGAGCTCTATTGCTTAGTGGAAGCGTCTTTGGCTCTCTGGTCATGCAGTCAAGGTTCGAATCCCACTTATTGTGGTATGCCACTTGTGGAAAAATCTATTCTAGTGTTCGCCATTCATGAAAAATACATATTCATATGTATGATGCTGAAGAAGGCTCAACATAGCCGAAACATGAAAAGTCAAAAGGGAGGAGAGCTTGGGGCTGTATGACTTGGGGAGCTATTCGGCGACTTCATTGAGCTCTATATCTTAGTGGAAACGTTGTTGGATCTCTGGTCATGCAGCCAAGGTTCGAATCCCAGTTATTGTGGTATGCCACTTGTGGGAAAATCTATTCTAGTGTTTGTCATTCATGACAAATACATAAACATATGTATGGTGCTGAAGAAGGCTCAACATAGCCGAAACATGAAAAGTCAAAAGGGAGGAGAGCTTGGGGCTGTATGACTTGGGGAGCTACTCGGCGACTTCATTGAGCTCTATATCTTAGTGGAAACGTCGTTGGCTCTCTGGTCATGCAGCCAAGGTTCGAATCCTACTTATTGGGGTATGCCACTTGTGGAAAATCTATCTCTCCCAATATAGTTTTTCCATGGTTGTAGGTGCTTATAAACGGGTTGCTGATTTAAAAAAAGATTTTTCTGAACCAGAAAAAACTCGGATCTTCTTGATTCCATGCAACGAAAAATTTTGAGAATCCTGTTATGCAAGTGCACAACAACCATTGCAGTTCCTATGGCAATACACGATCATCCAGATTTGAGTAACCCGAATTGTTTATCGCAAGAAAAGAGCAACTTTTCAAATTTATGCGTGTTGCCTTAATTCTTAATTCTGTTAAAGATTCTATTGACCCTGAATGACCCAAGTTGTTGCTAAATGTGAGAAATTACTTGACAAAGCTGTTTTTTTAATCTCGACTTATGTGAAATAATTAGCAATTGTTTCTCTACTTATACAATAACATTAGAAGCTTATTAGACTATCGATAGCCATCTGTTAGACAAATTGGTCACGAAATTGCGGTCAATGTGCAAAAACTCACGTGTAGATGATAGCATTCGAACAACAAGCCGCTAGGCTGGCTTAAGCTCTAATCGCTGACTTAAAACTGTCTGCAGCATCTAGTTGATTTAATGCCCTTGAATGCCCTTGCTTTAGTGATCATGATCAGATTGTGGTTGCGGTTGCGAATGTGGGTGATATATTGTCGGCTTGTCGCTGCATCTGCAACTACGGTCAAAGGTAGCAAACTTTTAACCGAACACAGGGCAAAATGTTGGCCGCGTATGACCTTTGCAAGTCCTTAAAAAGCGCCCTGATCTTCTACCGACCCTGTCTCAGGGGCCTCCTTGAGCAGCCAGTATGCGAGAAGAACGGCGAATGTTGATCATGATGCTGGCGACTTTTGGCCAAGGCTTTAGTGGAACAGATATCTGTGGAAAGGGGGAAGAATGTGGGGACTTCCCCATCTAAAATTGCGATTCAAAATCTCTCAAAACTAAACGTTTTTATAAGAACACTTGGCCTTGTAGCTGCTACTTAACAGGGATTAAGAATGTTGTTACTGTTATGCGCTGCAATAGCTACATGACTTGACTTCAGATAGAATGGAAAATCAGCTAAAATGCATCTTATGTCTTTTTTGTGGCTCTGGCGAGGAATCCAGTGCTTCTTGTGTGCTCTGGCTTTGCTGGCTATGTTTTGATGTTATAGATCCTGACGGGCGAAAAATACTCTTACACTCTTCTCCAGGTATGAAATGTGAGTTGCTTTGGACTGCAAATCTTATAGGTTGTTTTAGGGATGAAAAGGTGTCGTTAAACGATGGGGTAACTCCTATATGAAGACAGGTATACATGTGCAGTGCCTTGCCGAGTCATGTATACCCACACCCACCCCTTTATAGAAGTTACCCCCGCGCCCTCGCGAGAAAAGGAAAGCGATCCTCCATACAATCACTTATTCCCATCTGGCCCCATTTCTTAGGTCCACGGGCCCCATTTAAGCATTGTGGTCTTCTTCCCCTCTCGGGGCATGTATTTCTTAGTGGAAGAAAACATAAGTAATTTTATAATTATTGCTGAAGGAATGGAGTTTGATGCTTTAGAGCTTTGAAATGTTGGCTGACCTCAGAAAACGTCGTTGATTGCTTCTGATTATAAATCTGACCTCTCACTTCCATCACGCACAATTACGTGACTTCTTTAGACCCGGTTTCGTGACTTCTCTTCATCAGCTTACCTAATCTAGTTTGCACACCACCTTATTTTTTACAAAATTACGCAACTTGTGCAATAATGCAAGATTTTTCGAAGGACTCAGTTGATTGGTTGATTTTATCAAATTGAACGCTTCGTCTTAGGCTTAACAGGGTGACCACTATCTATTTAAGGTCCCCTTAACGACTGATATATCTTTCAGAGAAAATGAGTTTTAAAGCGAGTTTGGTACAAAATTTCAAAATTGCGAGAAACAGCGGAAACATCTCTAGACATATTTGAAAGCTTTGCCTGACACTTTTCAGGGTATAAAAACGTCAGAAACAGACCTAAACAAGGTGGAATTTATTGGTGTTTAAAACTTGATTGGTGTTTAAAACACAATGCCAATTCGGCTTTGCTTTCTGATTGGTGTATTTCGATCCGCATCTGGGTAAAAATCCGCCTTAATCATTTGTTTCGGCTGTTTCTAACGTTTATCCTTTCCTTTCCGAAAAAATCCTTTTTAGGTATGTCCAGAGATTTTTTCGCTGTTTCTCGTAATTTTGAGAGTGAGTTTTGGAAAAGAAATACAAACACCAAGGAAGACCTGATCTTGTTTCTTGTTGCCCTGACAAAAATAGACCGGTCTTTTCCCCACCGGCGTCTAAAATGTGTCCGAGAATGGCAAAATGTAGCTATTTCGCTTTCAATAGCTATTTCTCTCTGTAGATTGCAGTGTGCATTGCTGGCAACAGACTTCAACGAATATACGGAAAAAGTTTTGGAATGGCAGGAGAGACGAAGAATCCGCTCGAAGCATGACAAAGCTGCAAGTTTTTGCTTGCCAGCCCGCCCCTGATAAAACCCGATATATAAGATAGAAACCCTGCACTGAATAGAAGCTAAAATAAAATCGACATCTTTTTAGCATCCTCTTCATTTGCATTAAAAACTTTAATTTGATGAGAAAAGTAAATAAGAGTGCATTTCGGGCCATTCAAAAATGACTTCAATCAAATTTTGACAGATTTTGACCCCATCCCTCCCCCTTGTCACGCACTGTCACCGAAGAACCGTCATATATTTGACGTACTGTCACAATCTCTGCAACCCCTACCCCCCTAAAAGACGTGAAGTCATTTTTGAACGGCCCCTTTCCATGTTCTTCAAGTAAATAAAGTGCTTACTTTTGACGGGGACGGCGGGGACGCTCCCCCGTCATTTATGAGGGTACGTTCACGACGATATGGGAACATGAACATTGCCGTCAAGACCAACGAGGCTTAACATACTGATACTTTGATTTTTAAAGAAAAGCGCTTCCTGCATGCAAATTTAAGAAACATAAACATTTGAAAAAAGACTGTTGTGAAAATTTTACTCTTTTGTTTGGAATGGAAATGTTTTTGCAGTTTCTGGGGTTTGTTTGTAGTAGCGGTTTTCCTCGGTTCAACATATGTGGGAATTTCTTCTTATCTTGATAAAAAGAAGTGAAGTCTTAAAAGGCTCAATTTTGCTTTCTTTGAAAAAACGTTTCAGCACCAAAAATAAAAGGTTTTCTAGGTTATGGGCAGATGCGGGCTGGCAGAGATGCTTGCAACCCGGGCCTTCTTGTTATATGGTCCTTAACAATCTGTCTCAGCTGTTTCTTAAGCAAATTTCTTCGATTTCTTGGGATTTCGAAGAGATTTGGATTGGTTTCGCTCAGTCTGAAAACAGTTGGAAATAACAGAAATTGTTTCTCAATGCAGATAATTGGAAAGAAGTAAAAATAAAAAGATAATCAGCATATGCGCAAGAAAATATGGAAGCAAGAAAATATAGAAATGCGAAAATACCTATAAAGGGAGACGGTTTTGCCATCGAAATATCGCAAATAAGAAAAGAAGTATTTTACATAAACAGTAGCCCTTGCCTGGAATTGATTTTTCACAGAGGAGCTCGCTAGAAGCAACTAACAAGAAAATTTGCTATAGTAAAAATAGGCCCCTGTTACTGGAAATAGCAACCCTTGAGATTCACTGCCAGTCCGCCTCTGGTTATGTTGAAAACCGTTACCTTTACAGGTACCCTGGGTACCAGAGCCTGCCTGGTGAACTGTTGAAAACCGTTACCTTTACAGGTACCCTGGGTACCAGAGCCTGCCTGCCTCTAAATAATAACAAAACCTTAAAAAAAAGAAAGTTAAAAAAAAAAGGGAGAGAGAGAGCAATCCTCTCTCTCTCTCTGTTTCTTTTTTACTTTTTCTCTTCTTCACCTCGTAGGCTCTGGAACCCAGGGTACTTTACAGGACGAAACGTTTGATCTCAACAAAGGAACTTGATGTAATAGAAATAAGTATTATTTTTTCGAAGTCAATTGAACGGGGTACAATAACAAGTATACCATGTTCAGGGTTCGAACGCTCTTAAATCTTAAAGTTCGATCCTCAGTCTTGGTGCCTCGAAATGGCGAAATCCATAGCGAGGTGAGAATAATATTGAAGATGGAAACACAAACCACAACAAAAATGGCGGACGGCATTCCAAAGTTCTCGCTGCATAACGATCGATATGACCAGGTAATTCTGACCTTATTGCAAAGGTTACCTCTGTATATAACGATTTAAGGACTCTTCCATGCCTGTTCCTATTTTCAAAGCCTCTGCATGCCAAATGCGCTTTTCCTTTCGTGACGAATCAATTTAGCTTTTAGCGGACCCACTTTAAAGAAGGGTTCTATAGCTTGGGTTAGACTACCTAACTTTAGACAGCGGTTTGAGTTGAATTGCATGCTCTAAATAATTGTGTGAACTTGAAGTTGAATTCAATGAAATAAATTTTTGACTGGGCTCTAAAATTACTCCTTCCAAATGATTTCCTTGCTTCAGAAAAAATTGCTTAAAAATGTACTCAAAATGTATATCTTTTTTGGTATTCCGCACTAAAAAAAGAAGCAAAATCAATGGGTGGAAAGGAATGCACATCCCATCAGCAAAATATACTAAGTACCCCCAGGGTTCTGTAGGGGGCAAATTGTTTTCAGACTCAAATGAAATGAATTTGTTTTTGAGTTATGATGAGTTTTTAGTTGAGTCATCTTTCCAATATATATAACGAATCAGAAAGAGCAAAGTTAATAAAATTGATTAATTTCTTTTTCAGACTACTTATTTTGGAAGACTCCTTAGATGTTTTGATGTTGTGGATCCAACAACTCTTTTTATTAGCGATGTAAGTATTGACTTGCTATGTGATGCTACTTTCTCAGCTTTTCCCACTGTTTTGGCAAGTGGAGAAACTAACAAGCTGTCTTGCTTTTACATCTTTCCATTCACATTAAATGTCTTCTGGATCTTTTTTTTTCAGGATTCTAGTTGAAACAATACTAATTCATCTATATGAATAAGTCTAGCCAGTCTACCAACAACTGAATTTGTCCCAATCGAATACCCCCTTAATGTTTATAAAATTAGTTAGTTTATTTTTCCTGAAACAGAAAAAATTGAAACATTCTCTTGAACTGCTTGATGCTTTCAAAAGTGGTAATCTTCCAAGTGGTGTCACAGATAAGGAGGTAACTATTTTTTCTTACAATAATGTGCCTTAAAGTCTGGTTTCTATTCAGCTTGTTATCTTCTTTATCTTTTTCTGATCTGATCTTTTTCTTCTTCTTTGTTGTATTCTTCTTCCTCTTCTCCTTCTTCATCATCTTCTTCTTCTTCTTCTTCTTCTTCTTCCTCTAATACATCCCCTCCTCCTGATCCTCCTCTTACTCCTACTCCTCCTCCTACTCCTCCTTCTCCTTTCTCTTATTCTTCTCCTGTCTCTCATTCTTCTTCTTCTTCTACCTCTTCTTCTTCTTCTTCTTCTTCTACTTCTTCTTCTTCTTCTTCTTCTTCTTCTTCTTCTTCTACTTCTTCTTGTTTTTCCTCTCTCCTTGTCCTCTTTCTGCTTCCTTTTCTTCTTCTCCTTTTCCTTCTTCATCCTTGTTTCTTCCTCCTTCTTCTTTTCTTTCTTCTTTCCTTTCTCCTTTTTCTCCTTCATCTTCTTCGTCTTCTTCTTCTTCTTCTTATTCGTTTTCTTCTTCTTCTTCTTCTTCTTCTTCTTCTTCTTCTTCTCCTTCTCCTTCTTCATCTTCTCCTTCTCTTCTTCTTCTTCGTCTACTTCTACTTCTTCTTCTTCTTCTCCTTCTCCTTCTTCTCCTTCTTCTCCTCACTCTTCCTCTTTTTATCCTTCTTCTTCTTTTTCTTCTTCATCATCTTTTTTATATTTGACTGTTTGTCCATGTTGCAAACATTGCTCACCAAATATTTTTTGCTGATGACAAACATAAAAAGTTTTTGAAGTTTAAAAAAATGCTAAATGAATGCCGTTTGTCAAGCAATGTTTAAGGACGTTAGCAAACGGCCAAAGGTCAGACATTGTTATGAATCGAATCTGAATTGTGTGCCCAACAATGCTTAATCATTTAGCTAGGGCCTAACTTTCATAAAAGAAACATCTGAGCTGAACTTGTCGTTTATGTTTCAGCTATGGCATGCAAGAAAACTGAAGGAGGTAAGAAACCATTTTTGACGGTTTTATTTGTTAATGATAACAGTTTTTCTAAATGTAACGCTTTTTGCAAATCTTCGATTATTGAACTGTCAATTTGTAAATATTTACTTCCACAGGCAATTATACATCCAGATACTGGAAAGAAAATTCTCATGCCGTTCCGTATGTCAGGTAAAATAATTCTTTGCTCCAAATTTTGAGTTGATTTAAAACGTATGCGGCCTCAAAAACGATCATCTCACTTGTCCGTTTCCAGTCATCGTCCAGGAGCAGCTTTTGTAGAACCTAACCTTACCCTGTTTGTTCCCAGCTGGGCTTTCTGTTAAGCCAGGCTTATGCCTACACTTACTACATGAGTCACAGTTATCGCTATTGAATTGAATTGCTTGAAGCTCAAACCATATAAGAATAACTAGCCTTGCTTAAAATAATTGACTGAAGCTAACAACAACAACAACAATTCAATTCAATGTGAGGGAAGTTAGAGACTTGGGAAGCAAGTCTAGCTTATGCCTACATTGCGCACAATCAGAATCAGTTGCTGACTGCTAATCGGCGATTTTTTTTGGAATTGATTTATCGCAACTGACCTGTCGACATTAGCCATCCGGCAGCTAGTTCCTTTATGACGACAGCTAGTCGGTGCACAGTTCAAAAAGTTGGGCATGTTCTACTTCTGTGATTAGTTGACAACCGATTCTGGTCAGTTGCAGTCGACCTGAGCATCTCTTGCGACCACGATCAATGGTGTCCTATAAGTTCTGACTGGTTGTTGACATGTCCTGTTGACATGTCATGAAGGTGCTGTGGCGTCGTGGTGTAATCCAGCTGACTCGTGGTGTCAGAAGCTCAGTGTGGTCAGGGTTCGAGCTCAGCCACGGTAGTGTCATGGCCAGGGTCGTGGTCTCGATTAGTTAACCTACTACTGAGATCCTAGCGACTGGCGCTAAAACACCATTTCACCTTCACCTTCACCTCTACATAAATAAGCAGTTACAACTAGTTGGAGTTAGTTCTATCGTATCGTAGGCCGACATTAGCCTAGCTTAAAGGGGAGGAGATGCCTGAGATTGCACAACCTTCTTGTGCCTAGATTTGAAGTATGCCTGTGATTTTTCTTTTTTGATACTGTGCGTTCGTTCTCTCCCTTTTTATTTTTTACGTTTTGTTGTAGGCTATGTGCCATTTGGAACTGTTACGGTAAGTATTAGGTTTACTCATGTTCACCTTGAAAATTCTAAGAAAACCCAAACTTATCCGTTTTTGTTCATAGTTATCGAGGTCAACTGCTTGACGCTTAAACTTGTTTGAGCGATCTCGGTTTGGTGTTAGTTTCGGTTTAATTAATGCTCGATAAATGGGACTGAAGTGAGAAGTCTAGCCTAATGCTAGATAGACTTACTACACACGTCCCACTACTTCGCTCGATGTTGTTGTTGTTTTTTTCTACAATCGCTTAGTGTGGCGATCTGTTGGAGTGACAAATCAAAATAAGGGGAGCGTAAACTAGAATCGTGTCGTGAGTCTAAATGTTAGAGCCACAGCTAGTCGCCATTTTGAGCAAGGTGGTGCAATACTTACAAACATACTTGCATACGGACAGTTTTATTTGTTCCAGCATGCCAGTAATGGACAGTATTCCTGCTGATGTGGGCCTGCTATTTTGAATACAGCTACAATATAGTTAGATAACATCTAAACTATTAACTATGTATAAAATTCTTCAATGAAAATCTACTTCGCTTTTTGCTAACCGTTTGACGTCAGCAAAGTAAGAGAGGGAAAGTGCCTCTTTCTTCATTGCCCCCGCCTTCTTTTAAGGAGAGTCTCCTACACCCTTGCCAAACCGACAGACATATTGTGAACGAACATACGTTGTTTTTGTTACTGGCCTTTTGATTGGGTTACCGAAACACGCCAATAGTTAAAAACGTTCCGTTGTACAGATTTTGTTAAGCCAGACTTAGAAGATATAAACGTAGTCGTTACATCTTGGTTATTGCATTTAGGTTGTTGGCATGATGCTGCCAAGCCCATCGTTGCATCAAGTTATTTTCTGGCAGGTAAGAGGTAGCTTATTTAATAAAGAATCAAGGAGTTGTTTTTAAGTGACATCTAATTTTTTTCTCAATGAATTCGATGTTTGTATCGGTAATGGCAGTCACGTTAACCCCCTGACGATATCTAAGATTTTCTGAGAGGCATATCTCAGTCCCGGGGGATGTACATGACTTATGGATGGTCGGGGATGTGCCGCCGAGATTTTACGAACCCACCCACTTTTTATTTAGACACTAACCCTATGTTATGGGTAGTTTTAAGCGGAATATAAGAGTATTATGACATTTTAAGTCTTAATCATTACTTGAAATTGCACTATGAACATCTTCGATGCGATATAAAATATATTCAGACTCAAATAAAGTCAACGTATTAGGTGTTTTTCTATTCCCCACTCTGACAAAAAATCATACCCATGTTTAGAGAATTTTAACCCCAAAATTCCACCCATATGGGCGGCAAATACCTGTACAAAAATTATATTATAAGTACCACCCCTCTAGATTTCGTGTGTATGTGGGACTTTCGAACATAGTTGACTAACCGCACAGTGACTTGATGAACTGATAGTATTGTTTCCTTAACTGGAAAATCGATTCTGGAATGCTGTGTCACCAATTCAAAATGGCAATCTCACATGTAGCAACAATCTTGTACTATTTTTTGCCAAGCAACAGCGGCGTTTCTAGGTCTAAAGTAGTTGGGGGGTCTGGGGGAAAATTTTGCAGATCACACCCTTCATACTCCGGCAAATTCGGGGAAACGCCCTTTTTGCCCCTCCCATGAGTTTTACAACGTTTTTGGACAAATCTAGAGGACCATATTTAGAAAAATCGAGGGGGGTCCGAACCCCCTATTCCCCTCCTTGGGTACGCCACTGCAAGCAAATAGACCAATTTTTGCGCTTTTTATGTTTTTAGTGGATGAATCAAAGTCATAATGCCTGTGTGAATTTTTCAAATAGAAATGCAAGCAAGGTAAGCCTAGATAAACATGCAAAAATAAGTTGATGATACATCGAGAAGAGCTGTCAGAGCATTTTATTGTTTTCTCTGTACAAAGAAATTGCACCCTTAAAAACTGTAAGGATCATAACCTGAAGCAGCGATAACTAAATCGTATTGCACATATATTTTATAAGAAAAACTTCTTAGAAACCCACACTCTGGAAGGGCCTAAAGTTTTTAACAAAACGTAGAGCATTTTTAAACACCTCTGTACAACAGGCACCTCAAACGGGAGCATTTATTTGAGAGAGCTTTCAAACTGTTTAAATCAGGGAGCGCCGATGGTCTAAATGAAGGTTTTTCTATGGTATATAATCGTAATTAAGGTTCAATTTCGTTACGAAAACTCCACTGTTTAAATTTATTGCATATCTACAGATTGAATAACGAGGCTAAATTTTTCTGCCAGGAAACGCCAAATTCGCTGTTTGTCAAAAGCTATCTTGGTGCAGTATCAGCAGCTATTGGAATTGCTGTAAGTATCTAATATTCAAGCAGCCTATAGTATAGGATGATAAAAATGGAGGGGGCTGAATTATTCATAGAGTTCGTTTTTGTCTGTGTCTGACGTTCTAATTTGAGGAGCGAGGAGTGTCAGACGAAAAACGATTTTACTATGTTCTGTTATGTTTCCGCTTTTCTTCGCAGACATGAGGCCAAAAGCCTACTACTGGTTATATCCGAAATTAAGTGGGAAAACTAAATATTCTGTATCGTTTAACTTTTTCAAGAAAGCTTGGCTTGGTTTTTTTAGTCTGGGTTTAAACTTGTTGTAAACACATTTTTCCAAAACATACTGAAAGTATTTTTCCGAGAGGAATGGTTGAATGCTGATTCAAGAAAAGTATTCGAACTTTCACCAGACGAAAAAAGGTCTAGTTATCAGACAATGACAACCTCACAAACAATGAAAATAAGCTTGACTTAGAGGTGGCATGAGAATCTAATTTGGGTTGTTGTTGTTGTTATTGTTACTTTATTTTGAATAGGCTGTTATTTCTAGCTTTTTCAGCTAATTTAGGCCTACTAAGCATGCCGCATCCAGGCATGGGACCCCTAGTTTAACGTCCTTCCGAAGGACGGCGGAGTCAGTTTGTTTAGTCATCGATGAGGATAGTCACCCATCCAGATACTGACTTCACATGACCAAGCTTAACTTCTGTTGCCTAACGGACACTGACTAAGCCGCTTGGTCACTCACTCCACCGACCTGTGTTAACTGACGTTCCTCCGGCCAATGACAATGTAACCGTAACTTTTTCCTGACCTTGATAGAATTGTACGAGATTTTATGGTATTTTTGTGATTTAATTTTTGTATTCACAGCCTTTTTCATCTTAAATATAGGTTGGATTAAGCTTGGGAATTAAAAATGCGAAGTTTCTCACAGCAAAGAACAAGAAAATTGTGCAAAGATTTGTAGCCTACCCTGCAACAAGTGAGTACGTCATATGTTTGTTTATTATTTGTTTATTATTGCGTTAGTTTGTAATTTAAAGGGATGGAGTTCTGAGCTGCCTACAGGAGCGTACATCCAAAAGATGTGTGTAAACGTAGATGGCACTGACTTAGATTTCGTAGATTGATTGGGCCTTTTCTGATGTCCACGACTTTTTGTGGAAAGATTTACACATTCCCATAACGATTTATGTGCATCATTTTGTGTCAAAAGGCTGTATTAGTCCTGTCTTATCTACATTTCTAAGTGTTTTTCCTTTCAGGCACAGCAAATGTAGCAAATGTTTTTATGATGAGACAGAATGAAATTAGAGAAGGAATTGATGTTGATGATGGCCTTGGCAATGTTGTTGGAACTTCAAAAATTGCTGCTCGTAAGGCAAGGGTAGATTTTTATATGTTGGTTTCGCTTAAGACGATATACCAGGTTCACCTTCGGAGGGGTATACTTGACCCTCAAATGTACAGGGATGTGCCCCCGAGATTTTTATAGCCCATCTACCTTTATTTTCATTTCTACCATCTGTCTGTCTATGTTAGATATCACCAAGAAAGAGTCCATTTTCGTGATTTGTATGTGTATTTTGTACATCCAATCTTAAAGATAAATGAATAGACCCATTTTTGGTCAAAGTTGGACCAAGCGTTAGAACATTTTTGAAGAAAAACTTGCCTATATGGGACGCAGATTTGTCAACTAGAGTGAAGGGTTTCGCCAGTCCCTCCCGATGTTCACTTCGGGTCATTCACTTTTGATACCAAACAGATTTGGTTCAGTTTACCTTTTAACCAAATAAGCTTTCTGCTGATGCCACAGGAAGCCCAGTAGCTAAATATTGTTGAGAGTGCTGCCTTGAATATGGCTATCTTCGTTGTCTTCATGCCTAAGGCGACCTTTTAATTTCATGCAAATATTTTTTTGGTGAAAGTTGTGAAAAAATGCAGCATTGCACTATGTGTATGTATGGTATATGAATGACTGTAACTCGCTACCAACAGCTTGCTAGCCAATTGAGAAAGCCCGCTCTTATAATGTACTTATGATCTGAGCCTGTACATCTGTACTTATAACTTAGGATATAAGGGATATTGGATATTTCCAGAAAAAATGAAAGGAATTAGGGATAATATAGGGTATACGGGGTATTTTATGTGGAATTCTGGGATAAAAGGAGAATAAGGGATATGTTTTAATAGGGGTTATTGGACAATCATCCTAATTTTCTCACCCCGGGTAATGTATTTGCAGTACAGTGGAGGGTGTGCAGTACAGTGCAGGATATTCAGTACAGTGGAGGGATGTCTTCAGTACAGTGGAGGGATATCATCAGTACGGTGGAGGATATTCAGCACTGTGGAGGATGTTCAGTACGGTGGAGAGATATCATCAGTACAGTGGAGGGATATCATCGGTACAGTGGACGGGTATCATCAGTACAATGGAGGATGTTCAGTACAGTGAAGGGATATCATCAGTACGGTGGAGGGTATTCAGTACAGTGTAGGGATATCATCAGTACGGTGGAGGATATTCAGCACTGTGGAGGATGTTCAGTACAGTGAAGGAATATCATCAGTACAGTGGAGGGATATCGTTAGTACAGTGGAGAATATTCAGTATTCAGTACTCTGGAAGGATATCATCAGTAGAGTACAGTCAGTACTGAAAACCCTCCACCGTACTGATGATATCATTCCACTGTACTGATGATATCCCTCCACTGTACTCAATATCCTCCACTGTTCTAAATATCCTCCACTGAAAATAAAGAAAATCCAAAACAAATGTGGAGGGCTGTGAATAAAGTGTTGAATAGAGAAACTCAATCAGCACAGATTGCTAGCATTGAAATCGAAGGACGAAAACTTACTGAAGAAAACGAAATTGCCGAAGCTCTTAATCAACACTTTATCACAGTCGGTCCCAAACTAGCTGAGAAACTAAAGTCCAAAGCAAATGATGACCCTGTTGTCCAAATCAATGCTCGGACCCAACAACTTGAGTTTAAGCTGATTGACAATACATATGTTGTAAACGCAATATCCAAATTAAAAAATGGAAAAGCACCAGGACCAGATAAAATCTCTACAAAGCTAGTAAAGGATGCTAGGGACTTTATCTGGAAACCATTAACTATGATTTACAACTCATCCCTGCAAACCGGTCTTTTCCCGGATATTTGGAAACTAGCTAATGTCACTCCTGTTTTTAAGGCTGGTTCGAAAAATGATCCCAACAATTACAGGCCCATCTCTGTCATTGCTATATTTTCAAGAATCTTGGAAAAGATCGTACATGACCAGATGCTAGAATTTCTTCAACCAATTCTAACACACAATCAGGCTGCTTTTAGGAAACTATATTCAACAATAACATCCTTAATAAACAGCTCTGATTCTTGGTATGAAACTATGGACAGGGGTGAAGTGAATCTGGCCATTTTCCTTGATCTAAAAAAGGCATTTGACACAGTCGACCTTACTATCTTAT
The DNA here is from genome assembly GCA_014526335.1 of Chrysaora quinquecirrha. Lineage (NCBI taxonomy): Eukaryota > Metazoa > Cnidaria > Scyphozoa > Semaeostomeae > Pelagiidae > Chrysaora > Chrysaora quinquecirrha. Next base: position 3,934,023 of record JACTAT010000059.1, on the reverse strand, counting down.
TAGCAAAATTAAATAAATATGGCATAAGAGGAATAGCAGGCGACTGGTTTACATCATATTTGCAAAATAGAAAACAGTTTTGCACAGTCAATGGACATAAATCTTCAGCTAAAATGATAACTTGTGGAATCCCCCAGGGCTCATGTCTTGGTCCACTCCTGTTCATAATCTATCTGAATGATTTTGAAACCTGCCTTCAGTTATCAAAAGCCAGCATGTACGCAGATGACACACACGTTACTATAACATCCAAAAACCTCGAGAATCTTCTTGAGAATGCTCAAATTGAACTTCTTAACATTTCAGAATGGATGAGAATTAATAAGCTTACCGCCAATCCTAATAAAACAGAATACATGTTGATTGGACATCCCCGCAGAGTTAACAAAATGGAAGTCTCGGAACCGCTAATGCTCAACCACTCAGAAATAAAACGCGTGAATAAGACGAAATCACTGGGAGTCATTGTGGATGAGGGTTTGAACTGGGAACAACATTTCAAAAATGTCAAACGAAAAGTTCGTGGTGGTCTCTCATCTCTAAAGAGACTAAAAAATCTTCTACCACAAAAACAACTTTATAGTATATATCAAGCCCTTATAGAAAGTCACTTACGCTATGCAAATGTGATCTGGGGAAGTATCCCAGGCTCCAAATTAGAAGTTCTACAAAATCTACAGGATCGCGCCCGAACCATAATAGAGACGGCAAGAATTAAAGACGATTGGTCCCATAACTGGCTCAAAGTAGAGCAACTGATTAAATTTGATCGATCTACGATGACCTATAAGATTATGAACAGGAGTTGCCCAGAAAGCCTTTGGGGCAAGTTTCCTCAGATATTCTTGCAATCAACATATAGAACGAGAAATTGCAAGAATATACAAATCCCAAGATATAACCTTGAACATGTGAAAAAAGGCTTCCATTACTCAGCACTTACTGCGTGGAACAGTATCCCAAACAATATCAGGGAGCTGCCAACTCTCCCGCAGTTCAAAAGATCTTTAAAAACTCATCTGAAGAGCTGAGTTAAACAGAAACACGACTCCCTGGAAGAGCAGCAAAATAGGCCCTAACTAATCTTATACAACTCTAAATTTCTTTTTTCAATTGATATGCATTTCTTTTATGTTAAGTTATTATTATCACATTATAGATTATTGTAATTTTTAGCTGAAGGGATTTTGTGTATAAACAATTTAATATGAAATATGAATATAATATGAATATGAATATTTAATATCCACAATAATTACACGTAATTGTTTTTCGTCTAGGCTGTTAAAGATACTGCGTTAACCAGAGTGCTTCTACCTGCACCAATTCTTATTGTACCTCCAATAATTATGGCTTTGCTTGAAAGGTAAGACTAATTCATTTTTTGTTTCTCTATACTTACTCTATGCCTTCACAAGGCTAGAAGGTTGCATAACGTGAAGCAGTGGCACTTTCTGCAGCGAAATTTTTTACCGTAGGTGGTAAAAATTTCCATCTCTATCGTTTTTGATATTTTCTACCATTTATGCAAAATTCCTAGCCGTGTGGGAAGAATGTACCGCAAAAGCTCCATTTAAACCCTACCTGGGCTTATTTCATTTCGGAAGTTTTTGAGGGGGGGGCTTAATAAATTATTAAGCATACTTTGCTTTTTATTTGTCAAGTGCTACAGACAATAAAAATAGGAACTATGTAAGCATTGATCACATGAAATTCGTTGTAACTTAGTAGTTTTTAGTAGTTGTAAGACAAAAGTCTGGGATTTCAAACACGTTACAACTTAATTTCATTTGATTTTGAACGTTTACTACTGAACTGCTGAGTGGCGAAAATAAAATGGGGGCTTAACAGAGAAGGGGAGCTTGTTTCAAATTTTCACTTGAAAAAGGGGGCTTAAAAGAGAGGGGGCTTAAAAGAGAGAGGGGGCTTAATAGAGTTTTTACGGTATTTGTAATTTCTTATGGTAGATAGTGTATCTTGATTTTCAAGTTAGGTTAAGCCCAAGTTTCTTATTAGTCAATTTCTAAGCAGATATTTCTTAAAGCTTTCAGTAACTGCTCCTAAATAGTCATAATGAATCTTTCCTTCTTTTCAGGACCAAATTTCTCAGCAAAAGGCCTCGTCTGAATTTGCCCATAAATGCCTTAGTCTGTGTGTTGTCATTTGGAATTAGCTTGCCGTTTGCTATTGCTTTGTTCCCGCAGAGATCCACGGTATGTACATGACAAAATCTATTCCTCTTTTCAAATTAATATTTTTGGGGACTAGAGAACGAGGATGGCCCTAAGGTTTTCTCATTAGTCGCATTATAGCTTTATCTTTATGTCAGGGAGGTCAGTTTAGAACAAAGGAAAGTGTCTTGCCACACCCAAAACACCCCTTGTTTTCATTGTTGAGTGAGGAAGGTATTCAGTTGCGGGTATTTTTATCTGGAGGAACTTTGATCATATTTCCGAACTCTGCTTTTTCTAACCTTGGATCTCTGAAATGTTTTCTTAAACACTCTACTACCCATGATTTCTGTCAACCAATCAGGTTGCAAATTGAGATCAAATTGAGATTCAATCAAAAGAGGTCCAAAAATAGGGATCTTTAGGAATCAGACCTTGAGCTAGATTCTTTACAAAATTACCAGCGTGCACGTCATTTGAATTTAAAGTTAGGTTATATCACAGCTAATATTGACCCAAAAGGCCTCATTCTGAATTTAATCACCACTTCTATTTTCTAAAACTAAATTTTTAAATACACTTTTAGTCACTTTTTACTTTTCAATTATTTTTGAATCACTTTGAAACCGAAAATGATCTGTTCAATCAGATAATTACAGTCCACAATCATTATAGTTTATCATTTATGCACAATGTTTCATCATTTATCCGAGTTTTTATTCTCCATCTTTTTTATTTATCTTTCTTCCTGTTATTTTACACTGATGAAGTGGTGTCTATGAAAGTGTTCCTCGAGATAAGGTGCTGACGCAAAGTCATGTGAAAGATGGTTAATAAGATACTTTGATATATCAAATGCAAGTTTTTAGGCCGTCATATAGCTCTGCTTCAAGGATAGACTTATTACATTCGTCGTATTCTACGCTCCTCAACACTCCACCATCTCGCTCCAATTACTCTGAGGAAACAGCAATTGCGTTGTTGTAGTTGTTTGTAGCTGTTTCCGAAAGACTGGGAGACATCTAATAAGTCTACTTCAAGGACACCAGTCCTTTGCTTTCGCCCTTGTTGTTGTTGTTGTTGTTGTTCAGGCAAACCAAGTAGCGAGCATCTGTAAGTAACGACCTATCAGTTGTATCAGTTGTAAGGAGCAATGCAGAGACTTATGCAGCGGGTCTAC